>CM055277.1:357207-757425 GCA_029237695.1 Conchocele bisecta | reverse complement strand
CGACCGTCCAACCCCCACTGTATGCCCCGTGCAGGCACCGGGGCGGGATCAACTGATCCTGAGGAGAATAGTGCTGCAGTAGCCATTGCTTGTCGTAAAAGGCGACTAAACTGGCTTAACGATTGGGTTCATACTTTCCGGAACCCACTATACCGGATTTGGCCCTCATGTACATTTTGGGCTTTCTTGTAGGTGAGAGTTGAGTCAGGCTATGCCCCATATATAAAAGTAAGATTAGCGCTAATCCTATTACTTTTAGGGGATGGGATAAATGATGCTGGTGTGGCGAGGGCCTGGCACCAGATCAGGTTGTTCTAATTTCAGGACTGAATATATATTTTGATTGTAAATATTGAGTTCTGAAGTTGGGATTTACCCCCCTCGGACAGGTGGATACGGGACACGACCCCGTTGACCCGTCTGCGTGTAGACTCCCTGAGGCTTGTACCTCTATGTCAGAAAAGCAGACGTTAAACCCTATTAACTCACCCAACCCCCACTGATCCCATGGTCAAGGTCAAATACTTAGTCTCTTTACAAAACTTAACATCCGAGAAATATTGTTATAACTTTTATTTCCTTCATCTAAAATGCTTAATATTTCACACATGCATTCCTGTAAGGCTCTACTACCATGCTGTGCCAAATCCACGAATGTCTAACCCCTGCTGATCCCAAGGTCAAATACATGGTCTCTTTAGAAAACTTAACATCAGAGAAATAGGTTATAACTTCATCTAAAATTCTTAATATTTCATGCATGCATGCACGTGAAAATGGATTACCGACTGATGATTGTAAACACCATCAGGTGTGCAGCTAGACCGAAAATGATATGTCACAAATGTGCTACAGTCGAACCTCTCTAAACCGAACACTGAGACAAGTTAGTTGTGCTTAATTTTGACATAGTTCGTGTCCATTTATCTCCGATTATAATTTCTGTTCATGAACACAAAGCACCCACGCGTGTCTTGAAGCAGTTCACAGTGGAGCCTCTCTAAACTGGACGCCCTGGGATGTGCCCCGGGGTGTCCGGTTTAGAGAAGTTGCACTGTAGTTGTGGATGGGTGGGTACGGCGGTATATTTTTTTAAAATGTAAGTACATGTATATGTATTAATACCTTTAATAAATTAGCTTTTGTACCAACATTAATACTAGACATTATGCACTGTAGTTGTGGATGGGTGGGTTTGGCGGTATATTTTTTAGCTCACCTGAGCGAAGCTATTGTTACCGCAATGTGTCCGTCGTCCGTCGTCGTCTGTGAACATTTTCAAACGTCTTCTCCTCGGTAACCATTGGGCCTATAGTCACCAAACTTCATGGTCATGGTCCTTAGGTAGGGGGATTACAAAATTGTTAAAATGACGTCATTACGTAATCCAAAATGGCCGCCATCTAAAAATAGCACAAATTCTTCAAAACTCTTCTTCTCAAGAACCGCCAACCGCCCCCGTGACCCACAGTATTAGCCCATGGCGCATCACCGTGCCAGCGTACAGGTAATGTGGTCAGAGAGGAGTGCATATATGGCTGACAAAATTGAAAATCGTCTCATATGCACAGTACTGTCAAAACATGTTTTGTTGAGAATACGTTACATTTTCGTTTCAGCTCTCGCAATCACATTCGCGTTTTCACGATCTCGATCTACGCGCAAGATCGCAAAAGGAGACGATTCTCATATGCACAGTACTGTCAAAACATGTTTTTGTGAATATGTTAAATTTTCATTTCGCGATCCATCAGCTTCGCGTTTTCGCGATCTCGGCCTATGCGCAAGATCGCGAAAACGCGAAACATGTTTTGTTGAGAATATGTTTCATTTTCGTTTCGCGAAATTGTAACATATGTACAAATCGTCTTAGGAGACGATTCTCATGTGCTGCCAAAACATGTTTTTATTAAGAAATAAAACAAATGTGGACAAACATCAATATTTCTGACAATAAAAACATGGTTTGACAAAACATGAGACGATTCTGATGTGCTGCCAGTACATATTTATTGAGTAAATAAGATTCCGTTACCTTTTTTTGAGATTCCACACCTTCTCTCCGACCAATAAAATGGAAGAAATATTGTTATCAAACGCGGTGAAAACCGCTATGCTATAAGAGAGATAAGTTCCATTCCATTAATAAATATGTGTAGAGTAATTGATCGTAAATGTGCTGCTCTTGTGTCGGCGTGTTTCAAAGATCAGATCGACACAGCTTAACCTTTAGATGTCATTTTGTTAACCTTTGATGTCTCACTTTCCAACGCCGACACACGTCCCAGTAGGTCACCGCACGTGCATATGATGATGTATGACGTGATCGGACAAAACCGGGCTTATTGCATTTGTGACTAGCGAAGACCAACACGTGTTCACCATCAGTAGATCGTAACATGTCCCTATAAACAGGACACGTAAATCGTTTTAGGAAACGATTCTCATATGCTGCCAAAATATGTTTATTAGAAAAAATAATATTATTTTTTTGACAAAACATGAGAATTGCCTCCTAAAACACGAGAATTATAATGGTGTTCTGTTAGTGTCGTGTAACTCGCATTTACTCGATTTCGACCTCTACACGAGATCGCGAAAACCCTTTCATATGTATCTGATATATTCCCCAATATCCACATTTCTTCTATTTCTTAATTAAAATAATGTTTTACAGCACATGATTATCGTTTCCTAAGGCGATTATGATACTACAGTGTCCTGTTAGGGCCAGTTACATTCTCGCGTTTTCTCGCACGGACAGACACGAGGACGGACATATTGACAAACTGTGTGGCGACTGTGTACCTGAGACTATCTTCGGCGAACATAATGCAAATCTCGGACAGATGGAACGCAAGGTGTGGGATCACGTGTTTCCGAACGACATGACGTCATGTTTTGATACCCCCCGCAACGAGTTGTGGGGGGGTATACTGGAGTCAGGTTGTCCATCCGTCCGTCCGTCCGTCCGTCCGTCCGGGTAAACTTAACATCAGAGAAATATTGTTATAACTTCTATTTCCTTCATCTAAAATGCTTGATATTTCACACATGCATTCCTGTAAGGCTCTACTACCATGCTGTGCCAAATCCACGACCGTCCAACCCCCGCAGATCCCAAGGTCAAGGTCAAATACTTAGTCCGTAAACTTAACATCCGAGAAATATTGTTATAACTTCATCTAAAAGGTCAAGGTCAAATACTTAGTCTCTTTACAAAACTTAACATCAGAGAAATATTGTTATAACTTCTATTTCCTTCATCTAAAATGCTTAATATTTCACACATGCATTCCTGTAAGGCTCTACTACCATGCTGTGCCAAATCCACGACCATCCAACCCCCGCTGATACCAAGGTCAAGGTCAAATACTTAGTCTCTTTACAAAACTTAACATCAGAGAAATATTGTTATAACTTCTATTTCCTTCATCTAAAATGCTTAATATTTCACACATGCATTCCTGTAAGGCTCTACTACCATGCTGTGCCAAATCCATGACCGTTCAACCCCGCTGATCCCAATGTCAAGGTCAAATATCATTTACAAAACTTAACATCAGAGAAATAAGTTATAACTTCTATTTCCTTCATTGAAAATTCTTATTATTTCACTTGTGCATTCCTCTAAGGTTGTACTATCATGCTGTGACAAATCTATGACTGTCCAACCCCCGCTGATCCCAAGGTCAAGGTCACATACTTAGTCTCTTTACAAAACTTAACATCAGAGAAATATGTTATAACTTCTATTTCTTTCATTGAAAATACTTAATATTTCATATGCTGTGACAAATCCCCGCTGATCTCGAGGTCAATGTCACATACATACCGTATAACCTCGACTTAACGCCCCCCTCCTTAATCCTTAAATCCTTATTTGTGTTTGAAATTGGCGGTCCTTGGTAAATTGCCCCCCACCCCCCCCCCACAATAAAAAAAAACCAATGACCGCCAATTTCAAACACAAGTAATCTTTAAATCCTTATTTGTGTTTGAAATTGGTGGTCTTTGGTAATTTTTTTTTTTTTTTTTTTTTTTTTTTTTTTTTTTTTTTTTTTTTAATGGCTAATAAACGCCCCCCCCCCCCCCCCCCCCCCCCCCCCCCCCCCCCCCCCCTCCCCCCAAATAAAAAAAAATATAAATACCAACCAATGACCGCCAATTTCAAACTACTAATCCTTAAATCCTTATTTGTGTTTGAAATTGGCGGTCCTTGGTAAAAAAAAATTTCTTTTTTTTTTCTTTTTTTTTTCTTTTTACGCCCCCCCCCCCCCCCCTTTTTGTAAAATGTAACGCCTCCGGGGGCGTTAATTCGAGGTTATACGGTAGTCTCTTTACAAAACTTAACATCAGAGAAATCGGTTATAACTTCTATTTCCTTGCTCGGATCATGCTTCACATTTCACACACTCATTGCTCCAATGGACCTCTACCACCCTGTGACAAATAAACGCCCCTCCCTTTTGTAAAATGTAACGCCTCCGGGGGCGTTAATTCGAGGTTATACGGTAGTCTCTTTACAAAACTTAACATCAGAGAAATCGGTTATAACTTCTATTTCCTTGCTCGGATCTGCTTCATATTTCACACACTCATTGCTCCAATGGACCTCTACCACCCTGTGACAAATTCACGTTCATGCCGCTCGCGCTAATCCCAGAGTCAAGGTCACAAGCCCACACACTTGGAAATTTTTACATATTTTAGGGGTACCTGGGCCCACGCGGGGGGTATTCCGTAAGCCTCGCTTACTGACCAATCTAGTTTTAGATGTGTTTACAGTAGATTTCCTTTAATATCTATCTAATGGAATGACATATTTTTATGAAATGTAAATAAAAACTAAAGCACGTGAATGTAAGAAAAAAACGGCACTCGATTACGAAAATGAGTTGCTGCATTTAATTTTCATTCGTTTGTTCCATGCACCTGGCTTGGTTGTTTTCGCCTTTGGTATCTGACTCAACATAATAAAATTGACACATTGCATGCTAATTAAGCAATTACGCGGCTAATCACAAGGAATTGTCGCCAATGAGTATAGGATCGAGTAAATACAATATCAGAGGGTTGGCCGCAACATAAGTGTTGTAGTTTGCGCACCTGAATTTAACGGATTATTAATTGGCATATGTGCATTCAATAATTGGATGCACCTGACGTTAATTATTTACTAACAACCTAATTTGACAACGACCTCCAATTAAGGAAACCATTTTTATTATTCTACGATGATATGTCGTGCAAAATCAAATTAAACATGTGCATCTGTTTGTGCCTTTTGCCAATCAAAACACATATTTTGCATTTAACAAACATCATTGGAACCTAGATTTGCAATTGATAAAGCATAAAATAATAAAGCAAAACATCGCAAAACGCCGCATTTTCTGTCCATCAAAACGCCGCAAATTGTGGCATATGTGCCGGTGATCCGTTTTATGATTTCGCCGCGTTTTGCCGCAATTGACTTGGGTCACGATTGCGGCAATTTATTTTAATGATTGCGGCAATACCGCAAGAACTTTGCGACACTTTGCGGCATTTCGCGGCAAACCAGCGATTTGCCGCAATAGGTAGGAAATTCCGCGCTGGCGAAAAACTCCGCAAAGCAAAAAATGTGCGGGTTTCGCGGTGGCTGTACTGTACCTAACAAATAGTATTCAAATCCAAACATACACAAATGTAACATGTTGATGACAACAAAATCGAAAGCTCTTATTAGTTCTCTCGTGGCATATTTATATCATGCATACGAACGATGTAAGTAATTATTATTGTAACTGTAATCCCGACACCAGCACGTGTGCAAATGGGCTCCGGCTGAGAATTATACCTTACGACGTGTATGGCTGGTATAGTTCCAGATCGCCTGGCGTATTTGCGCATTCAGATAAGGGACCTGTGCCAGCCAAACGTGTTGTAAGTGTTTTTTTCTCAGCGGGTGGCTTCATAATAAATACAAATATCAGTTGCAATGTGGGCGAGAGGCCTTAATCAAATAAAGCTATTGTCATTTGAATGTAGCGACCAAACCAAGTGTGACTACCCGACACTCATCGATGCAACGGATAAACACAAAACAGCTGATTGATGCGCATGACGTCACGCTGCCATGTTCATTACCACTATGGGGCTGTCGAGTGAATCAAGTTTTCACACGTCCGGGGCATTGTTTCTTTGTTTGCTTTATTAACAGTTTGTGAGAAAACCAGCCACAGTTTGTGTATTTTGTGGCGGTTTTGTGAGGTCAATAACAAAAACAGTACATAAACTACTGGCCGTGGCGGCATTAGACAGGTGGCCGAGTTTCACAGGTGTGTTAAATAGGGAAATCAGTCGGGGATGTTTCAACCTGGCGCGCTAAGGCAGGTGGCGCTGATATAAAGGTGGCCGGCACAGCAGATTTGACTGTATTACATCACTGTTACATCATTATCATTTAAGCCAAATGTATCTTTCTGTAACCGAAGTCCTTAAAATGTTGCAGTGTTTCTGGTTATTATAGAGAAGTGTGTAATAATATAGCTTTTGAAAAGAGTTTCAAGCGGGTTTGTCTTTGCCTATTATATTCGATAAAAAGAGGTAATCAATGATAACTATGAATCGGTGAAAGGAATTACACTACTAGTGGGTTTTTTCAGATCGATGATGCAATACAGCCAAATAAAATTTAGAATGGAATTTCCTTGATTGTCATTGACATTGAAAGGGACATGCAAATGTGATAATTAGCTGACGAACGCATGTTTATGACCTAGAACGAGTTGTGACTGTGTTCATACTATATACTGGCTATATATTTGATGCTTCTAACTTTTATGTTGGTTGCTATATTATATATGTTATTCGCTTTACTGAAAATGTCCACTCTTACCCGTACCTTCTTTTCATTGTTGATGCAAAGAAACCAAGTTTTGTTTATATAACATTGATCTGAATACTCTGAAATATACAACCTTGGTTTACAGCCACAAAACAGAACAGAACAGAACTTTATTTTGAGAAACAAATAGTCTCGGGCCACTCACAGGTGGCATACGAGACAAAAGTATATACGTATGACAAAACAAGTGGCACCTCGGCTGCGAAAAGGAACCCCACTACCCATGCGACCAGCGTACCCCCAGACCAGCCGGCGCATTGGCACAGTCTGTTCAGGGCCCACGCTGTCACCATTCAGTGTCGCTAGGTACATTTTCCGGACCGGTGCCCCAATAACGTCACTGTTAGGTTTATAGTACCAGAGTGGATTATTCGTCAACGTCCCAGGCTACATAATATACACTTGTATTTGTGATTGGTATGAATACAGTCAAACTTGCACAAGCGACCACGTGCATTAAGCGACTTTTGTCTTATGCGACCACTTTCAATTCCCCCGACCATTTGGCCTATATAATGACAGTGTATTAAACGACTTTCCCTTAACGCAACCACCGGTCACTTATTTTGTAAACAAAAGCAATGTTAGTTTGTATTAAACGACCATTAATTGACAGGATATCACTTTCTCCAGGTGAAATTAGCCTCAAGCGTGTGACAAACAAAGGTCACTGTCAAAGTGTGAATGTTGCATTGTTTATGATTTTTTTTTTTTTTTTTTTTGCTTATATTTAACGGCGGCACTGGCTCTAGGACCTTGCATGCCGTCTCCCAAGAATGGGAGAATGAACGGAGGTAGAGACTTTTTGAGAGAAGCCGGTAATTCGTATTTACAGAGCAACTACGAATTATCGGTACCCATTTACAGCTGGGTGAACTGGAGCAGTGTGGATAAAGTGTCTTGCTCAAGGACACAACGCACGCCGCTAGTCAGGCTCGAACCCACGACCCTTGGATCAGTAGTCCGACACACTAACCATTACGCCACGGCGCTCCACGATTATTGACCTGAAACCTCGTTCTGATTCGCTAGTTTCCTTAGTGATTAATAAAGGGAATTAACTCATCGTCGCTTAGCACATGGGAACAACAGGACTGGTTGCTTAGCACATTGGAAAACATCTGCGTATTTCACTAATTTAAAACAAATACTTTTTTTTGTTGTGTACAGAATACGCAAGCATTTTTATTTCACCCAATTCAATTTTCTTGACGAGTAACGATACTGGTATATACCGAACATTGCATTAATAAATAATTATTCTATCAGCTGGTTTGGTTGTTAGTCAACGACTGGTAACAATCACCTGGGCGAAACACGTCTGGTCCAAAGTGATCGCAGTCACTTCTGCCTATTTGCGATTTCAGCTGGGCGATTTTATTTTGCAATAACATTCAAATTCTTTCATCTATTTTGATGAAATAAAGCCTGAATAATTCAGAAAAGTGCACAGTAATGCATTTGTACTAATGTATTTATTTCTATGTTAATGTTTAATATTCACGATTTTCTGATTCCGATATTAAACCATATAACCGGACATACCAGTACCCGGATTTCCGTTTTTTTTTTTTTTTTTGTGTTAAGAGACCATTGTTCTATGCGACCATATTTAGCTCACCTGCACAAAGTGCAGAAGAGCTTATGGCATACCCCCGGCGACGTCGGCATCGTCGTCGGCATTTTGCGGAAAGCGCGATATAGTCGGCACTTTGGCGTACGTACGTACGTGTGTCCGGTTAAAGTTTTTGGTTAAGTTTTTTGGTTAAAGTTTTTCGTTATACTATATCTTTTTTTTTAGTGTCCATGCCTCGCCACAAGGCGCGACATGCAGGCCGCGGCCAACTAGTATTATATACATGTTTCTTGCTGAATGCCGTAGTTGCCGCTGTTGAAAAGATATTTAATATGCTCAACTTTCTTATTATACCCCCCCCGCAACGAAGTTGTGGGGGGGGGGGTATACTGGAGTTGGCTTGTCCGGCCGTCCGTCCGTCCGTCTTTCCGTCTTTCCGTCTTTCCGTCCGTCCGTCACAAAACTTAACAATTGTAAATTTCCTTTTAACTTCTCTTTCTCTTTGCGGAAATCTTTCATATTTTACCCGCCCCTTCTTTGACACTCATACATCATTCTGCAACAACAAACCTACGACCCCCCATTTTTATGCCAGGGTCAAGGTCACGGATTAGAAACTTAGAAAATAACGAAAACTTAACAATTGTAAATTTCCTTTTAACTTCTCTTTCCCTTTGCGGAAATCTTTCATATTTTACCCGCCCCTTCTCTGACACTCGTACATCATTCTGCAACAAACCTACGACCCCCATTTATGCCAGGGGTCAAGGTCACGGACTTAGAAACTTAGAAAAAAACGAAAACTTAACAATTGTAAATTTCCTTTTAACTTCTCTTTCCCTTTGCGGAAATATTTCATATTTTACCCACCCCTTCTCTGACACTCATACATCATTCTGCAACAAACCTACGACCCCCATTTATGCCAGGGCTCAAGGTCACAGACTTATAAACTTAGAAAAAAACTAAAACTTAACAAATGTAAATTTCCTTATAACTTCTCTTTCCCTTTGCGGAATGCAGTGATATTTTACCCGGCCCTTCTCTGACACTCATACATCATTCTGCAACAAACCTACGACCCCCATTTATGCCAGGGGTCAAGGTCACGGACTTAGAATGTCTAGTTTGCTTTTTTCAACTGGAACCACCATCGCACTCTCCATATGTGCTGACATAGTCTTTTATCTGAAAATGATAGTATGCGAGCTGGAATTCATTCTAGGTCAGGGCTGACACGGGGGGTATTCCGTAAGTCCCCGCTTACTGACAAATCTAGTTGTCAATACTGTCAATAAATAATTGCGTCTTGTTTTCATTCCATTTAGATATTTTCCTAGTACATGTACTATTAATACATTCTTGGGTTTGCGGCCTCATAAACTGTAGCTCAGTAACAAGTAATGAATGACCATCTGAGTATAGAGCATCAACATCACGAATTTCAAAGTATTTCACATTTTGCCATATATTTAAGATTTTATCATTATTAAGAACCTTGTAAGATCACCTTGACCTATTTTTCTTGCAATATAGCTTGAGTTCTGTGTAGGCAGCCATTGAGAAAGGTACCTACTGTCTGTTACACATTTTCTGCCGACAAACATTTGGCTATCAAACACATTCAATCTAAAATTGTAAGAACTTTTTCATCAATAACAAAAAAGCTACCCTTCCAAAAAAATGATTTGAAGAAATTCCATCATATATTCGTATGGGTATTTAAAGGTACATGCCCACTCAGTAGGCACAAATGTTATTTATAGGAATTATATAAGTGTATAATTGTGTCACTATTCCACCAGTTCTAAAAATTAGGAGTGACCGTTATATACCGTATTTCGCTGTGTATTGCGCGCACTGGTGTACAACGCGCATCTATATTTTGGGGGAAAAAATCGGGAAAAAAATAGTTTGCGTCTATAGCATGCAGCAAATTTTCACAAAAAAATCGGCGGAAAAAAATTTGTGGTCAGTCATTTGATTATTATTGAAAATTTACCTGCAATCAATCGGCATCACGTTAGCTGCATCAATCGTCTCTGTCGTTTCGCATTTTTTCTGTCTTTGCGCTATTTAGGCACACCACGTGACCCGGTGCAGGCAAATCAGGGGCTATGCTGGTCACGCATGTCATAAGGTATTGATGCGTGAATACTTGTCAATACTTTACAAAATTAGTAACAGTCAGTCGGCAACCTAGCAACTGAAGGACAACGACCATTACCGAGTGTTACCGAGAGTTACCGAGTCGCTGTGATCTGAATGTGCACGACGCTTGATTTAGCATCTAAAACTTACATCAAGCGCTTATGGGATTGAGATAATCGGTCCTCAATAATTATTCACAGAATGGCAGACGTGTGATGTCACAATTTACAACCAAACAATAACATTTGACCGATATGAGATCGGGACACCAGCGTAAATCCAGAAAACATGTAAATTTCCTCTAATACACGTAGCCTCTTAGATTTTAAAAGCCACCTCCATCTTGAAGTTGCTGTTGAGACTGACCAATCAGAAGCCATGATTAGGGGTCAAAGATGAAAAAATAAAGGCAAACAAAAAATGCATCTGTCGAACGCGGATGCCACCTGCAGCATATTTGAGAAACTGACAAATTGGTTAACTGAAAAGTATGACGGACGGACAGACGGACAGACGGACGGTCCAAACACTATATGCCACCCGTTTCTTCGAAACCCGGTGGCATAAAAACGGCACTTCATGTATATTAGGCTACTTCAGGTATATTAGGTTACTTCAGATATAAACAGCATTTATTCAACCCCCTTTATTATGCTACATGGAGCAATGGTTGATGTATAAATACTCATGTCGTAATATTTATTTTACTGATAGTGACTCGCGGTGGTATCAGGCTATTTTCATATACAAATGAGGCATGATATTTTTAGCTCACATGAGAGAAGCTCATGTGAGCAATTTTTACCGCAATGTGTCCGTCGTCGCCGTCCGTCGTTGTCCGTCGTCGTCCGTCGTTATCCTTGAACATTTTCAAACGTCTTCTCCTCGGTAACCATTGGGCCAATAGTCACCAAACTTCATGGTCATGGTCCTTAGGTAGGGGGATTACAAAATTGTTAAAATTACGTTATTACGTAATCTAAGATGGCCGCCGTCTAAAAATAGCACAAATTCTTCAAAAATCTTTTTCTCAAGAACCGCCAAACGAATTTCGACAAAACTTGGTAGGAATGATCGATGTACAATTCTCTTTCAAAGTTGTTAAAATGGTGACTGGGGTAAAAAATGGGCGTGGCCCGTGGGGTCAAATTGGGGTCAAATTTTATTTTTGACCGAATATGGTCATGTCATAATTATATCAAATCGAAGGTATCAACAAGGCGATCACTCTGGTGCTTTTTTTGTCGAAATCGGATGGTTAGGTCATCCAAGATGGCCGCCGAAATGTCAAAAGGTCGTTATTTTATTAGAGATTTCAAAATTCCTATTCACATGGTAGCCAAACTTAAAAGTTATGATCCATGGGTGAAGCCTTTTCAGATTTGTTAAAATGGAGGTCATCACTAATCCAAGATGGCCGCTGTCTAAAAATAGCACAAATTCTTCAAAAATCTTTTTCTCGAGAACCGCCAAACGAATTTCGACAAAACTTGGTAGGATCATCCAAGATGGCCGCCGAAATGTCAAAAGGTCGTTCTTTTATTAGAGATTTCAAAATTCTTCTTCACATGAACCGCTTGGCCCATGGTAGCCAAACTTAAAAGTTATGGTCCATGGGTGAAGCATTTTCAGAGTTGTTAAAATGGAGGTCATCACTAATCCAAGATGGCCGCCGTCTAAAAATAGCATACATTCTTAACAAATCTTCTTCTCATGAACCGCTAGCCAGATTTCGACGAAACTTGGTAGGAATGATCGATGTACAATGCTCTTTCAAAGTTGTTAAAATGGTGATGACCCTGGGGTCAAAAATGGGCGTGGCCCGTGGGGTCAAATTGGGGTCGAATTTTATTTTTGACCAGATATGGTCATGTCTATATCAAATCGAAGGTATCAAAGAGGTGATCGCTCTGGTACATTTTTTGTCGAAATTGGATGGTCATGTCATCCAAGATGGCCGCCGAAAGGTCAAAAGGTCGTTCTTTTATTAGAGATTTCAAAATTCTTCTTCACACGAACCGCTTGGCCCATGGCGGCGAAACTTCAAAGTTATGGTCCATGGGTGAAGCCTTTTAGGATTTGTTAAAACGGAGGTCGTCGCTAATCCAAGATGGCCGCCGTCTAAAAATGGCACAAATTCTTAAAAAATCTTCTTCTCATGAACCGCCAGCCGGATTTCGACGAAACATGGTAGGAATGATCGATGTAGAATGCTCTTTCAAAGGTGTTAAAATGGTGACCCCGAGGTCAAAAATGGGCGTGGCCCGTGGAGTCAAATTTTATTTTTGACCGAATATGCTCATGTCATATATCAAATTGAAGGTATCGATGAGGCGATTGCTCTGGTTTAATATTTGTCGGAATCGGATGCTTATGTCATCCATGATGGCCACCAAAAGGTCCATTTATTCGAGATTTTGAACGTCTTTTTCTCAGGAACCTTATGGCCGATGCTGGCCAAACTTCATAGTAAGTTAAGATCCTTGGGTGAAGCATTTTCAGATTTTATAAAATGAGAGTCATCGCTTAATCTAAGATGACCGCCATCTAAAATTAGCACAATTTTGTTAAAACACATATGAACTCAATGTCACATTCTCCTCTGGTGTTCATGGAGTCAGGTGAGCGAATTAGGGCCATCATGTTTAATTATTTATACTAATTAAATGCGTCACCTGAACAAATAATACTTTTGACAGATTATAAAGTATGATCATTGCACATCACAAAATAAATACAGAGAGTAAATAGTAATGTCTGTTAACATTTTAAGGAAGCACGGTTATCACCCCTGATATCAGTGTGGACATTTACATCTGATATAAAATGTGTAATAATGCCAATCAATATGTGGGGTAATGGTGAATGAATGTTTAATTTGTCAGAAAATGTCATATCTACAGAATATACAAAACTATCTGTCTCCATATACATGTGGGCATGTACCTTTAACATGGGGGCTAAAAATGTATTCTTTTTATATAATTTTGATTTTGTGGACCGATTTTCAAAACCTAACTTTTGTTTTCTTAGTTACATCATTCACTTGCTATCTAACCAGGTTTCCGAGTCAATTTCCAATTTTTTGCTGCTCCCCCAGCTCCTCCACTTCCTTTTCACCCATGTTAAATTCCCATAGGAATAAAATCAATGTTTGATGGAATTTCATCAAATAAAAAAAAATTGGGAGGGTGAATTTTTGTTATTGGTGGAAAAGTACTTACATTGAAATATATTTTAGATTGAATGTGTTTAATAGCCCAAAGTTCATCGGCAGAAAATGTGGAACAGACAGTAGTGGTTATTTTGGCCGAGAAAAACAACAAACAACCCATTTGTTCCATGCTCTGCTTAACATTCGGTACTACATGTATGCACAGAAGCAGAAGTTTAATGTACGCTGTCTTTACATAACATTAACAATTTAAATTCTTTCCCTAGTTTTAAATCTACACCGGATTAGCCACAGGAATTTAATCTTATTTTTAATGAGCTTGCAGTAGCCGCTCCAAATGAAATAAACTTGCCAGTGTTTGCCCTGCCAGTGTTTGCCCACACTGGAGAACCTATGTCACGTGCACCTGCTATTTTGGCTCGCATCTAATTTGTATTGTTATAAATATCTCTGCATCTACTGGAGTCATTGTGATGCGAGAAAGTGCAGATATCCCGGCTATGTAACATTCCTGCCGATGATGCCGTTCTCATAGCTGCACCAGTTTTGGAGTTATGTTATACCAGGTGATTCAGTGTTATAAGATGCCTGATACCAGATCAGGATACTGTCTTTCAGAAATTTGTACCCGAATTCCATATTGTTTTAGGACAATGATCACTGTGGGATCTCTGGGTACAGTCAGAATTAAAGCTTTACAATTTACTTTAAAATTTACTGTCAGTTTACACTAGTGTAATTCTGCATTATTGGATAGATAAATGCTGAATTAAATACTTATTTATCACCACACAAATGTATCCAAAGTTATATGAATAAAACAAACAACAATAAAAAATAATCCGTGATTTGACAAGGTTGCAGGCGACCTCTTGCTAACTGGCAATTATGCAGACACGCGTCGTGAATACCGGATACTGTGTGAAGTTGCCATTTTATTGTAGAAACTCCAAACATATGCATAAAGAAATGAAACGCAGATTTTAATAAACAGTTTGTTTTAATTTGCATGCTAAACTTTATGAAAATATAAAAAACAACAAAAAAAACATGTAGAATGGTTTCTTTTTCAATATTTACAATTGTCACATGACGATTTGTCCTAACCTGTAATTGTCCCAGAGGCAATGTTACAGTTCCAAATGGCATACTGTATGTGGAACACATCAAACTTAGGCAACCCATGTGATTAATTGTCATCTAAATTGTTCACAAGACACCAACACATTGCGACCAGTGTAGGCCCTGATCAGACTGCGCGGATGCCATAGATTACAATCGACTTTCAAAATCAAGTGGCAACAATCTCAAAGGCAGACTGAAGCATTTTCGTTGGTTGTTACTCATACTGCCAGATTTTTATAAAGGGACTCGGTCGTGTGTATTTGTGACAAGGTACCGACTGACACGTTGCTAATTGTCTCGGTTTATGACAGCAGCTGGACAGCGTACATGAAATAAGACTGAAAATATGTATTCATTTTCGGAAATTCACTGCCATGGCTATACTGTATATTGTAAGGAAATGGGTGGGTGGAGTAACGTTTTTCAACTTTCAGCGTCATTTACGGAAGATATGACTGATTTTGAAAAGCAAAATACGATGATGTCTGCTCTGAAATTTATGTCAGTTTTCAACATAATTTATCATGTTTATAGAATTCAATTGTATTTTGATGTCTGCCACAAATTAATTTGCTAAATTCCCAATAATTCCTGAATCCACGATTACACCCACGAAATTTGTGTGTCACTGTGTAAAAAGATCGATAATGCTCAGCCAAGTTGACATCATTCAGCGCAAGTCTTGATCTGTGCCGCGGACGTGAACATGCGGTTTTCATCCTCGCATCTATCAAGCGACAATTAAAGATACACTCTCAATTAAACATAAATCTATCGCCATATTTCACCAATATTGTTTCAAAAATATTTTCTGTAAATATTTTCACAAAATTCAGAGCTCATGCAGAATTAAAATCAGCGATGGGGAGAAATAGCTCAAATAAATAATTATAGTAATAAATCTAGTCAATATACAGACCAGCCTGTGGATCCGAGAATTCTAATCAGCATAGCGACTGGGATAAAACGTCGTACCATACAGTGAACAATGTTGATTAATATCGGTCTATGTGGTTATGCAGTATGATCAGGCTCTACGCGGTTATCTCTTTAACAAGGCACTATACTATGCATTTGTGTCGTGATTGTTGGTGGCTTTAGATATCAAAGGAATGTTTGGTCGCCGCATACTGTGTGTATTGGGATAGGATAACGTGTAGCCTTATTGTGTCCCCCGGACTCCGTCGGGGGATACTATGGATTTGACAGCGGGCCGCGTCCGCGTCCGCGTCCGCGTCCGCCCCAGACACTTCTTTTCCGGAGCATAACTCGAACACCCTTTGGAATATTTTCATGAAACTTCACACATGCATAGACCACGACCCGAAGGTGTGTCGCGCACAAGAATGACAACTCTTGCATAGCTAATATTTTTAGTTATCTCCCTTTTTTGTTTCTCGCACTGATTTCGTGTCCGGAGCATAACTCCACCACCCTTTGGAATATTTTCATGAAACTTCACACATGCATAGACCACGACCCGAAGGTGTGTCGCGCACAAGAATGACAACTCTTGCATAGCTAATTTTTGAGTTATCTCCCTTTTTTGTTTCGCGCACTGATTGACCATAACTCGACCACCCTTTGGAATATTTTTATGAAACTTCACACATTCAATTAGACCACGAACCGAAGGTGTGTCACGCACAAGAATGACAACTCTTGCATAGCTAATTTTTTAGTTATCTCCCTTTTTTGTTTTCGCGCACTGATTTCCTGTCCGGAGCATAACTCGACCACCCTTTGGAATATTTTCATGAAACTTCACACATGCATAGACCACGACCCGGAGGTGTGTCACGCACAAGAATGACAACTCTTGCATAGCTAATTTTTTAGTTATCTCCCTTTTTGTTTTGCGCACTCTGGACAAACTGGACAATAATGCATGAAGACCCGTTTTCTCGTCTGCTCTGTACACCTTTTCTCGTGTGCTCTGTACACCTTACCTGTAGAGAGAACAATAGAGACTGGGAGAACCATTCACCTGTGCATGTGCTAGCATGTGCTAACATGTGCAAATGTCCAGTCTTGACCACTATATCTGACCACAGGTAATTTATACAGGTAAATTACTACATTGTATATTACATTTCCGTAAGCTGTGTTGAAAATATTGTGGCATTATGTGGACCTGTGCAGATATATGTAGATAAATATAGGACTATTAAATAAAAATTATGGGCTCCAGTAGCAAGCATTATTATTTTTAATTTTTAAACTTTTTTTTTCCATTTTTTTTCTTCAAATTCTTTTTCAATTTTTGTCTAGTAGCATAAGGTCATAAGTGCTATATACAGACTATTCACCTGTGCATGTGCTAGCATGTGCAACTGACCACTGACCACTTACAGGTAATTTATACAGGTAAATGATTATATTACATTTCCGTAAACTGTGTTGAAAATATTGTGGCAATATGTGGACCTGTGCATATATGATATGTAAATACATATGGGACTATTAAAGAACATTCTGGGCTCCAGTAGGGAGCATTATTATTATTTTTTTTTTAAATTTAATTATTTTGTTCCATGTTTTGTTTACATTCTTTTTCAATTTTTTAACTGACCACTAACTTTTTACAGGTAGTTTATACAGGTACATTATTACATTTCCGTAAACTGTGTTGACAATATTGTGGCAGTATGTGGGCCTGTGCAGATATATGTAGATAAATTATAGGACTATTAACAAAAATTCTGGGCTCCAGTAGCGAGCATTATTTTTTAAATTTTGTTTTGTATATTACATTTCCGTAAACTGTGTTGAAAATATTGTGGCATTATGTGGACCTGTGCAGATATATGTAGATAAATATAGGACGATTAAAACAAAATTCTGGGCTCCAGTAGCAAGCATTATTATTTTTGATTTTTAAATTATTTTTTTTCCATTTCTTTTTTTCATTTTTTTTTTCAAATTCTTTTTCAATTTTTGTCTAGTAGCATAAGGTCGTAAGTGCTATATACAGACTATTATCATATAATAAAACAATTATTGACTAGTGAGCCATATAATATAATCTGATATTCTATGGCTCACTAGTCAATAATTGTATAATATGTTCGGGCCAGTGAAAATTGCTTTCGGGCCCAGGCTCGAGGTCAAGGCTGGACAAGGCGAGGCATTTGATTCCGCGGAATTCTTGTTTACTTATCCCCCTTTGTTGTTTCGTGCTCTGATTTTGTATCCAGAGCATAACTCGAACACCCTTTGGAATATTTGTATGCCCCACCACGATAGTGGAGGGGGCATTTAGTGTTACCCTTGTCCGTCCGTCCGTCCGGGCACACATTAGGGTACTTATGGGGTAGGGGGCGTGGCCTAAGACAATAGAAGACAATGGAACTTATTCCGTACCCCGTAAGCCTATTGTGTCTTACGGGGTATTTTCTTTGATCTTTTATATAGCAAGTACCCCCTAAGGTCCGAAATGTAAGTCCGTCCGTCCGTCCGTCCGCACACACAAATGGGTACTTGTTGTAAGCGTACAGGGATCTTATTGGGTAGGGTTAGGATAGTGTTGGGTAATCTTGTTGGGTATTTTTATAGAGGAAAAACCCAACAAGTATTCATTCGTAGTAACGTGCGTCCCGTCCTCCCGTCGTCCCGTCCGTCCGTCCATCCGTCCGTCACAAAACTTTAACACTCGGGTAAATGTCTCATAATTTCTTCATCCTTCGACCGATCTCCTTCATATTTCATATACACATTGCTCTAATGGTCCTCTACCGCCCTGTGCCAAATCCACGTTCGTCCTGACCCCGCCAAGCCCAGGGTTAAGATCACATACTTAGTGCTTCAAAAACTTTAACGCTCAGGTAAATATCTTATAATTTCTGTTTTCTTTCACGGATCAGCTTCATATTTCACATATGCATTGCTCTAATGGTCCTCTACCGCCCTGTGCCAAATCCACGTTCGTCCTGCCCCCGCCAAGCTCAGGGTCAAGGTCACATACTTGGTGCTTCAAAAACTTTAACGCTCGGGTAAAAGAAAATTTTGACTTGGAATTTGGCCTCATTTATTATCAAAGCGATATGTGGGACATCCGTGTTCTATGAACACATTTTCTAGTTTATTAAACTTCACACATGCATAGAAGACGACCCAAAGGTGTGTCGCACGTAAGAATGACAACTCTTGCGTCGTTAATTCTTAGTTACTCTTTGTTAGTTTCGTCACTATTTCTTTTTGTTTCGTGCACTGATTTCGTGTCTGGAGCATAACTCGAACACCCTTTGGAATATTTTCATGAAACTTCACACATGCATAGACCCTAAAGGTGTGTCACGCAAGAATGACAACTCTTGCATCACTAATTTATTTTTTAGTTATCTCCCTTTGTTTTTCCGTCATTGATTTTGTCTCCGGAGCATAACTCGAACACCCTTTTTTCAAACTACTTGTGTATCTGGGGAGGGGGATACACATGCGCTTGTCGACAAGCGTCCATTTCTAGTTGATTGCAAACACTGTAGATCAAGATGAGCCAGCTTTTAGGGAGTTACCTTGTCACGCTCAATCACTGTTTGATGAAAAAATGTCGCCATAAATATAACAGTTGAACTTGTCCAAATATTAGCGGGAGTCGGTCAATGTCAGCTATTTAGGGGTGAAAGGATTAATCAATAAATTATGGTCATGTACAATACACGCGGATCAGCTGTTCACATGTGTAATCACATCCTTCACATAGGATACGCAATGCGTATGTTGAATGTGTTTAATTGTTTAGCAAAATAGCGCGAGACATCGGTGTGTGATTGAACATAATTGCCGCACAGAAATCATGAATCAACTAATTACACGATGACTACCACTTATGGCGATTCCCCACCCCCCTCCCCGCCCCTATTTTTTTGGATCCACAGGACATCCGCGCTAAAATAGAGGTAAAATTGAATATTAAACGAGACTTACCTAAGTCGAAGTTTGATTAAGATTTTGTCATCCTAAACTGCCAGGGATTATAGGAGTGAGGAATGTGACATGTTACGTGATCGGCTTCAGACTTTAAAGCAGTGGTGTTATACGTTCGACATGGATATCATCTCACCCGGGTGGGTGGGAGGGCCTATAATCCCTGGCAGTTTAGGATGACAAAATCTTAATCAAACTTCGACTTAGGTAAGTCTCGTTTAATATTCAATTTTGTCACCTAAGCTGCCAGTCGGGATTATTGGAGTCTTTTAGAGTCCATGGCGCACGCAGAACAGAACACCACTATATGCTCTTTAGGGAAAGTCATTTAACTGCAATAATTTATATCACTTATCACCCTGAACTAAATGTTTTAACAACACATAGCATGCAACACATTACATGCAACTACCTTTACCGGGGTCGGTTGTTCCCTCAGCTGTCAACTTGTGACAACACACAATGGCTAAAGGAACTCGTTGTTAATTGGACGCTGGTAATGTCTTCTGAACACACAGTCAGATTTCCAATCCGCATCATTAAGGGATTTGTGAATCCACTTACTAATAGTGTTTTTAGTAGCTTCAGAATATGGTTTCTGTGTGGTGATGAACAATCTAGTATCATCATCTGACCTCAGTTGGGCAGTGGATTGCAAATATTGTTTAATACACACCACCAGACACAATGAAGCATTAGCAGGATAACTTTCCACATATAGTTCATTCAAATGATTAGAAGGTGTGGATTGTTTTAACAATTTCCGAACTCTTAACTTTACATAGTTATATGTAATCACAATGTTATGCACTTCCAGTGAATGAAGTGTTTGACACTGTTGTCCAGTCATAAGAGCCAAAAGTGTGGCCAGTTTTTTCGACAGTTGCAGTAATGGCACAGTAACATTATCTAATGGTTTTAGGTATGCAAAACAATAGAAACATCCCAAGTGACATTATAACGTGGTAAACATGGACGTTCATTGAATATACCTTTCATAAAGCGTTTCACTGATATATGTTCTCCAATATTGTCATTTGTAACTGTATACATCATAATGGAAACAGCAGACTTAGCAGTGTTAATTGTACTATAACCTATGCCACTGTCATATAATTGTGACAAGAAAGTGATAAAAGTCTTTACATCGGTATTAAAGATATTACATGTTTGCCTGTCACAAAATAGCATCCATTTTCTGATATACGTCCCATATTGTTTCTTTGTTGTGGTATGACAAGATTTCGGACAGATGCCGCTGAAAATCCCTGACCAAGCAGCGCCTCCCGGATATTCTGAAAATCCCCAGCCGCATTTTCTGCAATGGATGTTGTCTGTCCTTGTCCTGCGGATGTTGCAGGCAGTCGTTTGTTTTGGGCAGAATATATGGCTGATGACATATCATCTGTAGTAATGTTGGGAACCACGACTGTGTCGGGAATATTGGTGCAACCAGGATGACTTGCCCTTTCTTGTTGTATCTTTAGGAGCACATGTCCCAAAATACTGAAAGGCGGAAACAAATACGCAACATGATTAGTCCATGTCAGAGAAAATGCATTGATAGCAACCGCCTCTAAATCTGGATTGTACGACACATATCTGGGAAGTCCATGGTTTGCCTTTGATGCAAATAAATCAATAGTACATTTCCCTAGCACCGATTGAATGTTACTGAACACTTCATCACTGACCATCCATTCCATATCCTCATTTTTCCTGCTCAGGTTATCAGCAGTAACATTAAGTTTCCCTGGTATATGGTACACACTGATCCATATACCTCGTTGCTTTAACCAAAACCATGTATCCTGTGCCAACCTGTTCAACAGGGATTTCCTACCTCCCATTTTTGACAAATACTTTATAGCGACAGTATTGTCGAGATAAAGTTTGATATGAATATTTATAACATTGGAACAAAATTGTTTTAAAGCTATATTCGCAGCTTTCATTTCCAGAAAGTTGATATGATACTGCTTTTCCTGTTCTGACCAAACACCACTAATGGTCTCTCCAGTAGACTTATTTACAGCACCATATCCTAATTTTTGAACTGTCAGATTCAATAATGATTGCTGCCTGAGGTAATACAATTGGTCGATAAGCTGAACTAACATTATCAATCCAACCTTGCAGACATAATTTCACCTCCCTATTCAGTATAACATGCCCATCAAAATTACCTCTATGTGTTTTCAGTGCACTATCACGCATAATTTCCATAGCTTTGTAACACAAAGGTGCATGAGCAACAGCAGGTTCACTTGCTACTAACTTGCCTATGACCTTGGACAAATCCCGAATTGTAGCATATGTTCTTTGTTTCAGCCAATAACATTATTCAACTACATGTATTTCAACAACCTTCTCAGCAGGTAAAGTTACTGTCATGGATACAGAGTTTATCACAAACCCCACAAAAGCATTTGCTTGTGTAGGGTTTACTACAGACTTATCAGGGTGTACTGTAAAGCCTAACCTATCCACTAATTGTAATGTTTCATGTATGTTTTCCAAACATTCTTCCTTTGTGTCACTTTTCAACAAACTCATCAATATATGCCGTAATACAATGTCCGTGTTTTCGCATTGAAGAAAACAATGGTTTCAACAGTTTTGTGAACACTCTTGGTGCACTGGACAATCCATTTGGGAGACAAGTGAAACAGAAAAACTGAGACTTCCATTTAAATGCGAGCCAATATTGATATGCTTCAGCCACTGAAACACTATGATAAGCATGTCGAAGATAAATTGACGCAAAATAACAATTCTGTGTCACAAATGCCAATGCTGACTTCAAGGTTTCCATTTTAAAATGATGGTTTTCAACATGTTCATTAAATGTACGCAAGTTTAAAATCAGTCTATGAGTCCCATCACGTTTTGGCCGAATGAAAATGTTAGACAAGAATTTAACTTTACAAGCATGAATAGGCCTAATAACATGTTTATTCACAAGTTTATTTATGTCTAAGTTAATGAAGTCTTCCTCTGAATGATTAAGATACATCTAGGAACTATATTTTGTAACGGCTGCTCCATAAATTCAATTTTGTAACTATTTTTAATAATGTCCAGAATCCATTTATCAGAAGTTATATCAATAACCAAGATGTGTAATTATCTGAATTTTTTCCAGCTATAAAATTGTTATGCTTGTTTTTTAAGGAGGCCAAACTATTACTTACAGTGCCATCATCAACTGCTGTTTGTTCTAATATTTGTGGCCGCGCCTCCCTCTCTGGTCTTTCCGCGGCTGCGGATGCCGAGGGCGACCTTGCTTCTCTAAAAAAGAACCGCTTTTTTCAGTGAAATCCTTGTTGTAATACGCTTGTTTTGGCTTCTTATATTCATGGTTAGATTTAAGAGCCTTTTTTGTGACTGTCGATATACAATTTCACTACCCAGTTTGTTTGTTTCTGACAATGTTTTCATCTGCTGGTTTAAATCATCACCAAACAGAAACTCGGATGCAGATGTTTTTGTGCTGCACAGTTTGTGATACTGTTGTGAGACAGCTGGTTTCAACATGTATTGGCGCATGATAGACATATCACGGTGTGCATGTGCTAGCAACTGAAAAGTGTCACACACCATATCAAAACATTTTGTGTTTTCCTCACTGTCATTTTCCAAACAACTATTCATGATCTGGATCACCGGCAGCATTGCATTAGTTACCATTTTCTGATTGGAGAAAAACATTTTGTCCTTGCGACGATAATCATCAGGAATATTATTCCACAGTTCCGGATTGACTAATGGCACGCGCACATTCTTGCAATTTTCCGGAACTTCATATTTAGAACTAAATCTTTGACACTCTTCATTGCACTCGAAGCTTGCATCGCTCTATTGATAGTTAATCCTATTTTTTCATTCACCGGAGGGCCGACTAAATCCCTCTGTTCAAATTCTTGTGACAAGTTTAACCTGTCTAACTTACTTGTAGCTGTAGATTTATCTGATTTTTTCATCGATTGGTAATTAAACCCCATTTCTTCAATATCACTATCGCCCGATGATGACGATATAGCGTACAATTCACATTGACTTTCATTTCGCGTTTCCGTTTCATTGTTTATTGCGGAAGTGGAAGTTGACCCGGTGTCAACTTATTTTTCACTGGGTGCACTCGATTGTGTTACAGACACAGAATTCTCACACGACGCGCTTACATTACCGACCGCAATTTTAATACTGGCTTGCATTTGTTTCACACTATTTGCCAGTTCGGTGATTTGTTCTTGGGTATTGTACCAGTACCCCGGCGGTGGACCCGAATAGGGTGACGTATAACACGAATGCACCCCTGGAAATTGCGTTGGTAATCTCGGGGAAGCCTCGTAGCCCAGATGGGAATTCCCCGTAACCGCCGCTCCTCGTCCCATTGGAGGCCTGTTGACAGATGCATGCTGACTAATCATAATGTCATCCATGCGGCTGGGAGCGTCGATGATTTGCTGACTAGGCATTGTTGACACAACCGGCACAGGCTCAGCGGTGACCTCTCCTGTCGAACACGAGGAGCCTTGCACGGACTCCATAATTTTCCACCGTTTATGAACTTGGCTAATTGACTGTCATCAGAATAGGATCTAAAGGACCAGAGATGGCCAACAGTCACAAAGTTTTGTATAACATAACAGTTATAACAAAAACAGTTGCCCTCAGTCCCCTCAGGGTAAGAAGGTCTTAGAATTCTTCAAAATTGCCTCCAGTCCCCTCAGGGTAAGAAGGACTTGAACTTCTTCACACAAATGCCTTCATTTCCCGCAGGGTAAGAAGGACTTTTGTTCCACCGTTGAACGTTAATTCCTCAAGTGTTCCTGTATTAAATCCGTGCACAATTATGATAATTATAACCCCTTCATAATTTTCCCGAAGGGTACGAAGGTCATTACAAAAATCACTTCACACGCGAACTCGAAAATGTCCGACGAATTTTAAAATTGCCAATATACTCAGAATTATATCCAACAGTGTCTGGTTATAATAATTTCCGTATTTTTATTGATTTTAACATTTATAAAACTTTAAAACTTCCGTCATTGAAAAAGCCAACCGATCTCAGCAACAGACACGTAACCTCTGAAGCCGATCACGTGACCTGTCACATTCCTCACTCCAATAATACCGACTGGCAGTTTAGGTGACAAATTGGAGTTACAGTGTAGTTGGTGTATATGTCGTACATTGCACACCGTGTAAATGGTCATATATGGGTGAATTATTTCACTCGTGAAGTAACAATTGTTGCTGATTTTTCCAATTACATGCGGAATACACCTGTTGCAGGAATTGAACAAAGTGGAAAGTGGAATAAGTTTTGCTTTTTTTCTTATTATATGTTGTGACCATTTGAATCATTCGAACGAAACAGCTTCAATGAGTGATACTAACATATACTTCTGTGCTTAATTAAGAGAATTGTTTTTATTTTTTGTACAAAGACTTGTGTAGTCTCAGCATGTAATGGGTTAAAGATGCTGGTGATATAATTATTTCACAGAGATAAAGATGGGTGATATAATTATTTCACAGTAGATAAAGATGGGTGATATAATTATTTCACAGTAGATAAAGATGGGTGATATAATTATTTCACGTAGATAAAGATGGGTGATATAATTATTTCACGGTAGATAAAGATGGGTGATATAATTATTTCACAGTAGATAAAGATGGATGATATAATTATTTCACAGTAGATAAAGATGGGTGATATAATTATTTCACAGTAGATAAAGATGGGTGATATAATTATTTCACGATAGATAAAGATGGGTGATATAATTATTTCACAGTAGATAAAGATTGGTGATATAATTATTTCACAGTAGATAAAGATGGGTGATATAATTATTTCACGATAGATAAAGATGGGTGATATAATTATTTCACGATAGATAAAGATGGGTGATATAATTATTTCACAGTAGATAAAGATGGGTGATATAATCATTTCATTTCACAGTAGATAAAGATGGGTGATATAATTATTTCACAGTAGATAAAGATGGATGATATAATTATTTCACAGTAGATAAAGATGGGTGATATAATTATTTCACAGTAGATAAAGATGGGTGATATAATTATTTCACGATAGATAAAGATGGGTGATATAATTATTTCACGATAGATGAAGATGGGTGATATAATTTTTTCACAGTAGATAAAGATGGGTGATATAATTATTTCACGATAGGTAAAGATGGGTGATATAATTATTTCACGGTAGATAACGATGGATGATATAATTATTTCACGATTGATAAAGATGGGTGATATAATTATTTCACGATAGATAAAGATGGGTGATATAATTATTTCACGGTAGATAACGATGGATGATATAATTATTTCACGATAGATAAAGATGGGTGATATAATTATTTCACGGTAGATAACGATGGATGTTCACAGTAGATAAAGATGGGTGATATAATTATTTCACGATAGATAAAGATGGGTGATATAATTATTTCACAGTAGATAAAGATGGGTGATATAATTATTTCACAGTAGATAAAGATGGGTGATATAATTATTTTACAGTAGATAAAGATGGATGATTTAATTATTTCACGATAGATAAAGATGGGTGATATAATTATTTCACGATAGATAAAGATAACGATGGATGATATAATTATTTCACAGTAGATAAAGATGGGTGATATAATTATTTCACAGTAGATAAAGATGGATGATATAATTATTTCACGGTAGATAAAGATGGGTGATATAATTATTTCACAGTAGATAAAGATGGGTGATATAATTATTTCACAGTAGATAAAGATGGGTGATATAATTATTTCACAGAGATAAAGATGGGTGATATAATTATTTCACAGTAGATAAAGATGGGTGATATAATTATTTCACGATAGATAAAGATGGGTGATATAATTATTTCACGATAGATAAAGATGGGTGATATAATTATTTCACGGTAGATAACGATGGGTGATATAATTATTTCACGGTAGATAACGATGGATGATATAATTATTTCACAGTAGATAAAGATGGGTGATATAATTATTTCACGATAGATAAAGATGGGTGATATAATTATTTCACGATAGATAAAGATGGGTGATATAATTATTTCACAGTAGATAAAGATGGATGATATAATTATTTCACGGTAGATAAAGATGGGTGATATAATCATTTCACGGTAGATAAAGATGGGTGATATAATTATTTCACGTAGATAAAGATGGGTGATATAATTATTTCACGGTAGATAAAGATGGGTGATATAATTATTTCACAGTAGATAAAGATGGGTGATATAATTATTTCACAGTAGACACACCCGTTATCCGGAGATACGCAACTAGGGGAGGAGAACATGGAAAGGGGAACGCACAAACTAGTGGGAATTTGGAGGGTTTGTAAAATTAGCTAAAACAATATATTTTATGCATGATCAGAACAATGTGAGCTTGCAACGTTGAGGAAGAATGATTGAAGCACATGTAGCAAAAATATTGAGCTCGAACGCCGTCGTGAAAGTTGAAAATTTATAAATTCAATATAGGATTTTATTTTTTTTTTTTCATTTTTGTTTAAAAAATCGTCTTTCCTGCACCAATCGTATGCTTTTCAGCACTATCAGGCATACAGTTATGTTTGCTGATCATTTACACTGATACCTTGAAAGCGACAGCGACCAGGATCTTCTGAGAAAAAAATGGCGGCCGTTTTATGCACCGTGGTATAGCGCAAAATGGTGCACAAAAACTATGGGACTGGAGGACACAAATTGGGGGACGAGTGCACACAAACTGTGGAACGCGCTGCACAGAAAATGTCAATATACGTGGGTTTTAAGTTGCAAATTCACGTATGTATTTACAAAAATATTATATTTGCAGACGAGGATCCACGAATATTTACGCAGGGGCCGGTCCAAATGTGTCTGTAAGGAATTTATGCAAGTTTTTAATCAATATTCACCACAATTATGCATTGTTTTAGTAAGTCCGCTGTTCAATGCAGGCTTCTTTAGCAGCGCTCGTTAATGGGCGAGCAGAGCCTCATTTCGTATGCAATCAGTAAACCCGTTTAATACATATCACACATTAAACCATAGGTCACCACCTAAACTCGCACCACACTTCGTTTATAACTTGAAGCACGGGGTTTGGGAGAATCAACCATGCGGAACTGAGTTAACCATGCTAATCGATGACCAGGCGAAGTAGTGCAGCCAAGGTCAGGGCCGGATCCTGGATTTGGAGAAAGGGGGGGGCGTGGGTGAGGGAATTTAGAAAATTTGAGTGTCTCTGATGCATTTTCCTGGCATTTGAGAACAGAATGAATACTGATAGCCTTTTCTAATCTGAATAAAAAAAATCATTGCTTCGTCAAAAATAGGGGGGGGGGGGGGCGTACGCCTCTCACGCCCCCACCCCCCTGGATCCGGGCCTGAAGGTGCAACTCAATCTTATTATCATTGGCGTTAGCAAGACGTTTTGGCAATGATAACCATAATGAGAGTGTCCTGTGTATTCTCGAGGCAGATAGCGACACTTTCCAGTCGGAATTATCCCGGAATAAGGACCGACTCTCATTGCAATTGAGATACTGCACAGTCCGTCAGCGGGCTGCAAAACACACATAGAGCACCCACCGCCACAAGTTTAAGAACTTTCCACCGGTAAAGACAGTGATGCTGGAGCGCGAGTGGCCTAGGGTGTAGCGAGATGGACTGTGGATCGGAGGTCCCCGAACTGCGCAGGTTCGAGACGCGGTCGGAGCCGGCGTGTTGTGTCCTTGAGCAAGACACTTTGTGGTGGTGATCGTGTAAATATTTTACACACATGTAATACATGCATGGTGACTGTCTAGATGGTACAATGTACACAGATAAGACGTACCGCAGTTACCCTTGGTGATGGGAAATAAAGAGATATCTCGCTAGGACGAGGGTGCTCCGAGGACACCGGAGGAATATATATACATACAATACAATTGCAGTGTTACTTAGTATAAGTATGGTGTTTATATGTTGTATATACACATCACGGTGCTTTCCGACAAACAGTGGGTGCTACAGAAACAACAACGATTGCGTCACAAACATTCTATGACGGACGGAATGGTCGTAGGACGAACGAATGCACTTGTGAATCGATGGATTGGTTATCGCGGACAAAACTTTATGGCGACCCCCCGAAATTCTGCGGATGAAATCATGTCGACTTGTCGTATGCCGTGCAAGCTTGCTGTGGTTTTTCTCCGGGTACTCCGGGTTTCCTCCGAGTTTAGGTGGTGACCTATGGTTTAATGTGTGATATGTATTAAACGGGTTTACTGATTGAAATACGAAATGAGGCTCTGCTCGCCCATTAATAAACGAGCGCTGCTAAAGAAGCCTGCATTGAACAGCGAACTTACTAAAACAATGCATAATTGTGGTGAATATTGATTAAAAACTTGCATAAATTCCTTACAGACACATTTGGACCGGCCCCTGCGTAAATATTCGTGGATCCTCGTCTGCAAATATAATATTTTTGTAAATACATACGTGAATTTGCAACTTAAAACCCACGTATATTGGCATTTTCTGTGCAGCGCAGCGCGTTCCACAGTTTGTGTGCACTCGTCCCCCAATTTGTGTCCTCCAGTCCCATAGTTTTTGTGCACCATTTTGCGCTATACCACGGTGCATAAAACGGCCGCCATTTTTTTCTCAGAAGATCCTGGTCGCTGTCGCTTTCAAGGTATCAGTGTAAATGATCAGCAAACATAACTGTATGCCTGATAGTGCTGAAAAGCATACGATTGGTGCAGGAAAGACGATTTTTTTAAAAAAAATGACAAAAAAAAAAAAATCCTATATTGAATTTATAAATTTTCAACTTTTACGACGGCGTTCGAGCTCAATATTTTTGCTACATGTGCTTCAATCATTCTTCCTCAACGTTGCAAGCTCACATTGTTCTGATCATGCATAAAATATATTGTTTTAGCTAATTTTACAAACCCTCCAAATTCCCACTAGTTTGTGCGTTCCCCTTTCCATGTTCTCCCCTAGTTGCGTATCTCCGGATAACGGGTGTGGTAGATAAAGATGGATGATATAATTATTTCACAGTAGATAAAGATGGGTGATATAATTATTTCACAGTAGTTTCACAGTAGATAAAGATGGGTGATATAATTATTTCACAGTAGTTTCACAGTAGATAAAGATGGGTGATATAATTATTTCACAGTAGATAAAGATGGGTGATATAATTATTTCACAGTAGATAAAGATGGGTGATATAATTATTTCACAGTAGATAAAGATGACGGTAGATAAAGATGGGTGATATAATTCATCACGTAGATAAAGTGGGTGATATAATTATTTCACGATAGTAGATAAAGATGGGTGATATAATTATTTCACAGTAGATAAACGATGTGATATAATAATTTCAGATAGATAAAGATGGGTGATAATTATTTCACAGTAGTAAAGATGGGTGATAATTAATTTCACATAGATAAAAGATGGGTGAGATACAGTAGATTAAAAAGGATGGGTGATAGATTCATTTTCACGGTAGAATAAAGATGGGTGAAATATAATTATTTCACGATAGATTAAGTTGGGTGATATAATTATTTCACACGGTAAGATAAAAACGATGGGTTGATTTAATTAATTTCCAGTTTAGATAAAGATGGGTGATATAATTATTTCCCACGGTTAAGTTATCGATGGGTGAATATATTTATTTCACAGATTGGATAAAGATGGGTTGATTAAATTAATTTATTTCCACAGTAGATAAATGATGGGTGAATATAATTATTTCACGATAGGATAAAGATGGGTGATAAATTAATTTATTTCACGGTAGTTAACGTTGGATGATATAATTATTTCACAGTAGATAAAGATGGGTGGTGATTATAATTATTTTCACAGTTGTTTCACGTAGATAAAGATGGGTGATATAATTATTTCACAGGTAGTTTCACAGTAGATAAAGATGGGTGAAATATTATTTATTATTCACAAGTAGATAAAAGATGGGTGATTATAATTATTTCACAGTAGATTAAAGATGGGTGATATAATTATTCACAGTTTTAGATAAAGATGACGTAGATAAAGAAAATGGGTGAATATAATCGGTTTCCGGTAGATAAAGATTTGGGTGAATTTTTAATTTATTTCACGATAGATAAATGAATGGGTGATTAATTAATTCACAGTTTAGAAAACGATGGGTGATATATTTATTTCACAGTTAGATAATGATGGGTGAAATATAATTATTTTCACAGTAGATAAGATGGGTGATTAATTATTTCACGGTAGATAAAGGATGGGTGATATAATTCATTTCACTGGTAGATAAAGATGGTTGAAATATAATTATTTACGATAAGGGATAAAGATGGGGTGATAATTAATTTATTTAAGTAGATAACGATGGGTGATATAATTTTTCCACAGTAGATAAAGATTGGGTGATTTAATCATTCAACGGTAAGATTTAAAGTGGGTGATATAATTATTTCTACGATTAGATAAGATTGGGTGAAATATAAATTATTTCACAGTAGATAACGGATGGTGATATAATTATTTCCACAGTAGATAAAGATGGGTGATATTAATAATTTCCGATAGATATAGATAAAGATGGGTGATATAATTATTTCACGATAGATAAAGATGGGTGAAAGATAATTATTTCACAGGGTAGATAAAGATGGGTGAAATTATTTAATTATTTCACGATAGATAAAGATGGTGTGGTGAAATAATTATTTCACGGTAGAAAAACGATCGGGTGATATAAAATTAATTTTCCGATAGATAAAAGATGTGTGATATTTATTATTGCACAGTAGATAAAAGATGGGTAGGATGTGATAATTAATTTATTTCACAGTAGATAAAAGATGGGACGTAGATAAAAGATGGGTGAATTATTTAATCACTTTCACGGTAGATAAAGATGGGTGAAATATAATTATTTCACAGTAGAATAACCGGATGGGTGATATAATTATTTCACAGTTTAGATAAAGAGGGGTGATATTAATTATTTCCCACGAATAGATAAAGATGGGGTGATATAATTATTTCACGGATAGAATAAAGAGGGTGATATAATTATTTCACGTTAAGGGATAAGAATGGGTGATAATTAATTTATTTCACAGTAGATAAAAGATGGGGGGTGACTATAATTATTGTTAACAGGTAGATCAAAGATGGATGAATTTAATTTATTTCACGATAGATAAGAGGGTGAAATATTAATATTTCAACGAATAGGATAAAGAAACGATGGAAAATTGATTTTATTAGTTCACAGTTGATAAAGATGGGTGATATAATTATTTAACAAGTAGATAAGGGATGGGTGATTTAATTATTTCACAGTAAGATTAAAGATTTGGATGTTATAATTATTTTCACGTAGATAAGATGGGTGAAATATAATTATTTCACAGTAGATAAAGGGTTGGGTGAATAATTAATTTATTTCACTAGTAGATAAAAGATGGGTGATATTATTATTTCACAGAGATAAAGTGGGTGAATTATTTAATTATTTTCACAGTAGAATAAAGATGGGTGAAATATAATTATTTCACGATTAGGGATAATGATTGGGTGATAATAATTATTTCAACGATTAGATAAGATGGGTGATATAATTATTACAAGGTTGATACACGATGGGTGATATATATTTATTTCACGGAGATAAACATGGATGGGATATAATTATTTCATGTAGATAAAGATGGGTGTTAATTATTTATTTCACGTTAGAAAAATAAAGATGGGTGATTATAATTATTTCACGGATAGATAAAGATGGGTGTTATAATTATTTCAAGTAGATAAAGATGGTGATATAATTATTTCACCGTAGATAAAGATGGGTGGATATAATTCATTTTCCCGTGTAGATAAAGATGGGTGATATAATTATTTCACGTTAAGATAAAGATGGGTGATATAATTATTTCACGGTAGATAAAGATGGGGTGATATAATTATTTTCCCACAGTAGATAAAGATGGGGTGATATAATTATTTCACAGTAGACCACCACACTTATCCGGAGATACGCAACTAGGGGAGGAGAACATGGAAAGGGGAACGCACAAACTAGTGGGAATTTGGAGGGTTTGTAAAATTAGCTAAAACAATATATATGCATGATCAGAACAATGTGAGCTTGCAACGTTGAGGAAGAATGATTGAAGCACATGTAGCAAAAATATTGAGCTCGAACGCCGTCGTAAAAGTTGAAAATTTATAAATTCAATATAGGATTTTATTTTTTTTTTTCATTTTTGTTTAAAAAATCGTCTTTCCTGCACCAATCGTATGCTTTTCAGCACTATCAGGCATACAGTTATGTTTGCTGATCATTTACACTGATACCTTGAAAGCGACAGCGACCAGGATCTTCTGAGAAAAAAATGGCGGCCGTTTTATGCACCGTGGTATAGCGCAAAATGGTGCACAAAAACTATGGGACTGGAGGACACAAATTGGGGGACGAGTGCACACAAACTGTGGAACGCGCTGCACAGAAAATGCCAATATACGTGGGTTTTAAGTTGCAAATTCACGTATGTATTTACAAAAATATTATATTTGCAGACGAGGATCCACGAATATTTACGCAGGGGCCGGTCCAAATGTGTCTGTAAGGAATTTATGCAAGTTTTTAATCAATATTCACCACAATTATGCATTGTTTTAGTAAGTCCGCTGTTCAATGCAGGCTTCTTTAGCAGCGCTCGTTAATGGGCGAGCAGAGCCTCATTTCGTATGCAATCAGTAAACCCGTTTAATACATATCACACATTAAACCATAGGTCACCACCTAAACTCGCACCACACTTCGTTTATAACTTGAAGCACGGGGTTTGGGAGAATCAACCATGCGGAACTGAGTTAACCATGCTAATCGATGACCAGGCGAAGTAGTGCAGCCAAGGTCAGGGCCGGATCCTGGATTTGGAGAAAGGGGGGGGCGTGGGTGAGGGAATTTAGAAAATTTGAGTGTCTCTGATGCATTTTCCTGGCATTTGAGAACAGAATGAATACTGATAGCCTTTTCTAATCTGAATAAAAAAAATCATTGCTTCGTCAAAAATAGGGGGGGGGGGGGGGGAAAGCCTCTCACGCCCCCACCCCCCTGGATCCGGGCCTGAAGGTGCAACTCAATCTTATTATCATTGGCGTTAGCAAGACGTTTGGCAATGATAACCATAATGAGAGTGTCCTGTGTATTCTCGAGGCAGATAGCGACACTTTCCAGTCGGAATTATCCCGGAATAAGGACCGACTCTCATTGCAATTGAGATACTGCACAGTCCGTCAGCGGGCTGCAAAACACACATAGAGCACCCACCGCCAGACAAGTTTAAGAACTTTCCACCGGTAAAGACAGTGATGCTGGAGCGCGAGTGGCCTAGGGTGTAGCGAGATGGACTGTGGATCGGAGGTCCCCGAACTGCGCAGGTTCGAGACGCGGTCGGAGCCGGCGTGTTGTGTCCTTGAGCAAGACACTTTGTGGTGGTGATCGTGTAAATATTTTACACACATGTAATACATGCATGGTGACTGTCTAGATGGTACAATGTACACAGATAAGACGTACCGCAGTTACCCTTGGTGATGGGAAATAAAGAGATATCTCGCTAGGACGAGGGTGCTCCGAGGACACCGGAGGAATATATATACATACAATACAATTGCAGTGTTACTTAGTATAAGTATGGTGTTTATATGTTGTATATACACATCACGGTGCTTTCCGACAAACAGTGGGTGCTACAGAAACAACAACGATTGCGTCACAAACATTCTATGACGGACGGAATGGTCGTAGGACGAACGAATGCACTTGTGAATCGATGGATTGGTTATCGCGGACAAAACTTTATGGCGACCCCCCGAAATTCTGCGGATGAAATCATGTTGACTTGTCGTATGCCGTGCAAGCTTGCTGTGGTTTTTCTCCGGGTACTCCGGGTTTCCTCCGAGTTTAGGTGGTGACCTATGGTTTAATGTGTGATATGTATTAAACGGGTTTACTGATTGAAATACGAAATGAGGCTCTGCTCGCCCATTAATAAACGAGCGCTGCTAAAGAAGCCTGCATTGAACAGCGAACTTACTAAAACAATGCATAATTGTGGTGAATATTGATTAAAAACTTGCATAAATTCCTTACAGACACATTTGGACCGGCCCCTGCGTAAATATTCATGGATCCTCGTCTGCAAATATAATATTTTTTGTAAATACATACGTGAATTTGCAACTTAAAACCCACGTATATTGGCATTTTCTGTGCAGCGCAGCGCGTTCCACAGTTTGTGTGCACTCGTCCCCCAATTTGTGTCCTCCAGTCCCATAGTTTTTGTGCACCATTTTGCGCTATACCACGGTGCATAAAACGGCCGCCATTTTTTTCTCAGAAGATCCTGGTCGCTGTCGCTTTCAAGGTATCAGTGTAAATGATCAGCAAACATAACTGTATGCCTGATAGTGCTGAAAAGCATACGATTGGTGCAGGAAAGACGATTTTTTTTAAAAAAAATGACAAAAAAAAAAAAATCCTATATTGAATTTATAAATTTTCAACTTTTACGACGGCGTTCGAGCTCAATATTTTTGCTACATGTGCTTCAATCATTCTTCCTCAACGTTGCAAGCTCACATTGTTCTGATCATGCATAAAATATATTGTTTTAGCTAATTTTACAAACCCTCCAAATTCCCACTAGTTTGTGCGTTCCCCTTTCCATGTTCTCCCCTAGTTGCGTATCTCCGGATAACGGGTGTGGTAGATAAAGATGGATGATATAATTATTTCACAGTAGATAAAGATGGGTGATATAATTATTTCACAGTAGTTTCACAGTAGATAAAGATGGGTGATATAATTATTTCACAGTAGATAAAGATGGGTGATATAATTATTTCACAGTAGATCACAGTAGATAAGAGGGTGATGTGATATATTTCACAGTAGATAAAGATGGGGTGATATATATCACAGTAGTCACAGTAGATAAAGATGATAAATGGTGATAATAATTTCACATATAGATGTATATAATTATTTCACAGATATATAATTATTTCACAGTGATAAAGATGGGTGATATAATTATTTCACAGTAGATAAAGATGAACGTAGATAAAGATCACGGTAGATAAAGATGGGTGATATAATCATTTCACGTAGATAAATGGGTGATATAATTAATTTCACGTAGTAAAGATGGGTGTTAAAATTATTTCACAGTAGATAAGATGGGTGATATAATTATTTCACAGTAAAGATAAAGATGGGTGATATAATTAATTCACGGTAGTAAAGATGGGTTGTATAATTCACGTAGATAAAGATGGGTGATATAATTATTTCACAGTAGATAACGATGGGTGAGTATAAATATCACAGTAGATAAAGAGGGACGTATAAAGATGGGTGATATAATTATTTCACGATAGATAAAGATGGGTGATATAATTATTTCACAGTAGATAAAGATGGGTGATATAATTATTTCACGATAGATAAAGATGGGTGATATAATTATTTCACGGTAGATAACGATGGATGATATAATTATTTCACGTAGATAAAGATGGGTGATATAATTATTTCACAGTAGATAAAGATGGGTGATATAATTATTTCACAGTAGATAAAGATGACGGTAGATAAAGATGGGTGATATAATCATTTCACGGTAGATAAAGATGGGTGATATAATTATTTCACAGTAGATAACGATGGGTGATATAATTATTTCACAGTAGATAAAGATGGGTGAATATTAATTACCGATAGATAAAGATGGGTGATATAATTATTTCACATAAGATAAAGAGGGTGATATAAAAATATTTCACGTAGATAAAGTGGGTGATAATAATTTATTTCACGTAGATAAGATGATTTATAATTATTTCAATAGATAAAGATGGGGTGATATAATTATTTCTTTCACGATAGATAAAGATGGGTGATATATTTCACGGTAGAGATGGTGATATAAATTTCAGTATAAAGATGGTGATATAATTATTTCACAGTAGATAAAGATGGGTGTATATTTTCATTTTAGGGGGGGGGATAGATAAATAATTATTTCACAGTAGATAAAGATGGGTGATATAATTTATTTCACGTAGATAAAGATGGATATAATTATTTCACGGTAGATAACGTGGATATATTAATTATTTCACAGTAGATAAAGATGGGTGATATAATTATTTCACAGTAGATAAAGATGATATAATTATTTCACAGTAGATAAAGATGGGTGATATAATTATTTCACAGTAGATAAAGATGGATGATATAATTATTTCACGAGATGTATACGAAGTGATGATATATAATTTTTTCACGATAGATAAAGATGGGTGATAATTAATTATTTTCACAGTATAGATGGGTGATATAATTATTTCACAGTATAAAGATGGTGATATAATATTTCGATAGATAAAGATGGGGGTGATAAATATTCACGTAGATAAAGATGGGTGATATAATTCATTTCACGTAGATAAAGATGGGTGGATATAATTATTTCACAGTAGATAAAGATGGGTGATATAATTATTTCACAGTAGATAAAGAGGGTGATATAATATTCATATCATACGATAGATAAAGATTGGTGATATAATTATTTCACGAAGTAAAGATGGGTGAAAGATATAATTATTTCACAGTATAAGTGGGTGATATAATTTATTTCACAGTAGATAAAGATGGGATGATATAATTCACGTAGTAAAGATGGATGATATAATTTATTTCACAGATAAAGATGGGTGATATAATTACAGTAGATAAAGATGATGATATAATTATTTCACGTAATAAAGATGGATGATATAATTATTTCACAGTGATAAAGATGGATATATTATTTCACGTAGATAAAATGTATATAATATTTCACGTGAATAAAGATGGGTGATATAATTATTTCACGTAATAAAAGATGGGTGATATAATTATTTCACAGAGATAAGTGGTGAAATAAAATTTACCAGTAGAGATGGGTGATATAATTATTTCACGATAGATGCGGGTGATATTATTATTTCACGTAGATAAAGAATGGGTGATATAATTCACGGTGATAAAAGATGGGTGATATAATTATTTCACGGTAGATAAGATGGTATATAATTATTTCACGATAGTAAAGATGGTGATATTAATTTTTCACATAGATAAAGATGGTATATAATATTTCACGTAGATAAGATGGGTATAATAATTATTTCCCTAGTAGATAAACGATGGGTGATATAATTATTTTCACAAAAAAGATGGATATAATTTATTTCACGTAGATAAGATGGGTATATAATATTTCACAGATAAAAGGGTGATATAATTATTTCACTAGATAAGATGGGGATATAAATTATTTCACGTAAAAAAGGGTTATAATTATTTCACGAATAAAGAAAAAACCCAGAGATAAAGAGGGTGATATAATTATTTACAGTAAGTAAAGTGGGATATAATTTTTTCACATAGAGATGGGTGATATAATTATTTTCACAGTAGATAAAGATGATGATATAATTATTTCACAGTAATAAAGATGGTGAATAATTATTTCACAGATAAAAAAGATGATAATAAATTCACATTAGATAAAGATGGGGGTGATATATTTATTTCACAGAAGATAAAGATGATGATATAAATATTTCATCAGTAGATGAAGATGGGTGATATAATTATTTCACAGTAGATAAAGGAAGGTGATATAAATTATTTCACAGTAGAGTAAAGAGGGTGATAATAATTATTTCACATAGTATAAAGATGGTGATATAATTATATTCACAGTAGATAAAGATTGGATGATATAATTATATTCACAGTAGGAATAAAGATGGGTGAAAAATAAATTTCACAGTAGAATAAATATGGTGATATAATTATTTCTCGATAGAAAAAGATGGGTGATATAATTATTTCACAGGTAGATAAAGATGGGTGATAAAAATTATTTCACAGTAGATAAAATGGGTGAAATAATATTTATTACAGTAATAAAGATGGATGATATAATTATTTTCACGATAGAATAAAGATGTTGATATAATATTTCACGATAGATAAAGATGGTGATATAATTATTTTCACAGTAGATAAAGATGGGTGATATAATTATTTCACAGTATAATAAAGATGGAGTGATATCAATTATTTCACGGTAGATAACGATGATATATAATTAATTTCACAGTAAATAAAGATGGTGATATAATTATTTCAACAGTAGATAAAGATGGGTGATATATTATTCACAGTAGATAAGATGGGTGATATAAATTTATTTCACAGTAGATAAAGATGGATGATATAATAATTTCACAGTAGATAAGAGAAGGGAGATATAATTATTTCACGATAGATAAAGATGGATGATATAATTATTTCACAGTAGATAAAGATGGGTGATATAATTATTTCACAGTAGATAAAGATGGGTGATATAATTATTTCACAAGAGATAATAATGTGATATAATTATTTACCATTAGAAAAAGATGGGTTGATATAATTATTTCACGATAGACTAAAGAATGGGGTGATTATAATTATTTCATGCGATAGATAAAGAGGTGATAAAATAATTTCACGGTAGATAAGATGGGTGATAATAAATTATTTCACAGTATATACGAGGATGGATATAATTATTTCACAGTAGATAAAGATGGGTGATATAATTATTTCACGATAGAATAAAGATGGATGATATAATTATTTCACGATAAGATAAAGATGGTGATATAATGAATTCACAGTAGATAAAGATGGGGATATAATTCTTTCACAGTAGATAAAGATGATGATATAATTATACTCACGATAGATAAAGATGGTGATATAAACATTTCACAGTAGATAAAGAATGGTGATAAAAATTATTTCACACGGTAGATAACGATGGATGATATAATTATTTTCACGAGTAGATAAAGATGGATTGATATAATAAGTTTCACAGTAGATAAAGATGGGATGATATAATAATTCATCACAGTAGATAAAGATGTATATATTTCCAGTAGATCACACGAAAGATAAAGAATATTTCCACGATAAAGATATGGGGATATAATTATTTTCACAGTAGATAAAGATGGGTGATATAATTATTTCACTGTAAAGATAAAGATGGGTATATAATTATTTTACAGTAGATAAAAACAGATGGATGATATAATTATTTCAGCTATAGATAAAGATGGGTGATATATTAATTATTTCACGATAGAATAAAGATGGGTGATATAATTATTTCACAGTAGATAAAAGATGGTGATATAATTATTTTCACAGTAGATAAAGATGGGTGATATAATTATTTCGACGTAAGATCACGCATGGAGATCATAATTTATTTCACAGTAGATAAAGATGGGTGATAAATAAATTTCATTTCAGTAAAGATAAAGAGATGGGTGATATAAATTCTTTCACAGTAGATAAAAAGAATGGATGATATAACATTATCTTTCACAGTAGATAAAGATGGGTGATATAAATATTTATCACGATAAAGATAAAGAATGGATGATAATTAATCATTTCAGTAAAGATAAAGATGGGAGGGGGTGATCTAATTAAATTTCACAGAGATAAAGATGGGGTATAAATATTATATTTCACATCTATCAAAGATGGTAGATATAATTATTCACAGATAGATAAAAGAGGGTAAAATATAATTCATTTCACGATAGATAAAGATGGGTGATATAATTATTTCATTTCAGCGGGTGTAGATCAAAGATGGGTGTGATATAATTATTTCACGGTAATAACGATGGGTGAATATAATTCTATTTCCGGTAGATAACGATGGATGATATAATATATATCACAGTAGATAAAGATGGTATATAATTAATTTCACATTAGGGAAAAATATGGGTGATATAATTAATTTCGCTAGTAGATAAATATGGATGAATAAATTATTTCACCGTAAAGATAAAGATGGATGAAATAATAATTATTTTACACGGTAGTTAACGCTGGAAGTAAATATAACATTATTTCACAGTAATAAATGGGAGGTGATATAATTAATTCACAGTAGAAAAATAAAGATTTGGTGAATATAAATATTTCACATTAATTATTTAAAGCAGGAAATGATAATAAATTATTTCACAGTAGATAAAGGATGGGTAAATAATTAATTTCACAAGATTGAAGATGGTGATATAATTATTTCACGAGTAGATAAAGATGGGTGAATATAATTAATTCACAGTTAGATTAAAGATTTGGAGATATAATATTTCACGTAGATAACGATGGATGAAAATTATAATTTATTTCACAGGGTAATAAAGATGTTAATAATTCATTTTTATTTCACAGGTAGAAAAAGATGGATGTAATATAATTATAATTCACATAGATAAAGGATGTTGATAGATAACTTATTTCACAGTATATAAAGATGGGAGTGATTACATTATTTCACGATAGATTAAAGTATGGGTGATATAAATTAATTTTCACAGTATATAAAGGATGGGTATATAAATTATTTCACAGTAAAAAAGAAAATGGGTATATAAATTTTTTACAGTAGATAAAGGATGGATAATAATTAATTATTTCACGATAGATTCAAGATGGGTGGATAAATAAATTATTTCCCCACGAATATATTTAAAGGATGGGTGAGAATTTGGGTGATAATTAAAAATTTCACAGGTAGAATAACGTTGTATGGATAAAATTAATTCACATTAGATAAAGATGGGTGAATATTAATTATTTCCCATTAATAACGAAGGGTCAATAATTAATTCCACAGTAGATAAAGATAGGGATGATATAATTATTTCACGTAGATAAAGTATGGGTGTAATAAATTAATTTATTTCACGATATATAAATATGGATTAAAATTAAATCACTTATAGAAATAAAGGCTGGGTGATAAATTAATTTATTTCACATAGATAAAGAGGGGTTAGAATGGGTGATATAAATTATTTCACATTAAAGAAATAACGGATGGCTGATATAATTATTTTCACAGTAGATAAAGAATGGGTGATATAATTATTTCAACAGGGTAATAACTGATGGGTCGATAAAATTATTTTCACTGTAGATAAAGAAAGTGAAAGAAATAATATTTCACAGGGTAGATATAATTATTTGGGTAATTCTAAATAATTTTCAGAATTAGAAAAAGATGGAAATTGATTATAATTATATATCCACAGGTAGATAAAGAATGGGTGAATTTAAAATTTATTCACAGGTAAATAAAAATTGGTGATAAATTCCTCTCACAGAGATGGAAACATGGTTGATATAAATTATTTCACCAGATAAGATAAAGATGGGTTGATATAAATTATTTCACGATAGATAAAGAATGGGATGATATAAATTAATTTCACGATAATAAAGATGTTGAAATATAATTATTTCACCGATAGGGATAAAGATGGTGATAATTATTTATTTCACGGTAGGTAAACGAAAATGTGGAAAGATTTAATAATTAATTTCCCACGGGTTAGATAACGATAAGGTTTGATTCTAATTATTTCACAGTAGATAAAGAATGGTGATATAGAATTAAAATTTCAACGATTGAATTTAAAGATGGGTGGATATAATTATTTCAACGATAATAAATGATGGTGAAATATAATTAATTTCACGATAGGGATAAGATGGTGATAATATAATATTTTCACATAGAATTTTAAAGATGGGTGATATAATTATTCACAGTAGATAAATATGGGTATATAATTATTTTCCAACGGTAGATAATAACACGATGGATGATATCAATTATTTCACAGTAGATAACGATGGTGATAATAATTATTTCACGATAAAGATAAAGGGATTGGGTGATATAAATTATTTTCAACACGGTAATAACAGAAGGATGAATAAATAATTATTTCACGATAGGGATAAAGATGGGTTTATAAATAAATTTCACTGTAGATAAACGATGGATGTTCACAGTATAATTAAATTTATTGGTGAAATAATTATTTCCTTCCACGATAGATAAAGATGGTGAAATATAATTATTTCACGATAGGATAAAGATGATGGGTGAAATTTTTTCTTATATCAATGTAGAATAAACGATTGGGGATTATAAAATTAATACACCGATCGATAACAAGATTGATTTGATATAATAATTTCACCGTAGATAATGAAGGTGAAATATAATTAATACCATAATATCAATAGAAAGGGGGTTGATAAAATTATTTCACATAGATTAAAGATTGGAAATATAAAAGAAATTTCACAGGGTAGATAAAAATGGTGTTAATTATTTAATTAAATTCACAGTAAGATAAAAGATTGGAGATATAATAATTTAACAGTAGATCAAGATGGAATAATTTAATAATTATTTCACGATATGAAACAGAATGGTTGATAAAATTATACACGATAAAGATAAAGGATGGGTGATATAATTAATTTCACATAGAAAAATAAAGAATGGGTGAAATATAATTATTTCTCATAGATTAAAGGATTGGTGATATAATTATTTCCCACTGAAGAAAACGATGGATGATATAATTATTTCCAACAGTAAAGATACAGATGGTTGAATAACTTATTTCACTTAGATTACGATGGTTAATTATTTAATAATTTCACAGTAGATAAAGAATGGATGAAATAAAATTATTTCACAGTAAGATAAACGAATAAGGGTTGATATAATTATTTACAACTCTAGATAAAGATGAATGATATAATTATTTCGCCAGTAGGGATAAAAGATCGGTGATAATTAATTATTTCACAGAGATAAAGAGGGTGATATAATTTTTACCAGTTAATAAAGATTGGCTTATAAAATATTTCACTATAGGATAAAGATTGGGTAATATAATTATTTCACGAATAGGATAAAGAGGTGATAAATAATTTTAATTTCACGGTAAGATAAGAGGGTGAAATATAATTATTCACGGTAGATTTAACGATGGATGATAATTAATTTATTTCAACAGGTAATAAATAAAAGTATGGTTGATATAATTAATTTCACGTATAGATAAATTATTGGTGAGATATAATTATTTCACGATAGATAAAGATTGGGTGATATAAATTATTTTCACAAGTAATAAAAATGGGTGATAATAATTATTTCACAGGGTAGATAAAGATGGAATTGAAATTTAATATTTCACATAGATAAAGATGGGTGAAAATAACATTTCACAGTAGATAAAGGGAATGGGTGATATAAAATATTTCACAGGTAGATAAACGATGGATTAAAAAATTATTTAATTATTCAAACAGTAGATAAAGATGGTGATAATAATTATTTCACAGTAGATAAATATGGGTGGATATAATTATTTTATCTGCAGAAGATAAAGATGGAAATGATATAATTATTTCACAGGTATATAAAGATGGATGAATTAAAATTTATATCACGTAGAAAACGATGGATGATAAATAATTATTCACATATATAAAGATGGGTGATATAATTATTTCACAGTAGATAAAGATGGGTGATTATAATTATTTCACAAGTATAATGAAGATGGATGATATAATTATTTCACAGTAGAAAAGTAGGGATGATATAATTATTTCACAGTCGATGAAATGGGTGAAATATAATTATTACACAGTAGATAAAGGGATGGGTAATAAATTAATTTTATTTCACAGGTAGAATAAAGATGGGGGGGTGATCTAATTATTTCACACGTAGATAACGGATGGAATGATAATTAATTTTAATTTCCACAGTATAATAAAGATGGGTGATATAATTAATTTCACGATAGATAAAGATGGGTGAAATATGGTTATTTCACATTAGATAAAGATTTGTGATTTATAATATATTTCACCATTAATACAGATAGGGTGATATAATTCTTTCACAGTAGATAAAGAGGGATGGATGAAATTTTAATTAATTTAATTTTTCACGATAAGATAAAGAATGGGTTTATGAAACTAATTCATTTCAACAGAATAAAGAAAATGGTGAATATAATTCTTCTCACGGTAATACGGTGGAATGATAATTAATTTATTTCACAGTAGATAAAGAATTGGTGATATAAATTAATTATTTCCACAGTAAGATAAAGATGGGTGATATAATTATTTCACATTAGCTAAAGAAATGGAATGATAAAATAATTTCACAGTATATAAAGGATGGATGATAATTAAATTTAAATATTTCAACATAGATAAAGATGGGGTGATATAATTATTTCAGAAGGGTAGATAAAGCTGAATAAATATTTCAACAGTAGAATAAAGCTGGGTGATATAATTATTTCACAGGTTAGAATAAAGATGGATGATAAAAATATCACAGTATATAAAGATGGATGAATAATTATTTCATCAGTAAGATAAAGGATGGGAGATATAATTTATTTCACATAAGATAAAGATTTAAGATTAAAATTATTTCACATTAGATAAAGAATGGATGATATTAATTATTTTCACAGTATATAAAGAAGGGTGATATACTTATTTCCCGTATATCAAGATGGTTGATATAATTATTTCCACGGTATATAACATGGATTGATATAATTAAAGTTCACAGTATATAAAGATTTTGTGATAAAATTAATTTAATACCACGGTAGATTAAAGATGGAAATGATATAATTATTTCACAGGTAGATAAAGATGGGTTGATAATTTAATTTATATCACAGAATAAAGATGGGTGAAATCATTAATTATTTCATGATAGGGATTAAAGATGGGTGTTATAAATTAATTCACAGTTAGATCAAGATGGGTGAAAAAATTATTTCAACAGGTAGATAAAAAGATTGGGTGTATATAATTATTTTACAGTAGGATAAAGATGGAAGATATAATTATTTCCACGATAGATAAAGATGGGTGATATAATTATTCACGATAATAAAGGATGGTTGAATAATTATTTCACAGAGAACTAAAGATGTGTGAATTTATATATTATTTTTCACAGTAAGTATAAAGATGGGTGATATAGAATTAATTTCACGGTAGATTTTAAACACCAAAAAACGATGGATGATGTAAATTATTTACATTAGGGATAAAGCTGGTGAATAATTTTTCTAAGTTCACAGTAAGATAAAAAGATTGGGATGATATAATTAATTTTTCACAGTTTATTAAAGATGGTGTATAATTATTTCACGATAGAATAAAGAATGTAAATGAATATAATTAGGTTCAAACAGTAAGATAAAGAATGGGTGATATAATTATTCAAACAGAGATAAAGATTTGTTGATATAATTATTTACCAGTAGATAAGAAGGGTGATATAATTGTTTCACGGATAAGATTAAAGATGGGGTGATATAATTATTTCACATAGATAAAGGATGTGTGATATAAATTAATTTTTCACGTTAGATAAAGATGGGTGAAATATAATTATTTCACGGTAGATAACGGGAAGGATGAATAATTAATTTATATTTCAACAGTAAGATAAAGATGGGTGAATATAATTGATTTTCACATAGATAAAGATGGGTGAATATAATTATTTCCACGTATTAGGAATAAAGATGTGAGATAAATAATTTATTTCACAGTAGATTAAAGATGGGTGATATAATTATTTCACATAATAAAGAAGGATATAAAATTAATTCACGATTAGATAAAGAAATAGGGTGATAAAACATTTCACAGAAAGATAAAGATGGTTGAAATAATTATTTCACGGTTAATAACGGATTGAGATGATAATAATTTATTTCACAGTAGATAAAGATGGGTGGATATAATTATTTCAAGTAGATAAATATGGGTGATATAATTAATTTCGCAGTAGATAAAGAAATGGGATGATATAATTAATTTCACCGTAAGATAAAGAAGGATGAATATAATAATTTCACGGTAGGGATACGAATGAATTGATTTTATAATTATTTCACAGTAGATAAAAGATGGGTGATATCAATTAATTTCAACAGTATATAAAGATGTGTGAAATATAATTATTTCACAGTAGATGGAAATTGATGATAATTAATATTTTCACAGTAGATAAAGATGTAATGAATAATTATGGGTTCACATTAATGAAGATGGGGAATAATTATTTCACAGTAAATAAAGATTGGGTTGGATTTATAATTATTTCATCAGTAGATAAAAGATGGGGGGTGATAAAATTAATTCATTTTTAACGGTAAGATAAAGATGGGATGATATAAGTTATTTCAACAGTAGATAAAGATGGGTGAAATAAATCAATTTTTATTTCACAGTAGATAAAGAATGGATGAAATATTTAATTTATCGTTCACAGTAGATAAAGAAAAATGGGTGATAAATTATTTCACAGGGGTAGATAAAAGATGTGTGAATTATTTAATTATTTCAACGATAGATAAAGATGGGGTGATTATAATTATTTCACATTAGGGAAAAAGATGGGAGATATAAATTATTTTACAGTAGTAAAGATGTATGATATAAATTATTTCACGATAGGATAAAGATGGTTTAGTATTTAATTTACTTTTTTCACGATAGATAAAGAATGGGTGATATCGGGTGAAATTATTTTAATATTTCACAGTAGATAAACGATGGATGAATATAATTATTTTCAACAGTAGATTAAACGATGGATGAAATAATTAATTATTTCACAGTAAAAGATAAAGATTGGGTCAATAAAATTATTATCACAGTAGATAAAGATGGAATGATATAATTAATTCACAGTAGATAAAGGATGGAATATAATTAATTTTCAACGATAGGATAAAGATGGGATGAATATAATATTTCACGATAAATAAAGAATGGGTGAAATATAATAATTTCACGATAGGGATAAATATGGGTGATTGGGTGATATAATTAATTTCACGAGTAAGATAAAGATGGATGATAAAATTTAATTTATTTCACAGTAGATAAAGAATTGGGTGATATAATTTATTTTCACGATAGATAAAGATGGGATGATATAATTATTTCACAGTAATAAAGATGGGTGGAAATAATTATTTCACCGAGATCAAAGAAGGGTGAAATATAATTATTTACCAGTAAAGGGATAAAGATGGGTTGATATAATTTATTTCAACATAGATTCCGATGGTATATAATTATTTCACGATAGATAAAGATGGGTGATATAATTATTTCACGGTAAAGATTAAAGATTTGGGTGCATATCATTATTTCCACGGTAAGATAAAACGATGGGATGATATAAATTAATTTCATCACAGTAGTTAAGATGGGGTGAAATAATTATTTCACATAGATAAAGGGATGGTGATATAATTATTTCTCACTAATAGATAAAGATGGGTGAAAATAATTAATTATTTCACAGGTAGATAAAGAATGGGTGATATAATTAATTTCACAGTAGATAAAGAGGATGAATATAATTATTCACGATAGGATTAAAGATGTTGGATAATTAATCATTTCACATAAGATAAAGAAAGGGTGAAATATAATAATTTCACGGTAGATAACGGGATGGATGATTTAAAATTAATTTCCACGAGTAGATAAAGATGGGGTGAAATAATTAATTTATTTCACAGTATATAAATAATGGTTGAATAAATTATTTCGCAGTTAGGGATAAAGATGGATGAAATTAATTTGATTCACAGTAGATAAAGATGGAAATGAAAAATTATTTCACGGGTAGATTTAACGATTGGATTTGATATAAAAAATATCACAAGTAGATAAAGATGGGATGAATATAATTAATTTCCACAGTAGGATAAAGAAAAATGGGAGAATATATAATTATTTCACAGGGTAGAATTAAAGAAGGATGAATCTAATTTATTTCACAGTAGATAAAGATTGGAGATATAATTAATATCACAGTAGATTAAGATGGGTGAATTAATTTATTTCACAGGTATGATAAAAGATGGGTGAATAAATTATTTCACATAAGAAAAAGATGGTGAATTATTTAATTAATTCACGGTAGATAACGCTGGATTGAAATTAATTATTTCACAGGTAAATAAAGGGATGGGTGATCAAATTCATTTAATCACAGTAGATAAAGATTGAATGATAATAATTATTTTCACAGGGTAGATAAAGATGGGTGCTAATTAAATTTAATTCACAGTAATGATAAAGCTGTGGTGATAGTAATTTATTTCAACGATAGATAAAGGGAATTGGTGATATAATTATTCTCAGTCGATAAAGATTAAGTGAAATTATAATTATTTCAAGGTAGATAAAGATGGATGATAATTAATTTTATTTCACAGTCGGTAAAGATGGGTGGAAAATTTAAAATTATTTCACAGTAGCTAAAGATGTGTGATATAATTATCAGATAGTTAAAGATTGGTGATTTATAAATTATTTACAGTAGATAAAGATGGGTGAAAAAAATAATTTTCACAGTAAGATAAAGATGGGTGATATATAATTATTTTACAGTAAGACTAAGATGGAATTGATATATTTATTTCACGATAGATAAGATGGGTGATATTAATTATTTCACGATAGATAAAGATGGGTGAAATATAAATTATTTTCACAGTAGGGGATAAAGATGGGGTGAATTGATTTATAATTAGGTCACAGGAGTAGATTAAAGATGGGTGATATAATTATTTCACGGTTAAGATAACGATGGGATGATATAAATTATTTCACAGTAGATAAAGCTGGTGATATAAATATTTCTCAGTAGATAAAGAGGATGCATAATAATTATTACAAGTAGATAAGATGGGTGATTATTAATTATTTCACGATAGATAAGATGGATGATCTAATTATTTCACAGTAGATAAAGATGGGTGATATAATTATTTCCCAAAGTAAAGATGCGGTGATATAAATTATTTACAGTAGATAAACGATGGGTGATATAATTATTTCACGATAGATAAAGATGGGTGATTTAATTATTTTCACGATAGATGATAAGATGGGTGATATATCGAAATTATTTCACGGTAGATAAAGCTGGGTGTGATATAATTTATTTCACGGGTAGATAACGATGGATGATATAATTATTTCAACATTAGATAATGATGGGTGATATAATGATTTCACGAAAGATAAAGATGGGTGATATACATTATTTCACGCTAGATAAAGATGGGTGGGGGGTGATATAATTATTTCACAGTAGATTAAAGTTGGGTGCTATAATTCTATCACAGTAGACTAAAGATGGGTGATATAATATTTCAACAGTAGATAAAGATGGGAGATATAATTATTTCACAAGTAGATAAGATTGGTGATATAATATATTTCACGATAGATAAAGATGGATGATATAAATAATGCACAGTAGATAAAGATGGGTGATATAATTATTTCACAGAGATAAAGATGGGTGATATAATATTTACCAGTAGATAAGGGAGATGGGTGGATAAATATTTCAGATAGATAAAGATGGGTGGATTATAATTATTCACATAGTATAAAGATGGGTGATATAATTATTTCACAGGTAGATAAAAGATGGGTGATATAATTATTTACGGTAGATAACGATGATGATATAAATTACTTCACAGGTAGATAAAGATGGGGTTATAAATTATTTCAACGATAGAATAAAAAGATGGTTGATATAATTATTTCCGGACGATAGATAAAGATGTGGTGAAATAATGATTTCCAGTAGATAAAGATGGGTGAGTATAATTATTCACAGTAGAAAAAGATGGATATATAATTATTTCACGATAGATAAAGATGGGTGATATAATCATTTCACAGTAGATAAAGATGGGTGGATATAAATTATTTCACGGTAGATAACTATGGATGATATAATTATTTCACAGTAGCATAAAGATGGTGATATAATTATTTCACAGGTAGATAAATATGGGTGATATAATTATTTCGCAGTAGATAAAGAAATGGATGATATAATTTTTCAACAGTAGATAAAGATGGATGCTATAATTATTCACGGTAGATAACGATGGATGATATAATGATTTTCACAGTAGAGATAAAGATTGGTGATATAATTAATTCAATCAGTAGATAAAGATGGGAGATATATAATTTCACAGTATATGAAGATGGATGATAGAATTATTTCACAGTAGATAAATGATGGGTGATGAGGGTGTTATAATTATTTTCACGATAGAAATAGTTGGGTGATATAATTATTTCACGATAAAGATAAAGATGGGTGGGATATAATTATTTCACAGTAGATGGAAAGATGGGTGCATATAATTATTTTCACAGTAGATAAAAGATGGATGATATAAATTATTTCACGATAGATATAAAGATGGGTGATATATTCATTTCACAGTAGATAAAGATGGGTGAAATATTAATTATTTACGTAGATAATGATGGATGGGATATAATTTATTTTCCAGTAGATAAAGATGGGTGATATTAATTATTTCAACAGTAGATAAGAATGGGTTGATATAATTATTTCACAGTTAGATAAAGATGGATGGATATAATTTTATTTCACGGTAGATAACGATGGATGATATAATTATTTCACAGTAGATAAAGAGGGCGTGTAAATTAATTATTTAACAGTAGATAAAAGATGAAATTATTTCACAAGTTGATAAAGATGGGTGATTATAATTATTTCAACAGTAGATAAAGATGGATGAGTTTAATTATTTCACAGTAAAGATAAAGATGGATGATATAATTAATGTTTCACGTAGATAAGATGGGTGATATAAATTATTTCACAGTAGATAAAGATGGATGTTTAATTATTTTCTCAGTAAAGATATAAGATGGATGGATTATAATTATTTCACAGTAGATAAAGATGGATGATATAATTATTTTCACAGTAGATAAAGATGGGTTGATTTAATTATTTCACGTAGATAACGATAAAGATGGGATATAATAATTTCACCTGTAGGATAAAGATTTGTGTTATAATTATTTCACGTAGATAAAGATGGGATGATTTAATTATTTTCACAGTAGATAAAGATGGGTGATATAATTATTTTCACCGTAGATAAGAGGGTGATATAATTTATTTCACATGTAGATAAAGATGGGTGATATAATTATTTCACAGTAGATAAAGATTTGGGTGATTATTTTTCAAATTATTTAAACAGTAGATAAAGATGGTGATATAATTAATTTCACGATAGATAAAGATGGGTGGGATATTAAAGTATTTCACGATTAAAGTAGATAAAAGATGGGATGATATAATTAATTTTCCAGTAGATAAAGATGGGTGATATAATTATTTCACAGTAGATATAGATGTTGGATATATTTAATTTCACAGTAGATAGAATAACGGATGGGATGATATAATTATTTCACAGTAGATACAGATGGGTGGATATATTATTTCTCGGTAGATATCGATAAAGATGGGTGATATAATTATTTCACAGTAGAATAAAGATGGGGTATATAATTATTTCACAGTAGATAAGTAGATGATGGGTATATAATCATTTCACGTAGATAAAGATGGGTGATATAATTATTTCACGGAGTAGATAGATGGTGATATAATTATTTCAACGAGTAGATAAAGATGGGTGATATAATTATTTCACAGTAGATAAAGATGGGTGTATATTATTTCACAGTAGATAAAGATGTGATATAATTATTTCACGTAGATAAAGATGGGTGATAATAATATTTCACGATAGATAAAGATGGGTGATAAAATTAATTTTCACAGTAGATAACATGGGTGATATAATATTTCACAGTAGATAGGTAGATGGGTGATATAATTATTTCACGATAGATAAACGATGGAATGATATAATTATTTCACAGTAGATAAAGATGGGTGATATAATTATTTCACAGTAGATAAAGATGGGTAAAGAAATAAAAATTTATTTCACAGTAGATAAAGATGGGGATGATATAATTATTTCAGTAGATAAAGATGGGATGATATTTTTTTTAAAAAAAATTATTTCACGATAGATAAAGATGGATGATATAATTATTTCACAAGATAGATAAAGATGGGTGATATATTTATTTCACAGTAGATAAAGATGGGGTGATATAATTATTTCTTTCAGATAGATAAAGATGGGTGATATAATTATTTCCACAGTAGATAAAAGTGGGAGGTGGGTGATGGGATAATTAATTTTTCACGGATGTAAAAGATATAAATATTTCACGTATAAGATAAAAGATGGGTGATATAATTAAATTTCACGAGATAAAAGGGATAAAAATGGTGATATAATTATCACGGGTAGATAACGATGGATGATATAATTATTTTTCACAGGTAAGATAACGTATGGGATGATATAATTATTTCACAGTAGAGATAAAGATGATGGATATATTATTTTCACGTAGAAAAGATGGGAAATGATATAAATTATTTTCACATAGATAAAGATGGGTGATATATTATTTCACAGTAGATAAAGATGGTTGTATAATTAATTTTTTCACAGTAGATAAAAGATGGATGATATAATATTTCACAGTAGATAGATGGGTGATAAAATTATTTTCACAGTAGATAAAGATGGTGATAATTAATTATTTCACAGTAGATAAAGATGGGTGATATAATTATTTCACAGTAGTTAAGTTGGATGGGTGATATATTATTTCACAGTAGTGGATGAAGATGGTGATATAATTATTTTCACAGTAGATAAAGATGGGCGGTGATATATTATTTCTTACAGTAGATAAAGATGGGTTGATATAATTTATTTCACATAGATAAAGATGGGTGATATAATTATTTCACGTAGATAAAGATGGATATATAATTATTTCACAATAGATAAAAGAGGGTGGATAATAATTATTTTAAGTAGATAAAGATGATATAATTATTTCACGATAGATAAAAGATGGGTGATATAATTATTTCACAGTAGATAAAGAATGGGGGATGGATAATTATTTCACAGTAGATAAAGATGGGTGATATAATTATTTCACAGTAGATAAAGATGGATGATATAATTATTTCACAGAGATAAAGATGGGTGATATAATTATTTCACTAGTAGATAAAGATTTGAGTGATATAATATCTTACAGATAGATAAAGATGGGTGATATATTATTTTCACGTAGATAAGATGGGTGATATAATTATTCACGGTATAAGATAAACGATGGATGATATAATTTATTTCACAGTAGATAAAGATGGGTGATATTAATTATTTCAACAGTAGATATGAATGTGATATAATTATTTCACAGTAGATAAAGATGGGTGATATAATTATTTCACAGTAGATAAAGATGGATGATATAATTATTTCACGATAGATAAAGATGGGTGATTGGGTGATATAATTATTTCACAGTAGATAACGATGGATGATATAATTATTTCACAGTAGATAAAGATGGGTGATATAATTATTTCACAGTAGATAAAGATGGGTGATATAATTATTTCACAGTGATAAAGATGGGTGATATAATTATTTACCAGTAGATAAAGATGATTATAATTATTTTCACAGTAGATAAAGATGGGGTGATATAATTATTTCACAGATAGATAAAGATGGTGATATAATTATTTCACAGTAGATAAAGATGATGTGATATATTATTTCACAGTAGATAAAGATGGATGATATAATTATTTCACAGTAGATAAAGATGGGTAATATAATTATTTCACGATAGATAAAGATGGATGATATAATTATTTCACAGTAGATAAAGATGGGTGATATAATTATTTAACAGTAGATAAAAGATGGGTGATATAATTATTTCACAGTAGATAAGATGGATGATATAATTATTCACGATAGATAAATTTAAGATGGGATGATAAATAAATATTTCACAGTAGATAAAGATGGGTGATATAATTATTTCACGTAGATATACGATAAAGATGGGATATAATTATTTCACAGTAGATAAAGATGGGTGATATAATTATTTCACAGTAGATAAAGATGGATGATATAATTATTTCACAGTAGATAAAGATGGATGATATAATTATTTCACAGTAGATAAAGATGGGTGATATAATTATTTCACAGAATAAAAGATGGGTGAATATAATTATTTCCAAAGTAGGATAAAGATGATATTTATTTCACAGTAGATAAAGTCGGGTGATAGATATATTATTTCACAGTAGTTAAAGATGGGGATGATATAATTATTTCACAGTAGATAAAGATGGGTGATATAATTATTTCACAGTAGATAAAGATGGGTGATATAATTATTTCACAGTAGATAAAGATGGATGATATAATTATTTCACAGTAGATAAGTAAGATGGGTGATCTAATTATTTTTTTCACAGTAAAGATAAAGATGGGTGATTTTAATATTTCACAGTAGAATAAAGATGGGTGATATAATATTTCACGGTAGATAAAACGTTGGATGATATAATTATTTCACAGTAGATAAAGATGGGTGATATAATTATTTCACGATAGATAAAGATGGATGATATAATTATTTCACGATAGATAAAGATGGGTGATATAATTATTTCACAGTAGATAAAGATGGGTGATATAATTATTTCATGTAGATAAAGATGGGGTGATATAATTATTTTACAGTAGATAAAAGATGGGTGAAAAAATTATTTTCACAGTAGATAAAGATGGGTGTATATAATTATTTACAGTAGATAAAGCTGGATGATATAATTATTTCACTGTAGATAAAGATGGGTGATATAATTATTCACAGTAGATAAAAGATGGTGATATTAATTATTTTCACAGTAGATAAAGATGGGTGATATAATTATTTCACAGTAGATAAAGATGGGTGATATTAATTATTTCACAGTTTAGATAAAGATGGATGATATAATATTTCACAGTAGATAAAGATGGGTGATATAATTATTTCACAGTAGATAAAGATGGGTGATATAAATTTATTTCAGATTGATAAAGATGGGTGAAATATAAATTATTTCACAGTAGATAAAAGATGGGTGATATAATTATTTCACGTAGAGACAAAGATTGGGAGGATGATATAATTATTTCACATAGATTAAAGATGGGTGATATATTTATTTCACGATAGATAAAAGATGGGTGATATTAATTATTTCACGATAAAGATAAAGATGATGATGATATAATTATTTCACAGTAGATAAAGATGGGAAATGTGATATAATTACTTTCACAGTAGATAAAGATGGGGTGATATAATTATTTCAGATAGATAAGATGGGTGATATATACTTTCACAGTAGATAAAGATGGGTGATATAATTATTTCACAGTGATAAAGATGGATGATATAATTATTTCACAGTAGATAAAGACTGATGGGTGATATAATTATTTCACAGTAGATAAAGAGGGGTGATAATAATTATTTACAGTAGATAAAGATGGGTGATGATAATTATTTATTTCACAGTGATAAAGATGATGGGATATAATTATTTTCACAGGTAGATAAAGATGGGTTATATAATTAATTTCCAGGGAGATAAAGATGATAATTATTTCACAGTAGATAAAGATGGGTGATGGGATAATTATTTCACGTAGAATAAAGATGGATGATGGGTGATATATTTTTTCACAGTAGATACAGATGGGTGATATAATTATTTTACATAATGATGGGATGATATAAAATTTATTTGACAGTGATAAAGATGGGAAATGATATAATATTTCACGATAGATAAAAGGGAAATGGTGATATAAATTATTTCACATAGATAAAGATGGGTGATATAATTATTCACAGTAGATAAAGATGGGTGATATAATTATTTCACAGTAGATAAAGATTGGGTGATATAATTATTTCACAGTTAGATAAACGATGGGTGAATATAATTATAATTCACGTAGATAAAGATGGGGTGATATATTTCTTTCACAGTAGATAAAGATGGATGATATAATTAATTTCACAGTAGATAAAGATGGGGTGATATAATTTTTCACGTAGATAAAACGATGGATGATATAATTATTTCACAGTAGATAAAGATGGGTGATATAATTATTTCACGTAGATAAAAGATGGTGATATAATTATTTCACAGTATATAAAGATGGTGATATAATTTATTTCACATAGATAAAGAATGGGTTGATATAATTATTTCACGATAGATAAAGATGGGTGATATAATTTTTATTTCACGTAGATAAAGATGGGTGATTTATTTCAACATAGATCAAAGAATGGGTGAAATAATTAATTTTACAGGTAGATAACGATGGATGATATAATTATTCACAGTAGATAAAGATGGGTGATATAATTATTTCACAGTAGATAAAGATGGGAAGATAAATTAAATTTCACAGTAAGATAAAGATGTGATCTAAATATTTTTCACGTAGGGATAACGATGGATGATATAATTGGGATTTCCACAGTAGATAAAGAAGGGTGGAATAATTATTTCACAGTAGATAAAGATGGGATGATATAAATTTATTTCACAGTAGTATAAAGATGGGTAATGATATAATTATTTTCACAGTAGATAAAGATGGGTGATATAATTATTTCACAGATATAAAGATGGTTATATAATTAATTTACCAGTAAGATAAAGGATGGGTGAAATAATTATTTCACGTAGATAAAGATGGTTGATATAATTATTTCACGTAGAGTAAAGATGGGTGATATAATTATTTACAGTAGATAAATATGGGTGTAATAATTATTTCACAGTAGATAAGATGGAGGATGATAATTATTTCACAGTAGTAAAGATGGGTGATATAATTATTTCACGGTAGATAAAGATGGATGATATAATTATTTCACGTAGATAAAAAAGATGGGTGATATAATTATTTCACAGTAGATAAAAGATGGGTGATATAATTATTTCACAGTATAAAGATGATGATATTATTTACCCGATAGATAAAGAAGGGTGATTTAATAATCACAGTAGATAAAGAATGATGATATAATTATTTCACGTAGATAAAGATGGATGATATAAATTTAATTTCACATAAAAAGGGGATGGGTGATATAATTATTTCACAGTAATAAAGATGGTGATAATAATTATTTCACAGTAGATAAAGATGGGGTGATATAATTATTTCACAGTAGATGGGAATGATAAAATTAATTAATTTCACGGTTAAGATAACAGATGGATATAATTATTTCACAGTATATAAAGATGGGTGATATAATTATTTCCATTTTCAGTAGATAAAGATGGATGATATAATTATTTCACAGTTGTAAAAGATGGGGTGATATAATATTTCACAGTAGATAAAGATGGATGATATAATTATTTCACATAGATTTAAGATGGGTGATATAATTATTTACACAGAAAAAGGATGTGGGATATAATTAATTCAACCATAGATAAAGATGGGTGATATAATTATTTTCACGTAGATAAAGATGATGATCCATAAATCACCCGATAGAAAAGATGGGTGATATAATTATTTCACGATAGATAAAGATGGGTGATGGGTGGGATAAAATTATTTCACAGTAGATAAAACGAATGGTGATATATTTATTTCACAGTAGATAAAGATGATGATAATTATTTCACGATAGATAAAGATGGGTGATATAATAATTTCACAGTAGATAAAGATGGTTGATATAATTATTTCCACGGTGATAAGAATGAAATATAAAATTTAATTTCACAGTAGATAAAGATGGGTGAATATAAATTATTTCACTGTAAAGATAAAGATGGATGATAATTATTTCACAGTAGATAAAGATGGGTGATATAAATAAATTTTTTCACGTATAAAGATGGATGAATAATTAATTTCACAGTAGATAAAGATGGTTGATATAATTATTTCACAGTAGATAAAGATGGGATGATAAATATATATTTCACAGTAGATAAAGATGGATGAAATAATTATTTTCACAGTAGATAAAGATGGATGATATAATTATTTCACAGGTAGATAAAGATGGGTGATATAATTTTATTTCACAGAGATAAAGATGGGTGATATAATTTATTTACAGTAGATAAAGATGGGTGATAAAAAATATTTCACAGTAGATAAAGATGGGTGATATAATTATTTCACAGTAGATAAAGATGGTGATATAATTATTTCACGGTAGATAAAGATGAATGATTAAGGGTGATAAAATATTTTATTTCACGTAGATAAAGATGGATGATATAAATTATTTCACAGTAGATAAAGATGGGTGATATAATTATTTCACGAATAGATAAAAGATGGGATGATAGAAATTATTTCACAAGTAAATAAAGATGGGTGAAAAAATATCACAGAGATAAAAGTGATATAATTATTTTCACAGTAGATAAAGAATTGGGTGATATAATTTATTTCACAGTAGATAAAGATGGTGATATAATTATTTCACGATAGATAAAGAGGGTGATATAAAATTTATTTCACAGTAGATAAGATGGGTGATAAAATAATTATTCACAGTAGTTATAAAGATGGTTGATAAAAATTATTTCACAGGTAGATAACGATGGATGATATAATTATTTCACAGTAGATAAAGATTGGGTGATATTTAATTATTTCACAGTAGATAAAAGATGGATGATAAAATTATTCACAGTAGATAAAGATGGTGATATAATTATTTCAACGTTAGATAAATAAAGAATGGATGATATAATTATTTCACAGAGCTAAAGATGGGTGATAGAATTATTTCACAGAAGATAAAGATGGATGATAAGAATAAAATTTCAACAGTATATAAAGATGGGTATTTATTTTAATTTATTTCACGATAAACGATAAAGATGGCTGATAATAATTATTTCAACAGTAGATAAAGATGTGATATAATTATTTCACGATAGATAAAGATGGGATGATATATTATTTAATTATCACATTTAGATAACAGATGGGTGGATATAATTAATTTCACAGTAGATAAAGATGGGTTGATATAATTATTTGTTTCACAAGAAAGATAAAGATGGGTGGGATATAATTATTTACAGTAAAGATAAAGATGGGTGGGATTTATTTTTTAATTATTTCTTACGAATAGATAAAGAAGGGTTGATTATGAATAATTCACGATAAGATAAAGATGGGTTGGGATAAAATATTTTTCACTGTAGAAATACCGATGTGGGATATCATGTATATCCACGGGTAAAGATACTATGGATGGGATATAAATTTAATTTCACCAGTGGGATAAAGATGGGTGGGATATAATTATTCTCCACGATAGATAGATGGATGATAAAATGGTAATTTCACAAGTAGATAAAGATGGGGTGATATTAAATTAATTTCACAGTAGATAAAGATGGGTGATAATTTATTTCACAGAGATATAAGATGGGGTGGGATTTATAATTATTTACAGTAAAGATAAAGATGGGTGGGATCATATTTTCACGATAATAAAGAATGGTGGGATATAATTATTTCACGATAGAAAAAGATGGGTGATATAATTATTTATTTCACGTAGATAACGATGGGTGATATAAATTATTTAACACGTAGATTTAACGATCGATGATATTTAATTTTATTTTCACAGTAGATAAAGATGGGGGTATAATTAATTATTTCAAACCGATAGAATAAAGATGGGTGATATAATTATTTCACGATAAAGAAAAAGGGATGGGTGATAATAATTATTTCACAGTAGATAAAGATGGTGATAAATTACTTCACATAGATAAAATGGATGGGATAAAATAATTTCACGATAAAGAATAAAGATGGGGATATAATCAATCACAGTAGATAAAGATTGGGTGATATAATTAATTTCACGTAGATAACGATGGATGATTTAATTATTTCACAGGTAGATAAAGATGGGTGAAATAAATAATTTTTTCACAGAGATAAAGATGGGTGGATAATAATTTTATTTTCACAGATAAAAGATAAGAATGGATGATAAAATTATTTCACAGTAAATAAAGATGGGTGATTTATAATTATTTCACAGTTGATAAAGATTGGGGGGGGTGATAAAATAATTAATTTCCACGGAAAAAAAAGATAAACGATGGAAATATAATTATTTCACATTAGAATAAAGGGATGGGTGATAATAATTATTTCGATTCACGGTAGATTAAAAGGCTTGGGATGATATTTAATTATTTCAAACAGTAGATAAAGAAGGGTGGATATAATTATTTCACAGTAAATAAAGAATGGGTGAAACTTATTTCACGATAAAGATAAAGAATGGGTGGATATAATTATTTCACAGTAAAGATAAAGATGGGTAGATATAATTTATTTCCACAGTTAGATAAAGATGGGTGATATAAGTTATTTCACGTAGATAAAGATGGGAATGATATTTAATTTCACGTAAAGATAAAGATGGGATGATATAATTATTTTCACGATATATAAAGATGGGATGATATAATTATTTCACATAGTAAAAGATGGGTGATATAAATTATTTCAACGTAGGATAAACTATGGATGATATAATTATTTCACAGTAGATAAAGATGGGTGATATAATTATTTCACGATAGATAAAAGATGGGTGATATAATATTTCACAAGTAGATAAAGATGGGTGATATAATTATTTCACAGATAGATAAAGATGGGAATGATATATTATTTTATTCACAGTAGAGATAAAGATGGATGATATAATTATTTCATCACGATAGATAAAGATGGGTGATATAATTATTATTTCACGTAGATAACGATGGATGATATAATTATTTCACAGTTAGATAAAGAATGGGAATATTTAATTATTTCACAGTAGATAAAGATGGGTGATAAAAATATTTCACAGTAGATAAAATGATGATATAATTATATCACGATAGATAAAGATGGGTGAAATAATTAATTTCACGATAGATAAAAGATATTATATTTTTTAATTTTTTTTTTTCACAGTAGATAAAGATGGGTGATATAATTATTTATTTCACAGTAGTATAAAGATGGTGATATTAAATTTATTTCACAGATAGATAAAGTATGGGATGATATATTTATTTCACATAGATAAAGATGGGTAAAATAATAATTCTTTCAACGATAGATAAAGATGGATGATATAAATTATTTCACAGTAGATAAAGATGGGTGATATAATTAATTTCCCAGTAGATAAAGATGGGTGATATTTAATTTCACAGAGATAAACATTGGGGTGATATAATTATTACCAGAGTAATAAAGATGGGTGATATAAATTATTTCACGATAGATAAAGATGGGATGATATATATTTTTTCACAGTAGATAAAGAGGGGGATGGATATATAATTATTTCACATTAAGATAAAGATGGGGTGAAATATAATTATTTCACGATAGATAAAGATGGGTGATATATTTAATTATTTCACAGAGATAAAGATGGGTGATGGGATATATTATTTACAGTAAGATAAAGATGGGTGATATAATATTTCACGGTATAACGATGGATGATAATTAATTATTTCAACAGGTAGATAAAGAATGGGTGATAATTAATTTTCACGATAGATAAAGATGGGTGATATAATTGATTTTCACAAAGGTAGATAACATGATGATAATTAATTATTTTCACATAGATAAAGATGGGAATATAATTAATTTCACGGTAGATAACGATGGATGATATAATTATTTCACATAGATAAAGATGGGTGAAATCTAATTATTTCACGATAGATAAAGATATGAAAAATTATTCACTAGTAGATAAAGATGAATGATATATAATTTTTATTTCACGTAGATAAAGAATAGATGGGTGATATAATTATTTCACAGTAGATAAAGAATGGGTGATATACATATTTCACCAGATAAAGATAAAGATGGGTATAGGTAAATTATTTTAACACGATAGATAAAGATGGTGAAATATATTTAACATTTCACGTAGATAAAATGTGATATAATTATTTCACGGTAGATACGATGGGGATGATAATATTTCACGATAGATAAAGATGGGAATGATATAATTATTTCACAGTAGATAAACGATGGGTGATTATAATTATTTCACGATATAATAAAGATGATATAATTAATTTTTCACAGTAGATAACACGATGATAAAATATTATTTTTCACAGTAATAAAGATGGGTGATATAATTATTTCACAGTATAAAGATGGGTGAAATAATTAATTTAACCAAAGAGATAAAGGGATGGGTGGATATAAATTATTTACATTAGAATAAATATGGGTATATAAATTATTTCTCGATAGATAAAGATGGGTGATATAATTAATTTCACAGTAGATAAAACGATGGGTGATATAATATTTCACGGTTAGATAACGGATGGATGATATAATTATTTTCACAGATGATAAAGATTGGGTGATAAATTAATTTCACGATAGATAAATGGATGGGTGAGATATAATCATTTCACAGTAGATAAAGATGGTGATATAAATATTTCACGGAGAATAAAGATGGTGATATAATTTATTTACAGTAGATAAAGATGGGTTGATAAATAATTTATTTCACAGATAGATAAAGAATAAAGGGTGATATAATTATTTCACAGTAGATAAAAGATGGGTGATATAATTAAGTTCACGGTAGAAATAATGGATGAAATAATTAATTTCACAGTAGATAAAGATGGGATGATATAATTATTTCACACGTAGATAAAGATGGGTATATAATTAATTTCACAGTAGATAAAGATGGGGGTGATATAATTTATTTCACAGTACCTATAAATAATGGGTGATATAATTTATTTTCACATGTAGATAACGGGTAGATGGATGATATATAATTTATTTCACAGTAGATAAAGATGGGTGATAAAGATATATATTATTTCACAGTAGATAAGATGGATGATATAATTATTTCACAGTAGATAAAGATGGTGATATAATTATTTCACAGTATGGATAAAGATGGTGATATAATATTTTATTTTCACGGAGTAAGATCAAAGATGTGATATAATTATTTCACAGTAGATAAAGATGGGGGTGATATAATTATTTTCACAGTAATAAAGATGGGTGATATAATTTTTCACAGTAGATAAAGATGCATGATATAATTATTTCACGATAGATAAAGATGGGTGATATAATTATTTCACGATAGATAAAGATGGGTGATATAATTATTTCACAGTAGATAAAGATGGGTGATATAATTATTTCACAGTAGATAAAGATGGGTGATATAATTATTTCACGGTAGATAACGATGGATGATATAATTATTTCACAGTAGATAAAGATGGGTGATATAATTATTTCACAGTAGATAAAGATGATAATTATTTCACAGTAGATAAAGATGGATGATATAATTATTTCACAGTAGATAAAGATGGGTGATATAATTATTTCACGATAGATAAAGATGGATGATATAATTATTTCACAGTAGATAAAGATGGGTGATATAATTATTTCACAGTAGATAAAGATGGGTGATATAATTATTTCACAGAGATAAAGATGGGTGATATAATTATTTACCAGTAGATAAAGATGGGTGATATAATTATTTCACAGAGATAAAGATGGGTGATATAATTATTTACCAGTAGATAAAGATGGGTGATATAATTATTTCACGATAGATAAAGATGGGTGATATAATTATTTCACGATAGATAAAGATGGGTGATATAATTATTTCACGGTAGATAACGATGGGTGATATAATTATTTCACGGTAGATAACGATGGATGATATAATTATTTCACAGTAGATAAAGATGGGTGATATAATTATTTCACGATAGATAAAGATGGGTGATATAATTATTTCACGATAGATAAAGATGGGTGATATAATTATTTCACAGTAGATAAAGATGGGTGATATAATTATTTCACAGTAGATAAAGATGGATGATATAATTATTTCACGATAGATAAAGATGGGTGATATAATCATTTCACAGTAGATAAAGATGGGTGATATAATTATTTCACGGTAGATAACGATGGATGATATAATTATTTCACAGTAGATAAAGATGGGTGATATAATTATTTCACAGTAGATAAATATGGGTGATATAATTATTTCACAGTAGATAAAGATGGATGATATAATTATTTCACAGTAGATAAAGATGGATGATATAATTATTTCACGGTAGATAACGATGGATGATATAATTATTTCACAGTAGATAAAGATGGGTGATATAATTATTTCACAGTAGATAAAGATGGGTGATATAATTATTTCACAGTAGATAAAGATGGATGATATAATTATTTCACAGTAGATAAAGATGGATGATATAATTATTTCACAGTAGATGAAGATGGGTGATATAATTATTTCACAGTAGATAAAGATGGGTGATATAATTATTTCACAGTAGATAAAGATGGGTGATATAATTATTTCACGGTAGATAACGATGGATGATATAATTATTTCACAGTAGATAAAGATGGGTGATATAATTATTTCACAGTAGATAAAGATGGGTGATATAATTATTTCACGATAGATAAAGATGGGTGATATAATTATTTCACAGTAGATAAAGATGGGTGATATAATTATTTCACAGTAGATAAAGATGGGTGATATAATTATTTTACAGTAGATAAAGATGGATGATATAATTATTTCACGATAGATAAAGATGGGTGATATAATTATTTCACGATAGATAAAGATGGGTGATTGGGTGATATAATTATTTCACAGTAGATAACGATGGATGATATAATTATTTCATCAGTAGATTAAAGAGACTGGGTGTATATAATTTATTTCAAACAGTTAGATTAAAGATGGGGTTATATAATTATTTCACAGTAGATAAAGATGGGATGGGATCTAATATCACAAGTAGATAAAGATGGTAAAAATTTATTTCACGATAGAATAGAGGATGATAATAAAATTATTTCACATAAAGATAAAGAAGGGTGGGATATAAATATTTCACAGTAGATAAAGATGGGTTGATAAATTATTTCACAGAAGATAAAGATGGGTGTTAATAATTATTACCCAGTAAAGATAAAGGATGGGTGGATATAATTAATTTCACGATAGATAATATGTGATAATTAATTTATTAAAACACGATAAAGATAGATGGTTGATATAATTATTCACGATAGATAGATGGGTGAGATAAACATTATTTCAGCAGTAGATAAAGATGGGTGAATTATTTAATTATTTCACAGAGGTAGATGGGGTGGATTTAATTTTTTAACCAGTTGATAAAAGATGGGTGGATAATAATTATTTCGGATAGATATAGATGTGGATTTAATTTTTCACGTTAGATAAAGATGGGTGGATATTAATTATTTCAAGAGTAAAGATAAAGATGGGTGGATATAATTATTTCACGGTAGATAAACGATGGGTTGGATATAATTAATTTCAGGGTAGATAACGATGGCTGATATAATTATTTCACAGTTGATATAAGATGGGTGATAAATAAATAAATTTCACGATAAAGATAAAGATGGGTGATATAATTTATTTCAGATAAAAGACATTAGATAAAGATGGTGATATAATTTTATTTCACAAGTAAGAAATAAAGATGGGTGGATATAATTAATTTCACAGAGATAAAAGAATGGTGAGATAAATTTATTTACCAGTAGATTAAAGGGATTGGTTTGGCTAATAATTAATTTCACGAATAAAGAGATTAGGATGTTGGATGATAAAATTTATTTCACGATAAAGATGGGAAGAATGGGTGATAAATAATTTCACGATAAAAGATAAAGATGGGTGATAATAATTATTTCACGGTAGAATAAAACGATGGCCCTGATAAATAATTATTTCAACGGTAGATAAACGAGGAGATATAAAATTATTTTCACAGTAAGATTAAAGATTTGGGTGATAATAATTAATTTCAGATAAAGATAAAGATGGTGGGATATTAATTAATATCAACGATAAAGAATAAAGATGGGTGATATAATATTTCACGATAAAGATAAAGAGTGGGTGGATATAATTATTTCACAAGTAAAGATAAAGATTTGGTGATAAATAATTATTTCACCGTTAAGATAAAGATTGGTGAATAATTAATTTATTTCAACGGTAGATAAACGATGGGATGAAATTTAATTTAATTTTAACAGTAAGATAAAGATGGGTGATAAATAATTAATTTCACGATTAAGATTTTAAAGATGGGTGCATAATAAATTATTTCAACACCGTAATGATAACGATGGATGGGATATAATTATTTCACGGATAGAATAAAGATGGGTAATAAAAAATAATTAAGTTCACACGGTAGATAAAACGATGATTTCACAAGTAACTAAAGATTGGGTGAATTATTATTTCACGATAAAGATAAAGATGGTGATATAATTATTTCACAGTAAGATAAAGAATGGATATAAAATTATTTCACAGTAAGATAAAGATGGGTTGATAAATAATTAAATTTCCACGATAAAGATAAAGGATGGATGGATATATTTAATTTCACATAGATAAAAGGTGATAAATAATTATTTCACAGTAATAATGATGGGTGATATAATTATTTTCACCGGTAGATAACGACTGGGTGAAATATAATTATTTCACGGTTAAATAACGGATGGAATGATAAATAATTTATTTCCACAGTAAGATAAAGATGGGTGATATAATTTATTTCACGATAGATAAAGATGGGTGATATAATTATTTTCTCGATAATAATTAAAAAGATGGGTGATAATAATTATTTCCATAGATAAAGAAGGTGAATAATTATTTCCACCGTAGATAAAGGGGATTGTGTAAAATTATTTTCACAGTAAGATTAAAGATGGGTGAATATAATTATTTTTCACGGTATAAATAACGATGGATGAATATAATTATTTTCACAGTAAGATAAAGATGGGTGAAATAAATTAATTTATTTCACGATACGAATTAAAGATGGGATGGATATAATTTAATTTCACGGTAGAAACGATGGATGATAAATTAATTATTTCACGATAGGGGTAAAGATGGTGTGATAATAATTTATTTCACGTAGATAAACATGGATGTTCAAACAGTAATAAAGGGATTGGTCGATATAATTATTTAACGATTTAGATATAGATGGGTGATATAATTATTTCACAGTAGATAAAGATGGATGATATAAATTATTTCCACAGTAATAAAGATGGGTGATATAATTATTTCACGATAGATAAAGATGGATGATATAATTCAATTTCACAGTAAGATAAAGAATGGGTGATATAATTATTTCACAGGTAGATAAACGATGGGTGATGATATAATTTTTTCACAGAAGATAAAGATGGGGTGGAATAAATTATTTTCTACCAGTAGATAAAGATGGGTGGATATAATTATTTCACGAATAGATAAAGATGGGGTGAAAAATTAAATTTCACGATAGGATAAAGATGGGGATAATTATTTATTTCACGGTAGAAACACGATGTGATATAATTTATTTTCACGGTAATAAACGATGGATGATATAATTAATTTCACAGTAGAAAAGTAAAATGGGTGAATAATTATTCACGGGATAGATAAAATGGTGAATTATTTAATATTCACGAAAAGATAAAGATGGGTGAAATATAATTATTTCACAGTAAAAAGAATGGGTGATAATAATTTCCTTTCAGATAGATAAAGAAATGGGATGATCTAAATTATTTTTCACGATAGATTGAAAATGGGTGATTTAAATCATTTCACATAAGGATAAAGATGGGTGATATAATTATTTCACAGTATATAAACGATGGAATGAATAATAATTATTTCACAGTAAAGATAAAGATGGGTGATATAATTATTTTCACAGTAGATAAAGATGTGATGATAATAATTATTTCACAGTAGATAAAGATGGATGAAAATAATTAATTTCACAGTAATTTAAAGAAGGATGATAAAGTATTTCACAGTAGATAAAGATGGGGTTGATATAATTATTTCACAGTAGATAAAAGATGGGTGCTGTATTTATTTCACACGGTAAGATAAACGATGGGATGATATAATTAGTTTTCAACAGTAGAATAAAGCTTTGGATTGATATAATTATTTCACAGTAGATAAAGATGTGATAAAATTATTTCAACAGGTAGATAAAGAAGAAAGGGTGGATATAATTATTTCACAGTAGGATTAAAGATGGGGATGATATAATTATTTCACAGTAGAAAAATAAAGATGGGATGAAATAATTAATTTTATTTCAATTTCGATAGTAAAATAAAGATGGGTGGATATAAATTATTTACACAAGTAAGATAAAGGATGGGGTGATTATAATTATTTCACAGGTAGATAAACGATGGATGATAAATTTAATTTCACATAATAAAATTTGTGATATAATTCTTTCACGGAGATAAAGATGGAAATGATATATTATTTCACCGGTAGATAAAGCGGGGTGAATATAATTATTCAACAGATAGATAAAGAATGGGTGATATAATTATTTCACGATAGAAAATTAAAGATTGGGTGATATCAATTCTTTTCACAGTAGATAAAGAATGGGTGATATAAATTAATTTCACAGTAGATAAAAAGATGGGTGATAGAATTAATTTTACAGTTTTAGAAAAGATGGATGATATAATTATTTCACGGATAAATAAAGATTGGGTGATATAATTATTTCACGATAGGAATTAAGATGGGTGATAATTAATTTATTCACAGTAGATTAAAGATGGGTGATATAATTAATTTCACAGTAGATAAAGATGGGTTGATATAATTATTTCACGTAATAACGATGTTGATTAAATTAATTTCACAGGTAAAAAGAGGGTGATATAATTATTTTCAACAGTAGATAAAGATGGGTGATATAAATATTTCACAGTAGATAAAGAATGGAATGATATTTCTTATTTCCAGTAGATAAAGAAATGGTGATATAATATTTCACGATAGATAAAATTGGATTTGAATAATTTATTTCACCAGTAGATAAAGATGGGTGATATAATTTATTTCACAGTAGTTAAAAGATGGGGTGAATATAATTATTTCACAGAGATAAAAAAAAAAAGAATGGGGTTGATATCAAAATTAATTCTAACCCAGTAAGATAAAGAATGGGTGATATAATTATTTTCACGATAGATAAAGATGGGTGATATAATTAATTTCACGATCGATAAAGGATGGGTGATATAATTATTTCCATTCCACGGTATATAACGATGGGTGATATAATTATTTCACGGTAATATAACGATGGATGATATAATTATTTCACAGTATATAAAGAATGGGTGATATAAATTATTTCACTATAGATAAAAGATGGGTGGATATAAATTATTTCACGCTAAGATAAAAGATGGGGTTGATTATAAACTTATTTCACAGTAGATAAAGATGGGTGATATAATTATTTCACAGTAAGATAAAGATGAATAAATTATTTCACAGTAAGATAAAGATGGGTGATATAATTATTTATTACACTGTTAGAATAAAGATGGATGATAAATTAATTTATTTCACAGTAAGATAAAGGATGGATGATATAATTATTTTCACAGTATAATAAAGATGGGTGATATAATTATTTCACAGTAGATAAAAGATGGATGATATAATTATTTCACAGTAGATAAAGATGGGTGATATAATTATTTCAACGAGTAGATAAAGATGGGTGATATAATTTATTTTTTGTCCCCACGGTAGATAACCGATTGGATGAATTTAATTATTTCACAGTAAGATTAAAGATTTGTTGGGATTTTATAATTGATTTCACGGTAATAAATAAAGATGGATGATATAATTATTTCACAGTAGAATATAAAGATGGGTGATATAAATTATTTTCACAGTAGATAAAAGATGGGTGATATTAATTATTTCACGATAGATAAAGATGGGTGATAAAATTATTTCACAGATAGATAAAAGATGGGTGATATAATTAATTTATTTCACAGTAGATAAAGATGGGTGATGATAAATTAATATTTACCAGTAGATAAACAAGATGGTATGATAATAATTAATTTCACGATAGAATAAAGATGGGTGATTAAAATTAATTTATATTCACGATAGAAAATAAAAGAAATGGGGTGATTATAAATTATGTCACAGTAGATAAAAGATGGGTGGATATAAATTATTTTCACAGTAGATAAAAGATTGGGTGATCATAACTTAATTTCACGGTAAGATAACGATGGGGGATGAAAATAATTAATTATTTCACAGTAGAATAAATGGAATGGGTGATATAATTATTTTCATCAGTAGATAAAAGATGGGTGATATAATTATTTATCACAGTAGATAAAGATGGATGATAATAATTATTTCACAGTAAGATAAAGATGGTGAATATAACTTACTTTCACGATAGATAAAGAATGGATGATATAATTATTTCACAGTAAAGATAAAGATGGGTGATATCAATTATTTCACAGTAGAAAATAAAGAATGGGTGATAATAATTATTTTCACAGAGAATAAAGATGGGTTGATATAAATATTTACCAGTATATAAATAGATGGGGTGATATAATTATTTCACGATAGATAAACGGAATGGGTTGATATAATTATTTCACGGATAGATAAAGATGGTGATATAATTATTTCACGGTACGATAAAGGATGGATGATATAATCATTTTCACAGTTAGCTAAATAAATATAGGGTGATATAAGATTATTTTCAACGGTAGATAAACGATGGACTGATATAAATCAATTTCACGGTTAGATAAAGATGGGTGAAATAATAATCATTTTCCACAGTAAAGATAAAGATGGGTTGAATAAATTAATTTATTTCAATGGTAGAATAAACGATGGATTGATTAATAATCATTTCAACAGTAGATAAAGATGGGGTGATATAATTTATTTCATGGTAGATAAAGAATGGGATGATAAATAATCATTTCACAGTAGATAAAGATGGGTGATAATTAACATTATTTCATGGTAGATAACGATGGATATTGATAATTAATCAATTTCACAGTAGATAAAGAATGGGTTGATATTAATTAATTTCACGGTAAGCTAACGATGATTGATATAAATCAATTCTTCACAGTAGATAAAGATGGGTGATATAATTATTTCATGGTGATGGGTGATATAATTATTTCCACGGTGAATAATCGATGGATGATATAACATCAATTTCACAGTAGAAATAAAGATGGGTGATATAATTTAATTTTCATGGTAGATAAAAGATGGGTGATATAATTATTTCACGGTAGACGTAAAAGATAAGGATGGATAGAATCATTAATCATTTCACTGTAAAAAAAGAAAAAGATGGGGTGAATAATTAATTTATTTTCACGTAGATAACGATGGATCGATATAATTCATTTCCACAGTAAGATAAAAGATGGGTGATATAATTTATTTCATGGTAGATAAAGATGGGTGATATAAATTGATTCTCATTTCACGGTAAGATAAAGATGGGTGATATAATTATTTTCACAGTTAGATAAAGAAGGTGGGTATATAAAATTATTTCACGGTAGATAACTGATGGGTGGATAAAATTAATTTATATTATCACGATAGTTTGAAGATGGGTGAATATAATTAATTTTCACGGTAGATAATCGATGGATGATATAAATCAATTTCACGGTAAGATCATTTTAAGGTTATTGATTGAATTTCTCTGGAAGGATGGAACATTTCTTAACACATGTTAATGATCCAAATGTTTCAATGTTGTAATAATTATGGAGCTATACCATCCACTGTTCTGTAAGCTGTAGCTATAGTGTGCTTTGTGATCATCAACAGACATAATCATCAGACACCCATCAAAATTAAGTACATACATGTATATTTCTGTTGTCTGTTTTAGAGACATTGTCATGTAAGCTGCATGCATGTATATGAAGGGTAAGGTTGTATACAGTAAGAAAAAAGGAGAAAAGATGTATATTTCAATTACTGATTCTCTATTGTTCCGACTGTACTAACTTAATGAAAATGAAGAGGTCAATTGAATAATGGGACTAACTCCCTCAAAGGCTCAAGTGAGCAATGTTACCGCTTTTCGTCTGTTGTCGTCGTCGTCCGCCTACAATTTCAAATGTCTTCTTCTCGTGAACCGCTGGGCTAATGTTGGTCTTCACAGAGATGATATATGGGTGGTGGCATGTCAGATTTGTAAAATTGAAGGTCGTTGCATACTCCAAGATAGCCGCTGTGGAAAAGTAGGTCAAGTGCTTAAAACATTATCTTCTCACAAACCGCCAGATCGATTTCAACGAAACTTGGCGGGAATGATCGATAGTCAATTCCGTTTCAGATTTGTTCAACTGGTGGCCCCTGGGTCAAAAATGGGCAGGGCCAGAGGGGTTAAATAGGGGTCAAATTTCGTATTCAACCGAATTTGGTCGTGTCATCTAGTATCCAATCGAAGGTATCGACAAAGACAATCACTCTGGAGCATGTTTTGTCGAAATCGGATGATTACGTCATCCAAGATGGCTGCCGCTATGTCAAAAGGTCATCCTTTTATTAGAGATTTCAAATGTCTTCTTCTCGTGAATCGCTTAGCTGATATTGGCCAAACTTCAATGTTATGGTCAGTGGGTAAAGCCTTTTCATATTTGCTAAAATGGAGGTCATGGTGTAATCCAAGTTGGCAACCGTAGAAAAATAGGTCAAATTTTTTAAAAATCTTCAACTTGATGGCCGCAGAAAGGTCAAAATGTCATCCTTTTATTAGAGATATCAAACGTCTTCTTCTCGTGAACCTCTTGGCTGATGGTGGTCAAACTTTGAAGTTATTGTTCGTGGGTAAAGCCTTTTCATATTTGTTAAAATGGAGGTCGCCATATAAGCCAAGATGGCCGTCATAGAAAATTAGGTCAAATTCTTAAGAAATCTTCTCAACGATTTCGATGAAACTTGGCAGGAATGATAGAGAGTCCATGCTCTTTCAGATTTGTTAAAATGATGACCCCAGGATAAAAAATGGGCACACCCGAGACCAAATATGGTCATATATTAAAATGAAGGTATCGAGGAGATGATTACTCTGGATATTTTGTTCATAATGATTACATAATCCAAGATGGCAACCAAAAGGTGACAATTAAGGTCCATAAAACTCGCTTTAGTAAGATAGTAAGACACTTAATTTTAAAATATTGGGTCAGTCACCTTCCGAAGATCTTATGATTTATGGTATTATAGTAATGTTTTATAAATTGCTTATGTTTTCCCCTTTGGGGTTTGCTGAAATGCAAAACTGACCCGTTTTCCCTGGTGATTTGTTTCCCCCAATGGACTACATATTTTGAGACAACCTGCACAATTATTCAAATGACTTTTTAGCTTGACTATTCGAAGAATAAGTAGAGCTTATGTTGTCACCCCGGCGTCGGCGTCACCGTCACGCCTTGGTTAAGGTTTTTAGTCAACCTTGTATATGGAATACTACTGGCCCTACACCCACCATACTTGGACAACTTCATCTCCTAGTGATGTACATCAATAACCCCTGATCTATATTTGACCTTCACCTACATTTCCTCTTGAATTACTTAGTTAATTCCCCTTGGTTAAGGTTTTTAGTCAACCTTGGTTAAGGTTTTTAGTCAAGCTTGTACATGGAATACTATTGTGCATACAGACACCATACTTGGACAACCTTTTCTCATAGGGATGTACATCAATAACCCCTGGTCTATATTTGACCTTGACATACATTTTCCTCTTCAATTACTTACTTAATTCCCCTTGGTTAAGGTTTTTAGTCAAGCTTGTATATAGAATACTCCTGGCCCTACACCCACCATACTTGGACAACTTCATCTCCTAGGGATGTACATCAGTAACCCCTGATCTATATTTGACCTTGACCTACATTTCCACTTGAATTACTTAGTTAATTCTCTTTGGTTAAGGTTTTTAGTCAAGCTTGTAGATGGAATACTCCTGGCCCTACACCAACCATACTTGGACAACTTTATCTCCTAGTGATGTACATCAACAACCCCTGACCTATATGTGACCTTGACCTACATTTAACCTTGAATTTCCTAGTTAATTCCCCTTGGTTAAGGTTTTTAGTCAACCTTGGTTAAGGTTTTTAGTCAAGCTTGTACATGGAATACTATTGTGCATACAGACACCATACTTGGACAACCTTTTCTCATAGGGATGTACATCAATAACCCCTGATCTATATATGACCTTGACCTACATTTCCTCTTCAATTACTTACTTAATTCTCCTTGGTTAAGGTTTTTAGTCAAGCTTGTATATGGAATACTCCTGGCCCTACACCCACCATACTTGGACAACTTCATATCCTAGGGATGTACATCAATAACCCTTGATCTATATTTGACCTTGACCTACATTTGACCTTGACCTACATTTCCTCTTGAATTACTTAGTTAATTCTCTTTCGTTAAGGTTTTTAGTCAAGCTTGTATATGGAATACTCCTGGCCCTACACCCACCATACTTGGACAACTTCATATCCTAGGGATGTACATCAATAACCCTTGATCTATATTTGACCTTGACCTACATTTGACCTTGACCTACATTTCCTCTTGAATTACTTAGTTAATTCTCTTTCGTTAAGGTTTTTAGTCAAGCTTGTAGATGGAATACTCCTGGCCCTACACCAACGATACTTGGACAACTTTATCTCCTAGTGATGTACATCAACAACCCCTGACCTATGTTTGACCTTGACCTACATTTAACCTTCAATTACCTAGTTAATTCCCCTTGGTTAATGTTTTTATAGTCAACCTTGGTTAAGGTTGTTAGTGAAGCTTGTACATGGAATACTATTGTGCATACTAACACCATACTTGGACAATCTTTTCTCATAGCGATGTACATCAATAACCCCTGATCTATATTTAACCTTGACCTACATTTCCTCTTGAATTACTTACTTAATTCTCCTTGGTTAAGGTTTTTAGTCAAGCGTGTAGATGGAATACTCCTGGCCCTACACCAACCATACTTGGACAACTTCATCTCCTAGTGATGTACATCAATAATCCCTGACCTATATTTCACCTTGACCTACTTTTATCCTTGGATTACTTTCTTATTTCCCCTTGGTTAAGGTTTTTAGTCAAGCTTGTTATATGGAATATTCCTGGGCCTACAGCAACCATACTTGGAAAACTTCATCTCCTAGTGATGTACATCAATAACCCCTGACCTATATCTGACATTGACCTACATTTAACCTTGAATTACTTACTTAATTTGCCTTCGTTAAGGTTTTTAGTCAACCTTGGTTAAGGTTTTTTAGCTCGACTATTCGTAGAATAAGTAGAGCTTATGTTGTCACCCCGGCGTCGGCGTCGGCGTCGGCGTCGGCGTCGGCGTCGGCGTCACCGTCACGCCTTGGTTAAGGTTTTTAGTCAAGCTTGTATATGGAATACTACTGGCCCTACACCCACCATACTTGGAAAACTTCATCTCCTAGTGATGTACATCAATAACCCCTGACCTATATCTGACATTGACCTACATTTAACATTGAATTACTTACTTAATTTGCCTTCGTTAAGGTTTTTAGTCAACCTTGGTTAAGGTTTTTTAGCTCGACTATTCGAAGAATAAGTAGAGCTTTATGTTGTCACCCGGAGTCGGCGGTCGGCTCGTCGGCGTCGGCGTCGGCGTCACGCCATTGGTTAAGGTTTTTAGTCAAGCTTGTATATGGAATACTACTGGCCCTACACCCACCATACTTGGACAACTTCATCTCCTAGTGATGTATATCAATAACCCCTGATCTATATTTGACCTTCACCTACATTTCCTCTTGAATTACTTAGTTAATTCCCTTGGTTAATGGTTTTTAGTCAACCTTGGTTAAGGTTTTTAGTCAAGCTTGTACATGGAATACTGTTGTCCATACAGACACCAAACTTGGACAACCTTTTCTCATAGGGATGTACATCAATAACCCCTGGTCTATATTTGACCTTGACCTACATTTCCTCTTCAATTACTTACTTAATTCCCCTTGGTTAAGGTTTTTAGTCAAGCTTGTATATGGAATACTCCTGGCCCTACACCCACCATACTTGGACAACTTCATCTCCTAGGGATGTACATCAGTAACCCCTGATCTATATTTGACCTTGACCTACATTTCCTCTTTAATTACTTAGTTAATTCTCTTTGGTTAAGATTTTTAGTCAACCTTGTAGATGGAATACTACTGGCCCTACACCAACCATACTTGGACAACTTTATCTCCTAGTGATGTGATGTACATCAACAACCCCTGACCTATATTTGACCTTCACCTACATTTAACCTTGAATTACCTAGTTAATTCCCCTTGGTTAAGTTTTTTAGTCGACCTTGGTTAAGGTTTTTAGTCAAGCTTGTACATGGAATACTATTGTGCATACAGACACCATACTTGGACAACCTTTTCTCATAGGGATGTACATCAATAACCCCTGATCTATTTTTGACCTTGACCTACATTTCCTCTTCAATTACTTAGTTAATTCTCCTTGGTTAAGGTTTTTAGTCAAGCTTGTATATGGAATACTACTGGCCCTACACCCACCATACTTGGACAACTTCATCTCCTAGTAATGTACATCAATAACCCCTGATCTATATTTGACTTTGACCTACATTTCCTCTTGAATTACTTAGTTAATTCCCCTTGGTTAAGGTTTTTAGTCAACCTTGGTTAAGGTTTTTAGTCAAGCTTGTACATGGAATACTATTGTGCATACAGACACCATACATGGACAACCTTTTCTCATAAGGATGTACATCAATAACCCCTGATCTATATTTGACCTTCACCTACATTTCCTCTTGAATTACTTACTTAATTCCCCTTGGTTAAGGTTTTTAGTCAAGCTTGTATATGGAATACTACTGGCCCTACACCCTTCATACTTGGACAACTTCATCTCCTAGTGATGTACATCAACACTCCCTGATCTATATTTGACATTGACCTACATTTCCTCTTGAATTACTTAGTTAATTCCCCTTGGTTAAGGTTTTTAGTCAACCTTGGTTAAGGTTTTTACTCAAACTTGTACATGGAATAATATTGTGCATACAGACACCATACTTGGACAACCTTTTCTCATAGGATGTACATCAATAACCCCTGATCTATAGTTGACCTGACCACATTTCCTCTTGAATTACTGACTTAATTCCCCTTGTGAAGGTTTTTTATCAAGCTTAGTAATGGAATACTCCTGCCCACACCCTTCAACTTGGACATACTTCACTCCTAGTTGATGTACATCAACAACCCCTGATCTATATTTGACATTTGACCTACATTTCCTCTTGAATTACTTAGTTAATTCCCCTTGGTTAAGGTTTTAGTCAACCTTGGTTAAGGTTTTTACTCAAACTTGTACATGGAATACTATGTGCATACAGACCCACCATACTTGGACAAACCTTTTAAATAGATGTACATCAAAACCCCTGATCTATATTGACCTTGACCAACATTTCCTCTTGAATTACTTACTTAATTCCCTTGGTGAAGGTTTTTAGTCAAGCTTGTAGATGGAATACTCCTGGCCCTACACCAACCATACTTGGACAACTTCATCTAGTGATGTACATCAACAACCCCTGACCTATATTTGACCTTGACCTACATTTAATCTTCAATTACTTAGTTAATTCCCCTTGGTTAAGTTTTTTAGTCGACCTTGGTTAAGGTTTTTAGTCAAGCTTGTAGATGGAATACTATTGTGCATACAGACACCATACTTGGATAACTTTTTCTCATAGGGATGTACATCAATAACCCTGACCTATATTTGACCTTGACCTACTTTTATCATTGGATTACTCGTTATTTCCCCTTGGTTAAGGCTTTTAGTCAAGCTTGTATATGGAATACTCCTGGACCTACAGCAACCATACTTGGAAAACTTCATCTCCTAGTGATGTACATCAACAACCCCTGACCTATATTTGACCTTGACCTACATTTAACCTTCAATTACCTAGTTAATTCCCCTTGGTTAATGTTTTTATAGTCAACCTTGGTTAAGGTTGTTAGTGAAGCTTGTACATGGAATACTATTGTGCATACTAACACCATACTTGGACAATCTTTTCTCATAGCGATGTACATCAATAACCCCTGATCTATATTTAACCTTGACCTACATTTCCTCTTGAATTACTTACTTAATTCTCCTTGGTTAAGGTTTTTAGTCAAGCGTGTAGATGGAATACTCCTGGCCCTACACCAACCATACTTGGACAACTTCATCTCCTAGTGATGTACATCAATAATCCCTGACCTATATTTCACCTTGACCTACTTTTATCCTTGGATTACTTTCTTATTTCCCCTTGGTTTAAGTATTTTTAGTCAAGCTTGTTATATGGAATATCCTGGCCTACAGCAACCATACTTGGAAAACTTCATCTCCTAGTGATGTACATCAATAACCCCTGACCTATATCTGACATTGACCTACATTTAACCTTGAATTACTTACTTAATTTGCCTTCGTTAAGGTTTTTAGTCAACCTTGGTTAAGGTTTTTTAGCTCGACTATTCGTAGAATAAGTAGAGCTTATGTTGTCACCCCGGCGTCGGCGTCGGCGTCGGCGTCGGCGTCACCGTCACGCCTTGGTTAAGGTTTTTAGTCAAGCTTGTATAGGAATACTACTGGCCCTACACCCACCATACTTGGAAAACTTCATCTCCTAGTGATGTACATCAATAACCCCTGACCTATATCTGACATTGACCTACATTTAACATTGAATTACATTACTTAATTTGCCTTCGTTAAGGTTTTTAGTCAACCTTGGTTAAGGTTTTTTAGCTCGACTATTCGAAGAATAAGTAGAGCTTATGTTGTCACCCCCCCCGCGTCGGCGTCGGCGTCGGCGTCGGCGTTCACGCCTTGGATAAGGTTTTTAGTCAAGCTTGTTATATGGAATACTACTGGCCCTACACCCACCATACTTGGACAACTTCATCTCCTAGTGATGTATATCAATAACCCCTGATCTATATTTGACCTTCACCTACATTTCCTCTTGAATTACTTAGTTAATTCCCCTTGGTTAAGGTTTTTAGTCAACCTTGGTTAAGGTTTTTAGTCAAGCTTGTACATGGAATACTGTTGTCCATACAGACACCAAACTTGGACAACCTTTTCTCATAGGGATGTACATCAATAACCCCTGGTCTATATTTGACCTTGACCTACATTTCCTCTTCAATTACTTACTTAATTCCCCTTGGTTAAGGTTTTTAGTCAAGCTTGTATATGGAATACTCCTGGCCCTACACCCACCATACTTGGACAACTTCATCTCCTAGGGATGTACATCAGTAACCCCTGATCTATATTTGACCTTGACCTACATTTCCTCTTTAATTACTTAGTTAATTCTCTTTGGTTAAGATTTTTAGTCAACCTTGTAGATGGAATACTACTGGCCCTACACCAACCATACTTGGACAACTTTATCTCCTAGTGATGTGATGTACATCAACAACCCCTGACCTATATTTGACCTTCACCTACATTTAACCTTGAATTACCTAGTTAATTCCCCTTGGTTAAGTTTTTTAGTCGACCTTGGTTAAGGTTTTTAGTCAAGCTTGTACATGGAATACTATTGTGCATACAGACACCATACTTGGACAACCTTTTCTCATAGGGATGTACATCAATAACCCCTGATCTATTTTTGACCTTGACCTACATTTCTCAATTACTTAGTTAATTCTCCTTGGTTAAGGTTTTTAGTCAAGCTTGTATATGGAATACTACTGGCCCTACACCCATACTTGGACAACTTCATCTCCTAGTAATGTACATCAATAACCCCTGAATCTATATTTGACTTTGACCTACATTTCCTCTTGAATACTTAGTTAATCCCCTTGGTTAAGGTTTTTAGTCACCTTGGTTAAGGTTTTTAGTCAAGCTTGTACATGGAATACTATTGTGCATACAGACACCATACATGGGACAACCTTTTCTCATAAGGATTACATCAATAACCCCGATCTATATTTTACCATTCACCTACATTTCCTCTTGAATTACTTACTTAATTCCCCTTGGTTAAGGTTTTTAGTCAAGCTTGTATATGGAATACTACTGGCCCTACACCCTTCATACTTGGACAACTTCATCTCCTAGTGATGTACATCAACACTCCCTGATCTATATTTGACATTGACCTACATTTCCTCTTGAATTACTTAGTTAATTCCCCTTGGTTAAGGTTTTTAGTCAACCTTGGTTAAGGTTTTTACTCAAACTTGTACATGGAATAATATTGTGCATACAGACACCATACTTGGACAACCTTTTCTCATAGGGATGTACATCAATAACCCCTGATCTATAGTTGACCTTGACCTACATTTCCTCTTGAATTACTGACTTAATTCCCCTTGGTGAAGGTTTTTAGTCAAGCTTGTAGATGGAATACTCCTGGCCCTACACCCTTCATACTTGGACAACTTCATCTCCTAGTGATGTACATCAACAACCCCTGATCTATATTTGACATTGACCTACATTTCCTCTTGAATTACTTAGTTAATTCCCCTTGGTTAAGGTTTTTAGTCAACCTTGGTTAAGGTTTTTACTCAAACTTGTACATGGAATACTATTGTGCATACAGACACCATACTTGGACAACCTTTTCTCATAGGGATGTACATCAATAACCCCTGATCTATAGTTGACCTTGACCAACATTTCCTCTTGAATTACTTACTTAATTCCCTTGGTGAAGGTTTTTAGTCAAGCTTGTAGATGGAATACTCCTGGCCCTACACCAACCATACTTGGACAACTTCATCTAGTGATGTACATCAACAACCCCTGACCTATATTTGACCTTGACCTACATTTAATCTTCAATTACTTAGTTAATTCCCCTTGGTTAAGTTTTTTAGTCGACCTTGGTTAAGGTTTTTAGTCAAGCTTGTAGATGGAATACTATTGTGCATACAGACACCATACTTGGATAACTTTTTCTCATAGGGATGTACATCAATAACCCCTGACCTATATTTGACCTTGACCTACTTTTATCATTGGATTACTCGTTATTTCCCCTTGGTTAAGGCTTTTAGTCAAGCTTGTATATGGAATACTCCTGGACCTACAGCAACCATACTTGGAAAACTTCATCTCCTAGTGATGTACATCAACAACCCCTGACCTATATTTGACCTTGACCTACATTTAACCTTCAATTACCTAGTTAATTCCCCTTGGTTAATGTTTTTATAGTCAACCTTGGTTAAGGTTGTTAGTGAAGCTTGTACATGGAATACTATTGTGCATACTAACACCATACTTGGACAATCTTTTCTCATAGCGATGTACATCAATAACCCCTGATCTATATTTAACCTTGACCTACATTTCCTCTTGAATTACTTACTTAATTCTCCTTGGTTAAGGTTTTTAGTCAAGCGTGTAGATGGAATACTCCTGGCCCTACACCAACCATACTTGGACAATTCATTCTTCCTCCCTAGTGATGTACATCAATAATCCCTGACCTATATTTCACCTTGACCTACTTTTATCCTTGGATTACTTTCTTATTTCCCCTTGGTTAAGGTTTTTAGTCAAGCTTGTTATATGGAATATTCCTGGGCCTACAGCAACCATACTTGGAAAACTTCATCTCCTAGTGATGTACATCAATAACCCCTGACCTATATCTGACATTGACCTACATTTAACCTTGAATTACTTACTTAATTTGCCTTCGTTAAGGTTTTTAGTCAACCTTGGTTAAGGTTTTTTAGCTCGACTATTCGTAGAATAAGTAGAGCTTATGTTGTCACCCCGGCGTCGGCGTCGGCGTCGGCGTCGGCGTCACCGTCACGCCTTGGTTAAGGTTTTTAGTCAAGCTTGTATATGGAATACTACTGGCCCTACACCCACCATACTTGGAAAACTTCATCTCCTAGTGATGTACATCAATAACCCCTGACCTATATCTGACATTGACCTACATTTAACATTGAATTACTTACTTAATTTGCCTTCGTTAAGGTTTTTAGTCAACCTTGGTTAAGGTTTTTTAGCTCGACTATTCGAAGAATAAGTAGAGCTTATGTTGTCACCCCGGCGTCGGCGTCGGCGTCGGCGTCGGCGTCACGCCTTGGTTAAGGTTTTTAGTCAAGCTTGTATATGGAATACTACTGGCCCTACACCCACCATACTTGGACAACTTCATCTCCTAGTGATGTACATCAATAACCCCTGATCTATATTTGACCTTCACCTACATTTCCTCTTGAATTACTTAGTTAATTCCCCTTGGTTAAGGTTTTTAGTCAACCTTGGTTAAGGTTTTTAGTCAAGCTTGTACATGGAATACTGTTGTCCATACAGACACCAAACTTGGACAACCTTTTCTCATAGGGATGTATCAATAATAACCCCTGGTCTATATTTGACCTTGACCTACATTTCCTCTTCAATTACTTACTTAATTCCCCCTTGGTTAAGGTTTTTAGTCAAGCTTGTATATGGAATACTCCTGGCCCTACACCCACATACTTGGACAACTTCATCTCCTAGGGATGTACATCAGTAACCCCTGATCTATATTTGACCTTGACCTACATTTCCTCTTTAATTACTTAGTTAATTCTCTTTGGTTAAGATTTTTAGTCAACCTTGTAGATGGAATACTCCTGCCCTACACCAACCATACTTGGACAACATTTATCTCCTAGTGATGTGATGTACATCAACACCCCTGACCTATATTTGACCTTCACCTACATTTAACCTTGAATTACCTAGTTAATTCCCCTTGTTAAGTTTTTTGTTTTTTAGTCGACCTTGGTTAATTAAGGTTTTTAGTCAAGCTTGTACATGGAATACTATTGTGCATACAGACACCATACTTGGACAACCTTTTCTCATAGGGATGTCATCAATAACCCCTGATCTATTTTTGACCTTGACCTACATTTCCTCTTCAATTACTTAGTTAATTCTCCTTGGTTAGGTTTTTAGTCAAGCTTGTATATGGAATACTACTGGCCCTACACCCACCATACTTGGACAACTTCATCTCCTAGTAATGTACATCATAAACCCCTGATCTATATTTGCTTTGACCTACATTTCCTCTTGAATTACTTAGTTAATTCCCCTTGGTTAAGGTTTTTAGTCAACCTTGGTTAAGGTTTTTAGTCCAAGCTTGTACATGGAATACTATTGTGCATACAGACACCATACATGGACAACCTTTTCTCATGAAGGATGTACATCAATAACCCCTGATCTATATTTGACCTTCACCTACATTTCCTCTGAATTACTTACTTAATTCCCCTTGGTTGGTTTTTTTTTTTAAGGTTTTTAGTCAAGCTTGTATATGGAATACTACTGGCCCTACACCCTTCATACTTGGACAACTTCATCTCCTAGTGATGTACATCAACACTCCCTGATCTATAATTTGACATTGACCTACATTTCCTCTTGAATTACTTAGTTAATTCCTTGGTTAATTGGTTTTTAGTCAACCTTGGTTAAGGTTTTTATTTACTCAAACTTGTACATGGAATAATATTGTGCATACAGACACCATACTTGGACAACCTTTTCTCATAGGATGTACATCATAACCCCTGATCTATAGTTGACCTTGACCTACATTTCCTCTTGAATTACTGACTTAATTCCCCTTGGTGAAGGTTTTTAGTCAAGCTTGTAGATGGAATACTCCTGGCCCTACACCCTTCATACTTGGACAACTTCATCTCCTAGTGATGTACATCAACAACCCCTGATCTATATTTGACATTGACCTACATTTCCTCTTGAATTACTTAGTTAATTCCCCTTGGTTAAGGTTTTTAGTCAACCTTGGTTAAGGTTTTTACTCAAACTTGTACATGGAATACTATTGTGCATACAGACACCATACTTGGACAACCTTTTCTCATAGGGATGTACATCAATAACCCCTGATCTATAGTTGACCTTGACCAACATTTCCTCTTGAATTACTTAATTCCCTTGGTGAAGGTTTTTAGTCAAGCTTGTAGATGGAATACTCCTGGCCCTACACCAACCATACTTGGACAACTTCATCTAGTGATGTACATCAACAACCCCTGACCTATATTTGACCTTGACCTACATTTAATCTTCAATTACTTAGTTAAATTCCCCCCTTGGTTAAGTTTTTAGTCGACCTTGGTTAAGGTTTTTAGTCAAGCTTGTAGATGGAATATTATTGTGCATACAGACACCATACTTGGATAACTTTTTCTCATAGGGATGTACATCAATAACCCCTGACCTATATTTGACCTTGACCTACTTTTATCATTGGATTACTCGTTATTTCCCCTTGGTTAAGGCTTTTAGTCAAGCTTGTATATGGAATACTCCTGGACCTACAGCAACCATACTTGGAAAACTTCATCTCCTAGTGATGTACATCAATAACCCTTGACCTATATCTGACATTGACCTACATTTAACCTTGAATTACTTAATTAATTTCCCTTGGTTAAGGTTTTTAGTCAACCTTGGTTAAGGTTTTTCTGCAGGCCGCAGCCACCTTGTTTGTCAAGCTATGTGTACATCGACAACCCTCGTAGTCGAGCTATAGTGTTCTCCTACAGCTCTTGTTATGAATTTGCAGACAAATTCTGATGGAACTTGGTATATATACTGAAAGGATAAAGAAACGCAGGGTAACAATATACGCAATAATTATTTAAATGCTTGGCCTAAAATTATGAAAACCGGTCAGGCGACTATCTTGGTCACTGTGCACCCAAACCGGTGCCTAAAGTTACTCAACTGTGTAATGCACCGTACCACATAGAGAAAGTGATAAAAAGCCAAAAACACGTGCAGCATGATGATGATAAGTTTGTCAAAACATTTTGTCATACCACTTGATACGCTTGAGGTATACACATCGTTTTCCGCTATTTACACTGAATTTATAGCTCTCACAATCATGATACGTCTGACGAAAGTTCAGAGGGGTCAGGCTATTGCATTGCTAATGCAAGGTCAAACGCAACAGCAGGTTGCTATGCAATTCGGTGTGAATGTTTCCACCATAGAACGTCTTGTCCGTCGTCTGAGAGAGACCGGAAGGGTTGCCGACCGACCGAGATCGGGACGTCCGCGCGTAACGTCACGACGTGAAGACAGGGCTATTCGTCTCGCTCACCTACGTAATCGCCACGTTACTGCCACTGAAACTGCTATTAACACGGTAGGCAATCATAATCGCCACATTCACCCCAAAACTGTAAGAAATTGATTGCGCGAGGTTGGTCTGCGAGCACGTCGTCCCTACGTTGGTCTGCCTCTCACTCGTGCACGTTGCGCGCGTCGTATGGCTTGGTTGGCGGCACATGCTCCCAGACAATTTCCAATGAGGCAATGGAGACAAGTCTTTTTCACAGATGAGTCCTGGTTCACTCTTTTTCGTCCGGACGGTCGACGTCGTGTATACCGACGTCGTGGGGAATGCTTCGCTGACGCTTGCGTTCTTGACAGGGATAGGTTTGGGGGTGGCTCGGTTATGGTCTGGGGAGGGATATCTCACTGGGTAAAGTCACCGTTGATTGTGGTAGCCGGGAATTTAACTGCCGTAAGATATAGGGATGAAATCCTCCGCCCGGTTGTTGTTCCATTTGTGCAACAGCGTCAACTAATTTTCCAGCATGATAATGCCCGGCCCCATGTAGCCAGAGTTTGTCAAGACTTTCTCGCTGGCCATAACATTAACCCACTAGACTGGCCAGCGTACAGTCCTGATTTGTCCCCAATCGAACATCTGTGGGACGAACTTGACAGGAGGATAAGGGGGTGTCGGAATACCCCTTCTAATCTCGACCAACTATGGACTGCATTGTTGGAAGAGTGGAACAATATCCCAATAAGAAGGATAAATGCACTGATGAATTCCATGCACAAGAGAATCAGGGCTGTGACAGATGCGCGAGGGGGGTATACGAGATACTGACAAAACAGTGGATTTCACTGTGCGATATTGGGGTGTACCGTCAATTGTGATTCAATTACTAATGAATTATCGGTCAAAACCTAATGCAATTTTGGTAATGTGTTGACTAAAGATGTTTTTTAATACTCATATAAAATATTGTATATAACAGCAAACACATCACTTTAAATCACCTCAAATGTTTACCCTGCGTTTCTTTATCCTTTCAGTATATAATCGCCAGTCTAGCTGTTTCATTTGTAATTTGCTTTATAATGTGGATAATCATTTCAGGTGAGCGATACAGGCCCCTTTCGGCCTCTTGTTCCACTGGTTACTTCAATACATTACTTATGTTTTTATATGGCTGTAGCCTGGGCACTAAAATTCTTGAAATGTTTACTTGTCCTTACTTTGACAGGAATGTCAAAATTAAGAAATCTACATAACACTCGTCCTGCAGGCTTTTCCACTCGTCAGGACGAGCGGACGAGTGGAATTTTCGTGCCCTGTGTAGCTCATCTCATTTACTCACAATACTGAATAAATGCATGTACATATTACTACTATGCAGATAATAGTGTCATGTTGGATGTGTATTCACCATTGTTGTTTTGTTGAAGCTGGTTTATTTGTCAATAATGTGATATTGTTTCAATGTATTGTTTGTACGTCGGTTCAACAATTGGTTTTCAGCTGTCTAAACAATATACCATCGATATTCCTTTAGACAATTTTGCAATTATTCAGCCATGTGATATGTTCCTCTTACTTGTCTTATTTCTTCTTGATTAAATTAATAATTACTTGTTTCATCTCTAAGCTTGTGGGGATAATTTTACAAATGTTTTAAAAATGGCAGTAAATATTTTCTTTCAAAGACGCTCTATATAATTCTACCACTTTGTCATGGCATTGTTGACATGCCTTTGTTTACATAACAATCAGTTATAAATAATAAAGGGAATTATTTCGGGATTTCCCACGTCTGTTCACGACTTATGACTAATCGTATACTTATTATCAATACAATTTGTCAGATCTTTCCATAGCGCAATTTGTATGAACGTGAACACATTCTGTCACTGAATATATCTTTCCAGGTTCGAATCCCACAACTGGCGTGTATGCGCTCATCAGCACTGTATTATAACAATAACAAATGCCATGTGACCTATGATGAATGTTTATTTTTAGCTCACCTGAGCGAAGCTCATGTGAGCTATTGTTACCGCAATGTGTCTGTCGTGAACATTTTCAAACGTCTTCTCCTCGATAACCATTGGGCCTATTGTCACCAAACTTCATGGTCATGGTCCTTATGTGTGGGGATTACAAAATTGTTAAAATGACGTCATTACGTAATCCGAGATGGCCGCCATCTAAAAATAGCAAAAATTCTTCAAAAATCTTCTTCGCAAGAACCGCCAACCAGATTTCAACAAAACTTGGTAGGAATGATCGATGTACAATGCTCTTTCAAAGTTGTTAAAATGGTGACCCCGGGGTCAAAAATGGGCGTGGCCTGTGGGGTAAGTTGGAGTCAAATTTTATTTTTGACCAAATATGGTCATGTCTATATCAAATCAAAGGTATCAAAGAGGCCATCGCTCTGGTACATTTTTTGTCGAAATTGGATGGTCATGTCATCCAAGATGGCCGCCGAAAGGTCAAAAGTTAATTCTTTTGATAAAGTTCTCGTGAACCGTTTGGCCGATATTGGCCAAACTTCACGGTAATGGTTATTGGGTCAAGCATTTTCAATTTTGTTTAAATGGTGGTCATCGTGAAATCAAAGATGGCTGCTGTTGAAAAGTAGGTCAAATTCTTAAAAAATCTTCTTCTCGCGAACTGCTAGGCCGATTTTTACGAAACTTGGTATGAATGATTGATAGTTAACGCTGGTTCAGATTCCTTCAAATGGTGGACCCCAGGTCAAAAATGGGCGGGGCAGGAGGGGTCAAGTTGGGGTCAAATGTCGCATTTGACCGAATATGGTCATGTCATATATCAAATCGAAGGTATCGACGAGACGTTCACTCTGGAGCTTTTTTTTGTCGAAATCAGGTAATTACGTCATCCGAGATGGCCGCCGAAAGGTCAAAAGGTCGTTCTTTCAATATAGATTACAAACGTCTTCTTCTCGTGAATCACTTGGCCAATATTGACCAAGCTTCACAGTAATGGTCAGTGGGTCACGCCTTTTCATTTTTAGCACGACTATTCGAAGATGTGATGTACATCAACAACCCCTGACCTATATTTGACCTTGACCTACATTTAACATTGAATTACTTAGTTAATTCCCCTTGGTTAAGGTTTTTAGTCAACCTTGGTTAAGGTTTTTAGTCAAGCTTGTACATGGAATACTATTGTGCATACAGACACCATACTTGGACAACCTTTTCTCATAGGGATGTACATCAATAACCCCTGATCTATATTTAACCTTGACCTACATTTCCTCTTGAATTACTTAGTTAATTCCCCTTGGTTATAGTTTTTAGTCAACCTTGGTTAAGGTTTTTAGTCAAGCTTGTAGATGGAATACTATTGTGCATACAGACACCATACTTGGATAACTTTTTCTCATAGGAATGTACATCAATAACCCCGGACCTATATTTTACCTTCACCTACATTTAACCTTGAATGAATTAGTTATTTCCCCTTGGTTAAGGTTTGTATTCAAACTTGGTTAAGGTTTATAGTCAAGCTTGTATATGGAATACTCCTGGGCCTACAGCAACCATACTTGGACAGCTTCATCTCCTAGTGATGTATATCAATAATCCCTGACCTATATTTGACCTTGACCCACTTTTACCCTTGGATTACTTAGTTATTTCCCCTTGGTTAAGGTTTTTAGTCAAGCTTGTATATGGAATACTCCTGGGCCTACCGCAACCATACTTGGAAAACTTCATCTCCTAGTGATGTACATCAATAACCCCTGACCTATATCTGACATTGACCTACATTTAACCTTGAATTACTTACTTAATTTCCCTTGGTTAAGGTTTTTAGTCCACCTTGGTTAAGGTTTTTTTGCTGGCCGCGGCCACCTTGTTTGTCAAGCTATGTGTACATCGACAACCCTCGTAGTCGAGCTATGCTGTTCTCCTACAGCTCTTGTTGTTAAAATGATGGTCATCGCAAAATCCAAGATGGCCGCCGTTGAAAAGTGGGTCAAATTCTCAAAAAAATCTCTCACGAACCGCCAAGCCGATTTCGATGAAGCTTGATAATGATCGATAGTTAACGATGTTTCAAATTCCTTCAAATGGTGGCTCCCGGGTCAAAAATGGACGGGGCAGGAGGGGTCAAGTAGGGGTCAAATTTAACATTTGACCGAATATGGTCATGTCATATATCAATTCGAAGGTATGGACGAAACGATCACTTAGGAGCATTTTTTGTCAAAATCAGATGATTACATCATCCAAGATGGCCTCCGAAAGGTCAAACGGTCGTTCTTTTATTACAGATTTCAAACTGCTTGGCCATTGGTAGCAAACTTCACAGTTATGGTCCAATGGTAAAGCCTTTTCAGTTTTGTTAAAATGGTGGTCATCGTTAAAGGCCCTGAATGGCTCAGTATTACAATTTTCCGATTTTTTCAAACACAAAAACATGTTTGGCAACTGATTTAGTACACAAAACTAACATATACTGCCTAATAGATACATCTCAAGTCTTGAGATTTACATCTTAATCGCAATGTGAAGACAACAAAAACTTGTTTTGTGTACCACTCAGTGCAAAATGTCAATATTGACAAATTAATTTTCGTAACCGAACGGTTTCGGCTCGTAAGCGAATCGATAAACTCCGGCTATCGGAATTCATCAGCCGCGAATCAGGGAGTTGAGCAGTTGACCCGAGCGTCTATCGGAAAATCGATCAGACTTTGAACACGCACCTGCTGTTTGTTTATCAACAAATATTGATATTTTCATCGACTACAAACTCATTTTTGTACCAAAATGAATGCAAACAGTTTCAAAGTGTGTGTAAATAGAAACCTGTTGGATTTATGTGTGGGAAAACCCAATAGGAGGCCAAATTCGGCAACTTCAGCCATATAGGGGCTTTAATCCAAGATGGCGGCCATCTAAAAATAGCACAAAATTTAAAAAAATCTTCTTCTCACGAACCACCAGATCGATTTACGAAACTTGGCAGAAATGATCGATGTACAATGCTTTTTCAAATTTGTTAAAATGGTGAACCCTGGGTCAAAAATGGGGTCAAATAGGGGTCCAATGTCATTTTCGACGGAATATGGTCTTATAATATATCAAATCAAAGGTATTGATTGATGAGGCGATCGCTGTGGTGCTGTTTTCATCGAATCGGAAGATTACATCATCCAAGATGGCCGCCGAAAGGTCAAAAGGTCGTTCTTTTATTAGAGATTTCAAATGTCTTCTTCATACAAACTGCTTGGCCATTGGTGGCCAAACTTCGAAGTTATGGTTCATTGGTAAAGCCTTTTCAGTCTAAAAATAGCATAAATTCTTAAAAAATCTTCTCACGAACCACCAGACCGATTTCAACGAAACTCGACAGGAATTATCGATGTACAATGCTATTTCAAAGCTGTTAAAATGGTGACCTCTGGGTAAAAAAATGGGCATGGCCCGGGGGGTCAAATAGGGGTCAAATTTTTTACGGAATATGGTTATATAATACATAAAATCTAAGGATTGCAATAAAAAGTAGGCTGGAAGCATCCTGTTGTGGTCTCCAAACCTCTGAAAGTTGTGTAAGATATGTCTATGTCTGTACATATCGCGAGACAACTCCTACCCTAGTGAATTCTCAAGTTTGTCGCATTGACATTTTGTGCCTGTCATGGGCTTATTTTGATGTATAATTATGTAGTAACAACTTTCCATACCAGTGTTTGCTTGATTTTTGTGACATTGCACAGGTGAGCGATATAGGGCCATCATGGCCCTCTTGTTTAAAATAGCCATCGTTTACAACAATATTTACAATAAACACTTGTCAGCTCAAAGTGGCAGACCTACCGTATTTCGCAGTGTATTTCGCACACTTTTTCATCTGCATTTTTAATCCAGAAGTCACCCCGAGCGTTATAGGTAGGTAGATAAATTTCAAACATTTTTTCCGACTGATTTCTGTGCCAGTTTTACACATCAAGCCAAAAAAGCCCGGAAACGGAAATATCGATTTTTGACAGGTGTCCGCTATGACGTTGAAATACACAAAAAAAGATAATTGCTTCATGAATGTGATGAAATATATGTATAAGATATATATAAACACTTCCTCATTACTGTTTCCTATACGGCACATAGAGTGGCCATCTCGGCCATTTTTGTGTATTCCAGCCATCAACCAGTAAAACATATGATATAATGTAGCTAATCATATGTAGAAAAGCCAGGACAATGGACTGGAACACACAAAGATGGCCGAATTAGCCACCCCATGTGCCGTATAGGATACAGTAACGAGGCAGTGTTCACATATATCTTATACATATATTTCATCACATTCATGAAGCAATTATCCTTTATGCAACTATCACTGACTTTGTGACATGGGGAATAGGTGGGCAAACCCGGCGAATTAGACACATTCTAAAATGAATAGCCTAATCTCCAACCAATAGTTATCCCATAGAAATAACAGTATAGGCAGATTAGTAGATTCCTAAGACACAGCTCTGCAAGTATTTGGTGTCTAATTCCTGCACCTAGGATCGTTTTTGGCTGTCTATCCCCCAAATTGCCCATCTGCACGTTTCTGACATTGAAAAACAGTTTTATACGGTAGAACCTAATGATGTCTATTCATGATTAAAAATCACACACATATGTTCACACATTTACTAAATTACTCATATTGCTGAGTTACAGTGGAATATTTATACAGCGGACATCCCAGGTGTCCGGTTTAGGGCGGTGTCACTGTATAGCCAAGAGATCACCACACTGTGTTGGGTACAATGTTAAAATGTATACAGCTGTTAAATTCGGAATATATGGCCACCTATTGTATTCTGGTTTCATTTGCCAAAACTTTAACCCTGGTGTCCAAATATTTACCTGAATACATTTAGTTGCACATCCTTTTCGCTATTGTGTTCAAGAATGTGGGATTATTTTTGTTGATATAGTTACATGGTTTGGACTCCGTTTACATTTCATTTGAATCGGTAGGATACTTGTACAATTGTATCAACAGGAAACTAATGAATTGTAGCTTAACCCTTTCAACACCAAGTAACTTAATAGGATGTTCCATGCCAATGTTTCACGCTATTTCATTAATTTTGTTCATTCAAATTATCCCATTCTTCTAAAAGGGTAATCTGTACGACGTTTAAAATTATTAACAAACAATGGAGATCCTGATGAGACGGCTTGTTACGAGCCGGCTCATCTGGATCTGCACTGTTTGCAAACATTGTCTCCATAGAGGTCTGTGGTGTTGAAAGGGTTAAGGACCCGTTATGTACCTGATCATCATATGATTTAAACATAATTGCTTCCTAAATTTGATGGGAGATATGTATAGCATATGTGTGAACATATACGTGAACATTGCCTCATTACTGTATCCTATATGGCACATGGAGTGGCCAACTCGGCCATCTGTGTGTGTTCAAGCCATCAGCCAGTTTCACATTTTGTGGCATTTGAAAAAGACCGGAATATGCAAACTAGAACATATGCTACAAAAATTAGCTAATCATACATGGAAAAGCCAGGATAATGGACTCGCTATCAATTATATTACACCAATATGTACTGAAAGTCAGATATCGGTGTCTTTTGATACCATTCTCCAAATTTACATAAGCTATGGCTGATGTGTACACTTTTCATTGATACTGCACTTAACTATATGTAAATGCACATGGGCCATATATACTCTCTACAGTAGGTATAGTTTGTCACAGGCTGAAAATAAGGAAAGATGAGGTGTACTTAGGTTTAAAATTCGGGTTTGCCTGACGGATTGTGAATGTGCAGTATTATTGCATGTCAACACCATCGGTCCAGACGTAACTGTCGGCCATATGTGGAATTATCTTTCGCACATAATTATTCCGTAAATGTATGACATCGAAAGTTACAAATCGGAGAGTAGGTGTAGTATCCTCCCAAAAAAAGGTAAGGCAAAAACCGACGATGTGATGCAGTAACCAATAACAGATATCAAAATATGTTTTTCCCCAATAAATATGTACATTAAAACTTGCAGCGACCACCCAAGGGAGACACCAAAAATGGTCGCTTAGAACAATGGTCTTTTAACACAAAAACGATAACAAAAATGGAAATCCGGGTACTGGTACATGTATGTCCGGTTATATGGTTTAATATTCGGAATAAACATTAACATAGAAATAAATATATTAGGATAGTACTGGTAATGTTTACTGTGCACTTTTCTGAATTATTCAGGCTTTATTTCATCAAAATAGATGAAAGAATTAGAATGTTATTGCGAAATGAAATCGCCCAGCTGAAATCGCAAATAGGCAGTAGTGACGTGTTTCGCCCAGGTGATTTTTACCAGTCGGTTGAATGACAACCAAACCAGCTGATAAAATAATAATTTATTAACGCAGTGTTCGGTATATACCAGTAGCGTCAAGAAAATTGGAATTGTGTGAAATAAAAATGCTTGCGTATTCTGTACACAACAAAAAAGAAGTATTTGTTTTAAATTAGTGAAATACCCAGATGTTTTCCCATGTGCTAAGCGACCAGTCCTGTTGTTCCCATGTGCTAAGCGACAATGAGTTAAATTCCCTTTAGTAATCACTAAGGAAACTAGCGAATCAGAACGAGGTTTCAGGAATACTTTGACAGTGACAGGGGATTTGTTTCCTGGAGAAAGTGACATCCTGTCAATTAATGGTCGTTTAATATAAACGACCATAACAAATATTTGTCCGCTGGTCGCGTTGAGGAAAAGTCGTTGAATACACTGTCATTATATAGGCCAAATGGTCGGTGGGAATTGATCATATTCAATCATGCGTTTTTGCAACCTCGCCGTGCGATCTCGCGTTTTCGCTTTGCGATCTCGCATCAACACGCATGAGCAAAACTAACCCAAATTGTGTAACGCAGCTGCATTTTATAATTCGGGTTACAGCAAAATGTATTTCCAAAAGCGGAAGGCGAGATGGCGAAAACGCGAGACGATTCTCATGTCTTTAAAGGAGATGATTAGCAAATTTTCGCAAGACGGAAGAATTGCAAAACGACAGACAAATCATAATGCTGATTGTATTATTTTGGATTGCAGATAAACACTTTCAACATGGCTGTCATACCTTTGTCCTTTATCAAAATGTTTGTAAACTATAGATCCCGATGAGCCGGCTATTCACGAGCTATCTCGTCAGGATCTAAGCCATTCGTATGTACTTTATTTATATAAAAAAATGACCCCTAATGCAGCGTAATTTAACAGTTCCAAATTTAATATGAATTAGTCTGTGTCAGTTACTTGGGGCAGAAAGGTGTAATATAAATATTACAAACACGCTAAAGCCAGTCTATTTATAAACTGCTAAGATGCTATCGAGAGCTACACCTGTCACCACACGCGTGTTATGAAAAAATCAATTCTGGGAGAAATGTGTTGAAAGGCGACCGAACACACAACGATTTATTACCCGACAACATTTTTAACACAGATATGCCCCGGGTATATGTCATAAAATGGACCCCCCATCCAAACACTTGTGTGATGGATGGGGGGCATTATTGGAATTAGGCCGGAGGCCGGAAGTATACAAGCATGTTACTCGAGTAACTGAATAGAACATCGCTCTTTAAAGGTTAAAAATAGCCGGTACACCTGTCACAGAATATTCTCCCCCCCCCCAGAATATTCTCCCCCCCACCTCTCCTCTACACAACACTCATATCACAGAGGGTTTGGCTGACTGGGGGGCGGGGGGCAAATTATTCGCCGAATATTATCCCCCCACCTCTCCTCTACACCACACTCATATCACAGACGGTTTGGCTGACAGGGGGGCGGGGGGGAAATTATTCGCCGAATATTATCCCCCCCCACCTCACCTCTACACCACACTCATATCACAGAGGGTTTGGCTGACTGGGGGGCGGGGGGCAAATTATTCGCCGAATATTATCCCCCCACCTCTCCTACACAACACTCATATCACAGAGGGTTTGGCTGACTGGGGGGGCGGGGGGCAAATTATTCGCCGAATATTATCCCCCCACCTCTCCTCTACACCACACTCATATCACAGACGGTTTGGCTGACTGGGGGGCGGGGGGCAAATTATTCGCCGAATATTATCCCCCCCACCTCTCCTCTACACAACACTCATATCACAGACGGTTTGGCTGACTGGGGGGCGGGGGGGCAAATTATTTGCCGAATATTATCCCCCACAGTAACAGTAATAAAAGTCAGGAAAAAGGGGGGGGGGAGAATATTCCGGTGGAGGGCAAAATATTCGGCGAACATTCTACCCCCACCCCGGGGGGGAAATATTCGTAATGAGGGGGAGATTATTCGCCTGTGGGGGAGAATATTCGGCAAATATTCTGCCCCCGGGGGGGGAAATATTCTGGGGGGAAAATATTCGTTTACACCGGTACGCCACGTGACTATCGATATATACCAGGTGTCCCGCACGGGGAAACTCATAGGGTTTAAAGTTTATGTTGACTTACAATTACGACTATATCTCAAAGCTCATTCTTGTAGGGCCGGGTGCTTGTATACTTCCGGCCTCCGGCCTAATTCCAATAATCCATCATACAAGTGTTTGGATGGGGGGTCCATTATTTTCATCAGGCCTCTGCCTCCATATACAAGCATCTTTAAAGAAGTCAACATAAAGATATATAGTCAAAAACAGACATGTAATTAAGTCCCTCCAAACATTGGCTTGCTACACAAAACTGCACATATTAAACAATACTGTATGAAAATACCAGATCAAGTTACGTATAGTTTGCATTCAAAATACCTGATCAGCCACTATCAATACTTGTTATCAATGTTGTGTGTTTCAACAAAATCATGCAGATAAAACGTCTGTTACATATACATGTATACTAAACGATAACATCTGACATCATACAATATTGATCTCAGCAGTCTCGACCCACACAAAAGTGTTTTGATTATCTGTTTAGTACATAATTTTCAAAACCATTAATCTTATCACACTGATAATCTCTGAGATAAAATTTCTTAAAAATTTTAGCGGAGCCCCAATCTGCCGTTTTAAGAATGTCCGATAGTTTACATCCTGCTTTCATCGCAGCAGATGACGCTGCTCCTCTAAATGAATGTGCTTTGTAAGTATCAATATCAATTCCTGACAATAACAATACAGTCTTCAACCACCTGGCGACTGTACTGGTAGTTACCGCTTTATATGTTGCAAAAGAGATAAACAACTGTGAACTTTTCCTAATAGTTTTTGTTTGTTTTAAGTAATACGTCCATGTTTTCAATGGGCACAACTCAACCTTATCAAAACCATTTAACTGTAATTCAAAAGTTCTCCCTGCTTTCGAACTTTTTAAGTGATCACAATAAAATGTCACACAATTGTTTTGGATTAACATCTTATCCACTCGTAGGGCCACCAAAGTTTGTGCGCGAGCAGCTGTCGACAAAGCAATTAATGCCACCAACTTATACGACAACATCTTCAGTGTTAATCTTTATAACGGGTACCACTTCGACAAAAGTTTTAACACTATTGAAACATCCCACGTGAAATTGTATCTGGGTGTAGGGGGATATGATGCAAATATACCCTTCGTAAATCGTTTAACAATAATGAAATCCTTCTGACAATCTTCCACAACTCAGTTTTAATGTTTCTAGTATAACAGATTTGTGCGTGTTAATCACACTATATGATTTTTTCATGTTTTTTAGATATAATAAATATCGCACTATATCTGATTCAGCTGGTCGAAATGAATCACAGTTCCTGAGACGACACCACAAATCCCACTTTCGCCATGCACCCTGATATTGTTTCCTCGTTCCATTTCTCCAACTGTCAAAGATCGTCTTGACAGCATCTGCCGGAACTCCCTGGCCTTCAAGTCGACTCCTGACACCACGGCTCCAAGCATCTGTAGGTTTCTCTCCAGGTTGTCTGGAAGGGTCAATATGTCCCGATGTCGTGGCAACCTAATGGGTAGAGAAATCAGACTCTGGAGAAATAATGAAAACCATGTGTGATTTGTCCAAAATGGACACACAATCAATGCCTTTTCCACTCTATTATCACGGATCTTCAAAAAATTTCCCATTAGATTAAATGGTGAAAATGTGTATGGTACAAACTTTGACCAATCTAAGGAAAATGCATTGACGTGGAAAGCTTCTGGATCTGGCATCCAGGAAACATAACATTCCAACTGAGCATTCAACCTTGAGGCAAACAAATCTATGTTTCGATATAACAACTGACTTGATAATCTATAAAAAATTGGCTTTTTGAGTTTCCGTTCAGCTGTATCCGAGAAATTTCGAGAACAAAAATCTGCTCTAACATTCTCTTTGCCAGGTAAATGGAAAGCCGAGATATAAATGTTTCTATCTAAGCACCAGTTCCAAATGCTTTTTGCCAATTTGTCCATTTCAATGCAATGCATTCCGCCTATGGAATTCACATACGAAATGGCAGTAGTACTATCCGATTGTATCCCAACATGAATACCGTTCTGGTCTTTAAACCAGGACTTCAAGGCAAAGAAAATTGCAAGTAACTCTAGAAAATTTATATGTTGAGCCTTTGTTCCACTGTCTAAACCATCAGCCACCTGCATATTCATTTTTGTCAACACAAAAGGCACCCCAACCATGAGATGATGAATCTGTCTGAATCCATATACAAATGGGTTCAGGTTTGATCAATTTCCCATTCTTTGCACATATATTATTAATCCACCATAAAACTTCATCAATTGCCCTTGGCGGCAGAATCATCAAACGCTCATAATCATCAGTGTCTGCAAGAGCCTCAGTCTTACTATGTTCTAATATTCTATAATGCAATGGAGCTTCTAAAACAGCGTGGAAAGCATTAATCAAAAGACCAATGAATGATGCCAACTCTTTTATTTTGAATTGCTTATGCTTTATTAATTTTGAGGCGGCTTTCAAAATTTTGTCAACTTTATTTTCAGGCCAAAAAACTTTAAATTCCACCGAATCTAAAATGTATCCAAAGAACACAATTTTTTTGTCGGGACCACCACAGATTTTTCTTTGGTAATAACGTCCCAATGCTTCAAGTTTGTCTGCCATCAATTTTACATTTGTGGCACAAATTTCATAATCAGAGTTCATGTTAATTGAATCGTCAATGTAATAGGAGCACCTAATTCCATTCTGTCTGAAAATCCCATACACTGGTTTCAGGGTTTTTGTGAAGCAGAATGGAGCACTCGAGAGTCCAAACGGAAGACAATGGAAGGCATACAGTTGACCTTGCCATTGGAATTTTAGGTACTTTTGACTCGATTTATGCATAGGTATCGAAAAAATATGCTGATTTTAGATCCAAAGATGTCATAAAATCATCTTTTTGTATGAGTTCGAGGACAAACGGGAAGGTTTCTTGCTTAAAATGTACATAATGAACAAACTGGTTGAGCCACTTTAAATTTATAACTGGTCTGAACTTTCCATTAGGTTTTGAAACCAGGAAAATATTAGATATTATTTGACCTTCCTCGTAAACTGATGGAACAACATCGCCATTATGCACTAATCGCCGTACTTCCTCGTCAACCAATTTTTTCTCATCAGAAGAAAATTTGATTTCATTTGGAACATGGTTTTGTACCGGAGTTTCATCAAAGTCTATTTTATATCCCTGTACGGTCTGCAAAACCCATTTATCTTTGGTTAAAGCTTTCCATACATCAAAGCATGTCAACAACCTTTCCGAGTTACTTACTTTGTCTTGGAGCCATTCGCTCCTAGTTTGGGCCAGGATAACCTGACGCCAATGTCACCGTTGCACTCGGTTTGCGAGATCTCCTGGGGTACTGATGCCCAAATTGGCCATAGCCTGTGCCACTTGGCAGTGCGTTGTTGTAGCCATACCCCGGTAACCCGTATGGGCAAGCTCTGTACGTGCCCCTACCTGTGACCCGTGTGGGTCCATAGCCACCTGTCCTGCCAGCCGAAAACATCGGATTGTACCCACGACCTCTGGGGTTACGATAATTGAATGGGAATGGCGATTTGCCTACTTTGACGCTCGTTTCGCATTTCTTGATTTCTTTTGTAATATCATCTCCGAACAACAATACGGAAATCGGCGTGTTAATATTGCAGATATTGGCGTATCGCGATTTTAAATAAGGCCTTAACAGGTACCGCCTTCTGATTCTAATATTAAATTGAACTTGGCCTAGAATGACCAACGCATCGGACAGAAGCGTTTTTGCTTCGGGAATAGAACCGATATGAGGTTTTATCACCTTCGCAAGGTTCAATATGGGGACCATACCCGCTGTAATTAACCCCTGAATATCCCAGAATGACTTATCGGTCGATTGAACCCTTTTTAATCTCAAAAGTTCAGTCCAGATTTCTTCGTTTACCCTTGGGGCACACATGTTTTCGCAATTTGCCGGAACTTTGTATTTATCAATAACGTCATTAATTTGACATGGGTTAGTACAGGCCGTGTTTATTAAATCTGCCAATGACTGGCTCACACCTTCTCCCCTATCTGGGGCTTTGAGTTTGGGCAATGCCCAAAACTCATCTTTTTCCACAACGGACCCAGATTCAGAGAACAGTTGTTCTCCAAATTGGGAGGGCATTACCGTGTCACCCCCCAATTCGATATCCTCATTTAAATTCAACGGGTCGTCCGGGTTTAGGTAATGTCCGAAAATGGGATCAATCTCGTGACAGTCGTCCGAGTCATATATCACTTAGCGTGTATCTTCTTGTACGGGCGGCTGTTGTAAGCCCAAAGCATTGCGCAATTTGTCAATAGTTTCTGCTGATAAATTGTCAAGATTAACAAGACTATCGCTAGCCTTACCTGATTCCTGACTCAAATTACGTTTTGGAATCGCTGGATTCTTCATTTTTTGCTTAATTCTGGTAGCAATCGGAATTACACGGCCTTTGCCCTTGTTCACATTCACCACCTTAGAGGCGACTCTAGGGGTTTTTGTTTTACTTGTACTTGGGACGGGGTGTACAATTTCTTCCTCAGAACTGAAACCAGAGAACTACCGTTCTTCTGACTCGTCTATTTTTCAAGATTTTTTTGCCATTTTTTCGCCTCAGAGGTCAAATATGTGGGATACCGAATTCCCGAAAAGCAATATGGACGGCTATGAAACCGAAAATAGACACACCGAGCACGTATATAACTTGAAAACAATGCAGGCTTCATTAATATTTGTCGAATACAAACATTTTACTTTCTAACTACGTTAGAACACCAAAACACAACACATTACAAACCATGTCTAGTGTATGTGTTCACTTACCGGCGAAGTTCTCTCTTCGGTCGCAAAAATAACTAGGAGTTTCCCCGTGCGGGACACCTGGTATATATCGATAGAGTCACGTGGCGTACCGGCTATTTTTAACCTTTAAAGAGCGATGTTCTATTCGGTTACTCGAGTAACGTGCTTGTATATGGAGGCAAAGGCCTGATGAAAATAATGGGCATTACTTGGTGTCAAAATCGGTACATTTACACGGTTGATGCCGAAATAGCAGCCGTATTGGCATTATTTTCAGACCAAATTTTAAGGATAGTTTGCAAATCTCAGTCGGTCTGAGATTTCAAAATTCGGTCCAGAACCGACAAACTGAAAATTTTAGAAGCCCAGGTCAACACTACAATATCAGGCCCGATCAAGGTCTTTTTTAGTCGCTATAAACTTCACTTTCTACCGATTTCGGGGCATATTTTGGATCTGAGTGTACCCCATCTTTCCTTTTACCAGCAAAATGTAGGTTTTCTTGAAATATCTCCTAAATGGTTAAATATACAAGGACAGGGACATTTGGCAGGTGTTGATATTCAAATTTCTGGGGTATCTGCGCTGTATCGCATCAATATCGCTTCATCACTTCAGTAGTTGCTGAGATATTAAATAAAGTAAGGTGTGAAGTGGAGGATTTTTATTACCTGACTCGGTGCACCCCATTCAAATAGCAGGTACCAGTGACATACCATACACACCATACTCTTCCCATACATGTAGGTAGCTTCACTGCACTATTGTGATAGTGTCTTCAGTAGTGGGTATTGTTGTAATTAGCCCGAGTGGTGGGATATTATACACAACAGTCTGTAACAGTTGCCTGTGGTTCTCAATCAATAAATGCTTATCGATGTAAAAGCATACAGCAATAAATGCTTACCTCACAGGGAAGTTATACTTACCTGGAGGGCTCAATGCACATGGCACAAGGGAGGTGGGGGTTATAAGTACCGGTCTGTTCGTGTCGGTGTCGAGTGCATAAAAGAGACAGAGGGCTTCTGATGTAAACAAACCGCTTGTGCGTAACGAAATCTGGGAAAGCTGGTTCCGTGGTGTGTTATATAATTTTCTTATATCATTAGGTCAGAACCGGAAACCAGGTGATAAAGTATCTAAAGGTTAAAAGCGCGAAGTAGCATCACAACAGTATATATGGTATGTGTTGTGTGATCAGCCAGGTAAAAGTGACACACTGTGCTATTGTAAGGACCCGTTCTATACCTGATCATCATTTGATCAACGATGATTGCTTTGTAAACGTGACGGAATATATGTGTAACATATATGTGAATACTGCCTCATTACTGTATCCTATATGGCACATCAGCCATCTTTGTGTGTTCCAGCCATCAGCCAGTTTCACCTGTTCTGCCATTTGACAAAGAACTCAAAATGTGAAGTAGAACATATGATATAATGTAGCTCATCACATGTAGAAAAGCCAGGAGAACGGACTCTTATCAATTATATTACTCCAAACTGTAAAATATGTCAGTTTTCTGGATAGGTTTGTGCCTGTGTTTTTAACAACATGAACCACCATTATAATTACCCTCATACATAGAAAATCGCACAGTGTATCACTGTTACCTGGCAAACCACAAAACACATACCATATATACCCACTACTGTACTCTGTTACTCTGTTATTAGCTATAAATCAAGCGACATGTAAGCAGTTACCTGGGTGTATTGGCCCTGGGGTGTACTCACCTACTATGCAAGTAAATATGGCTTTACCTGTGAGCAACATGTACACTAACATAGGCTGTGCATCAGATTGAAAAGTTTACACATCAAAATTTATTTTGAGATTGATGGCAGAAATGCTCAGATATATTGTCTTTTGTATAATTTGCTGGCATAATAGTTATAGCTTGCCATTGTGATGTCTGTCTATTATGTAATGCACCAAATCTTATTTGGTTTACTGTCATATTTTTTGCTGTATGTGTCAAACACACGAAGTGGTGAAATTGTACGATGACATGTACATACAAAGATTGCGGAGATGGCAACTCAATGCTCCATATAGTATACAGTAACAAGACAATATTCACATATGTTATATTCATATATCACATCACTCTTATGAAGCAATTATCATTGAAGTCAAGTGTATCTATAACCTCATACCTTAAATGTATGAGGCTATTTACAATGATCATTCATGTTGTTTAAAAACAGGCACAAACTGTTCCAGAAAACTGACATATTTTACAGTTTGGTGTAATATAATTGATAGAAGTGTGTTATCCTGTCTTTTCTATGTATAGTTAGCTACATAAAATCATTTATCACATGAAAACCTTGTTATGATGTGTTATAGCCCATTTCATAAATGTGATATGACATACGTGTAATAACAACTGCAGCGAATTTCCTTGACTGGCCGCATCACTCTAATTACGTATTCGTATTATGTGCCAGCGTTATGGAAAACAAACAAAACAAAGTTGTTCCAAATGACGTCCCTAATGGCGCGACAAAGCAACGATGTTTAGACGGTGACGTCATCCTATTTTAAACATCATTAGAAGCGTCCGTTGTTAAAATGCGCTCCAGTTAGGTAATATGAAGTGAACCTATAATATGGCATATTTATAATATATTTATTGCTAGTATTAAAACTTTTTCTTGGTGAAGCTTTTCAACTCCATGCGATAATAGTCGATGGCGACTTCTCACTGTTTTCTGCAGTTTGGAGTGTGAAGTCATGTGATAAACAGAATCTCAAACTCGTTTCCATTTGATATGAGATTTATGAAACTTGTCAGCTATTTTATGCATAAATTGTGCGGGACTCGTTTCATAAATCTTATATCAAATGGAAACTCGTTTGAGATCCTCTATATGTTCTACTTCACATTTTCCTTTCTTTGTGAAACACCACAAGAGGTGAAAATCAAACGATGATCAGGTATAAAACGGGTCCTTAAGTCTTAACATGTATTCAAAGCAAAATTCAAAAATTATTTTTACAAAACTTATTTATACCCCCGACAATGAGTTGCGGGTGGTGGGGTGTATACTGGAGTCATGCTGTGCGTCCGTGCAACCGTGCGTCCATCAATAAACTTAACATCAGAGAAATATGTTATAATGTTATAACTTCTGTTGCCTTCATAAAGAATTCTTAATATTTCACGCACGCATTCCTCTAAGGCTCTACTATGATGATGTGACAAATCCACGACCACCCTGCTGATCCCAAGGTCAAGATCACATACTTAGTCTCTTCACAAAATTAACATCAGAGAAATCTGTTATAACTTCTACTGTTATAACTTCTACTTCCTTCATCGAAAACTTTCCATATTTTCACACATGCATTCCACTAAGGGTCTACTATCATGATGTGCCAAATCTACGACCATCTAACCCCCATTGATCACACGGTCAAAGTCACATACTGTAAAGATTCTAATAGATGCCTGGGCGTCTATTAGAATCACCACTGGCTCCGAAGTCCTGGGTGGGCTTAAAATGATAAAAAGATACGATTTTCTACTCTCTGAATAAATAAAACAAAAACATAACGAAGGGACGTTACTCTCAATGTCTCGATGTCTCTGCCAGACTTGATTGTACTGTTTGTCAGTTTATGGACATTTTGGACTAAGAATTTCGGCCGACTTTTGGTCATTATGGTAAAATCGGTAAAAATGTTAAAATACTGGTACACTCCCGCCTGCGATTCGCTTACCAAGAATTGCAATCCAGCGGTCCTTGAATTGCAATTCTTCCCCTCTGGAATTGCAGTCTAATTGCGGTCCAAACGCGGTCCCGTTTTTGCGGTCATTCTTTCGCGATACCGTTTGTGCGGTCATTCTTTCGCGGTCCAGTTTGTGCGGTCATTCTTTCGCGATACCGTTTGTGCGGTCATTGTTTCGCTATTTGCGGTAAAAGCTTACCGTATCATCGTATAGTACAGTTTGTTTACATTATCAGTGATTATACAAACGTACTGTACGAATATTATACAAACATACGATATCCGTTCGTATATACATGATATACGATATATCCGTACGGATATGGTATGAATCTAAAGTGGGTCATCCTGTGGTTAAAATATACCGATGCACCGGTTGATTTCGAATGTAAACATCCGGTTTTCATGTCGATCATTTGCCACAATTTTAAGTTTTTCAAAATGAATACATTTTCAGTTTTACGATACAGAAACAATATTTAAAACTGAGGATTGTGAAGTACTGTATCACAGTACATATACATGTGTGTCCAATATACAGTAATTCATCACTGTACTCCGCACCACCGCCGGGGACACGAAACAATGATCCCCCACGCACACCAGCCATCTACATTTGGCGTTCCGGTCTATATACCACAGTGGGAACAATGTGTATCACCACCACCACCAGTTTTTGTCTATGACTACACTACACCCCCCCCCCCCCCCCCCCCCCCCCCGCCCCCCCCCCCCCCGGACCACCACTTCTGTCTGTAACGCAGGATGACGTGGCCGACTGATCAAGTGCTAAACTATAGTCCTGGTGCGATGACTGACTGATCAAGTGCTATACTCAAGTGCTATACTAGTCTTGGTGCGATGGCCGACTGATCAAGTTCTAAACTAGTCATGGTGCGATGGCCGACTGATTGAGTGCTATACTAGTCCAGGTGCAATGGCCGACTGAGCAAGGGCTAAACTAGTCTTGGTGCGATGGCCGACTGATCAAGTTCTAAACTAGTCGTGGTGCGATGGCCGACTGATCAAGTTCTAAACTAGTCCTGGTGCGATGGCCGACTGAGCAAGGGCAAAACTAGTCTTGGTGCGATGGCCGACTGATCAAGTTCTAAACTAGTCCTGGTGCGATGGCCGACTGATCAAGGGCTAAACTAGTCTTGGTGCGATGGCCGACTGATCAAGTTCTAAACTAGTCGTGGTGCGATGGCCGACTGATCAAGTTCTAAACTAGTCCTGGTGCGATGGCCGACTGATCGAGTGCTATACAAGTCCTGGTGCCATGGCCGACTAATCAAGGGCTAAACTAGTCTCAGTGCGATGGCCGACTGATCAAGGGCTAAACTATTCCTGGTGCGATGGTCGACTGATCAAGTTCTAAACTAGTCCTGGTGCGATGACCGACTGATCAAGTTATAAACTAGTCCTGGTGCGATGGCCGACTGATCGAGTGCTATACTAGTCCTGGTGCGATGGCCGACTGATCAAGTGCTGAAGTAGTACTGGTGTGATGGCCGACTGATCAAGTTCTAAACTAGTCCTGGTGTGATGGCCGACTGATTGAGTGCTATACTAGTCCTGGTGCGATGGCCGACTGATCAAGTGCTAAAGTAGTCCTGGTGTGATTGCCGAATGATCTAGTGCTATACACGGCATGGCCGACTGATCACGTGCTATACTGGGCATGGTGAGATGTCCAACTGATCAAGTGCTATACTGGGCATGGTGCAATGGGCGACTGATCAAGCGCTATACTAGTTATATGGTGCGATGGCAGACTGATCAAATGTTCTACTAGTCCTGGTGCGATGGCCGACTGATCAAGTGCTATACTCGGCATGGCCGACTGATCACGTGCTATACTGGGCATGGTGAGATGGCCAACTAATCAAGTGCTATACGTACTTCGCATGGTGAAATACTACACTCCCGCCTGCGATTCACTTACCAAGAATTGCAATCCAGCGGTCGTTGAATTGCAATTAGTCCGCTCTGAAATTGCAGTCTAATTGCGGTTCAATCGCGGTCCCGTTGTTGCGGTCATTCTTTCGCGATACCGTTTGTGCGGTAATTCTTTCACGGTCCAGTTTGTGCGGTCATTCTTTCACGATACCGTTTGTGCGGTCATTCTTTCGCTATTTCCGTTAAAAACTTACCGTATCATCGTATAGTACAGTTTGTTTACATTATACAAACGTACTATACGAATATTATACAAAAACATACGACATCCGTTCGTATATACGATATACCGTACGGATATGGTATGAATATACAGTGGGTCATCGTGCGGTTAAAATATACCGATGCACTAGTTCATTCGCATGTAAACATCCGGTTTTCATTTCGATCATCTGCCACAATTTTAAGTTTTTCAAAATGAATAAATGTTCAGTTTTACGATACAGAAACAATTTAAAACTGAGGATTGTGAAGTACGGTATCACAGTGCATATACATGTGTGTTCAATACAGTAATTCATCAGTAATTCATCATTGTACTCCGCACCACCGCCGGGGACACAAAACAATGATCCCCCACACACACCAGCCATCTACATTTGGCGTCCTAAAAGTTCCGGTCTATATCCCACAATGGGAACAATGTGATCACCACCACCACCACCAGTTTTTGTCTATGACTAACAACTCCACCCCCACCCCCCCCCCCCCCCCGACCACCACTTCTGTCTGTAACGCAGGATGACATGATGGCCGACTGATCAAGTGCTAAACTAGTCCTGGTGCGATGGCCGACTGATCAAGTGCTATACTAGTCTTGGTGCGATGGCCGACTGATAAAGTTCTAAACTAGTCTTGGTGCGATGGCCGACTGATCAAGTTCTAAACTAGTCGTGGTGCGATGGCCGACTGATCAAGTTCTAAACTAGTCATGGTGCGATGGCCGACTGATCGAGTGCTATACTAGTCCTGGTGCGATGGCCGACTGATCAAGGGCTAAACTAGTCTCGGTGCGATGGCTGACTGATCAAGGGCAAAACTATTCCTGGTGTGATGGTCGACTGATCAAGTTCTAAACTAGTCCTGGTGTGATGGCCGACTGATCAAGTGCTATACTCGGTATGGCCGACTGATCACGTGCTATGCTTACTGGGCATGGTGAGATGGTCAATTGATCAAGTGCTATGCTGGGCATGGTGCAATGGGCGACTGATCAAGCGCTATACTAGTTATGGTGCGATGGCAGACTGATCAAGTGCTCTACTAGTCCTGGTGCGATGGCCGACTGATCAAGTGCTATACTCGGCATGGCCGACTGAACACATGCTATACTGGGCATGGTGAGATGGCCAACTGATCAAGTGCTATACTGGGCATGGTGCAATGGGTGACTAATCAAGCGCTATACTACTTATGGTGCGATGGCAGACTGATCAAGTGCTCTACTAGTCCTGGTGCGATGACCGACTGATCAAGAGCTAAACTAGTCCTGGTGCGATGGCCGACTGATCAAGTTCTATACTAGTCCTGGTGCGATGGCCGACTGATCAAGGGCTACACTAGTCCTGGTGCGATGGCCAACTGATCAAGGGCTAAACTAGTCCTGGTGTGATGGCCGACTGACCAAAGGCTAAACTATCCTAGAGGCTCCTGGATCGACTGATCTAGTTTCTATACTAGTCATGGTGAGATTGCCGACTGATCAAGTGCTAAACTAGTCCTGGTGGCTGGTGTGATGGCCGACTGATCAAGTTCTAAACTAGTCCTGGAGCAATGGCCGACTGATCTAGTTCTAAACTAGTCCTGGAGCGATGGCCGACTGATCAAGTTCTAAACTAGTCCTGGTGCGATGGCCGACTGATCGAGTGCTATACTTGTCCTGGTGCGATGGCCGACTGATCAAGGGCTAAACTAGTCCCAGTGCGATAGCCGACTGATCAAGTGCTATACTAGTCCTGGTGTGATGGCCGACTGAACAAGTTCTAAATTAGTCCTGGTGCGATGGCCGACTGATCAAGTGCTTTACTAGTCCTGGTGAGATGGGAAACTGATCAAGTTTTAAACTAGTCCTGGTGCGATGGCCGACTGATCAAGTTCTAAACTTAAGTCCTGGAGCGATGTCTGACTGATCAAGTGCTAAACTAGTCCTGGTGTGATGGCCGACTGATCAAGTTCTAAACTAGTCCTGGTGTGATGGCCTACTGATCAAGTGCTAAACTAGTCCTGGTGCGATGGCCGACTGATCAAGTGCTAAACTAGTCATGGTGCGATGGCCGACTGATCAAATCGCATGCCATAATAACTAGATGGCCATGGCCTGCATGTCTGTGCCCGCCGAGGCATTTGATAGTACAAATAATTTTTTTTTATTGCAACAAAGCTTTAGCCCGTCGACGTAAAAACGGGCCGCACCCGCCGAGGCTTTGATAGTATACCCAAAAACTTTAACTAAAAAACACTTTAACCAAAAACTTTATCCTGAATGCACACCAATGTGCCAACTATATCGCTCTGTCTGCAAGCGGGCCCAACAAAAACTTTAAGGGAAATTTCAAAGTAATTTGACCGTGACATTGGTCACATATAAATAATAATGAAAATGTGGGTGACAAATACACCGTATGTGAAGTTTCGAGTGAATTGGTGAAGCGGTTTCAGAGATATAGTGTTCTTAAAGGTACATGCCCACTCAGTAGGCACAAAATGTTCTTTATATCAGAGACATCATCTGAGACATTTTCGGGCAAAATAAACATTAATTCACCATTAATACACATATTTATTGGCATTATTATACATTTTATATCAGACGTAAATTTCCACACTGCTATCAGGGGCGATAACCGTGTTTCCTTAAAATGTTACCAAGACATTACTACGTTATTTATTTTTTGATGTGCAATGATCATACATGTACTTTATAATCTGTCGAAAACATTATTTTTTCAGGGAAACACATTTAATTAGTATAAGTAATTAAAAAATATCATGCCCCATTTGCCTATGAAAATAGCCTGATATCACCGCGTGTCACTATCAGTGAAATAAACATTACTAAATGATTACGGTATATCCATATAACGGGCACTCGTAATGTTTAGAACTGGTGGAATAGTGACAAAATTATACACTTATTTAATTCCTACAAATAACTGAGAATACACATAACTTTAATTGTTGTGCCTACTGAGTGGGTATGTACCTTTAATTAGCATAAATTATTAAAAACAAGAAATGCGTCTGTCGAACGCGGATGCCACCTGCAGCATATTTGAGAAAAAGGGACAAAGTGGTTAACCGAAAAGTGTGACGGACGGACAAGACGGACGGGTACGGAAGGACGGTCCAAACACTATATGCCACCCGTTTCTTCGAAAACCCGGTGGCATAAAAATATCATGCCTCATTTGAATATGAAAATAGCTTGATACCACTGCTAGTCATTATCAGTAAAATAAATATTACTAAATGATTATATAGGATAGCGGGCACACATAATTTTTAGAACTGGTGGAATAGTGACACAATTATACACTTATTTAATTGCTATAAAGAACAGTTTGTGCCTACTGAGTGGGCATGTACCTTTAAAAACTGTAACCTTAAATCAAAAAATTTAACCGGACGCACGAAGTGACGTACATAAGGATGTACGTACGTATGTAGGCCAATGTGACAACTATATCGCACTGTCCACATGCAGGCATGTCAAAAACTTTGAGGTAAATTTCAAAGTAATTTTACCTTGATATTGGGCACAGGGGTTGCAGGGGTTGAGCATAGAATGAAAATATGGATGATGATAAACACACATGTGAAGCTTCGAGTGAATTGGCGAAGCTGTTTCTGAGATATAGTGTTCTTAAAAACTTTAACCTACGGTAAATAAAAACCAGATGGCCATGGCCCGCATGTTGAGCCCACCGAGGCATTTGATGGTGTCCGAGTATGTTTATTTGAAGTTTGAATTAACGTATGTAAAAGCTTTAACGCAAATTTGAAAGTCATTTGACCTTGATCTTGGGCATGTGGGTCGCATGTGTGGGCTATAATATGAAAATATGGATGATAATAAAGAATTATCTGAAGTTTGAAGCAAATCTGGGTAAGTGTTGTGGAGATATAAGGTATGCAAAAATTTTAACAACAATTTCAAAGTCATTTGACCTTGGGGCACAGGGGCCGCATAAGTGGGACACAGAATGAATATATGGATGATGACTAATAAGCATTTGATGTTTCAAGTCAATGTGACTTTAAAAGGATATGGTATTTAAAAACATACACCAATTTCGAACGGACTGACGCTCGGACGTCATTGTGATCACTAAGTCTCGCTTTCCGCAAGCAGGCTCGGCAAAAAAAATACAGATGGACGTCAATGTGCAGACTATATCGCACTGTCCGCAGGCGGTCGCGACAACAATTGTCCAACCCCTTTTTAAAGGTGCAAGCCCACTCAGTAGGCTAAAAATGCTCTTTATGGGAATTAAATAAGTGTATAATTGTCACTATTCCACTAGTTATAAACATTACGAGTGCCCGCTATACAGATATAATCATTTGGTAATATTTATTTTACTGATAGTGACGCGCGGTGGTATCGGTATTTTCATGTGCAAATGGGGCATGATATTTTATAATTATTTATACTATTAAATTAAATGCATCAACTGAAAACAAAATTGACAGATTATAAAGTATGATCATAATTGCACATCAAAAAATAAATACAGAGAATAAATAGTAATGTCCGTTAACATTTTAAGGAAACACGGTTATCGTCCCTGATATCAATGTGGAAATTTTCTTCTGATATAAAATGTATAATAATGCCAAACAATACGTGGGTAATGGTAAATGATTGTTTATCTGGCCAGAAAATGTCTCCGATGATGTCTCTGACATAAAGAACATTTTGTGCCTACTGAGTGGGCATGTACCTTTAACGATAGCTCCGCCCTGTCCAGTGAGACCTATGCATGTGTTAAGTTTCATAAAAAATATTGCAAAGGGTGTTCGCGTTATGCTCCGGACAAATCAGTGCGCGAAAAAACAAAGGGAGATAACTAAACTAGAAAATGTGTTCATAGAACACGGATACCCCACATATCGCTTTGATAGTAAACAAGGCAAAATTACAGTGTCCAAAAGGGAGAGATAATCCATGACACGGGGTTCGAATCAAAAATCAAAATAAACTTTCCGCATCTACTCATCATAAGGAAGCTACATATCAAATTTCAGTGCTGTAGCTATTACAAAAGTTTTACAAGTTACAAGGCAAAATTTTCAAATTCTGATTCAAAAAGAGGGAGATAATCCATGACTCGGGGGTCGAATGAAAATAAACTTTGCAAATCTACTCATCATAAGGACATACCAAGTTTCAGGTGTGTAGCTATTAGGGTTTAAAAGTTTTACGAGCTACAAGACAAAATTGGAAAATTCTAACTTGAAAAGGGGGAGATAATCCATGACCATGGGGTCGAATCAAACATACATGTACCAAGTTTCAGGTATGTAGCTATTACGGTTTAAAAGTTTTTCGAGTTACTAGGTTGGTGACGGACGGAAGAACGGACAAGGTCAAGGGTAACACTAAATGCCCCCTCCACTATCGTGGTGAGGCAAAAGTTGTCATATACAAGTAACTTACCTTAATTCATCAGTTACACATCAGACGATGAATGAACTTTAATTCTGGTGTAGAATATTACCCTAAGTTATTCATTATATTCAATAGTGTTGCTTTGACATGACGTGAAATTAAAACATGCATGACATGATCTGGAAGAAAAACCACAGACCAAGCACGCATATTCAGAATCACGTCTGTCGGTTCTTATGCAGCTCCGATTTCTGTCACCTGTCCACAAAATCCAGAATCCACATTGTCGCAAATTTAATCCTCTATGTTGGTGTACGTACGTTAGAACAAAATGTCACTTAGTATATTATCCAATCCATTGTAATCTCTTGTTTCTCTAAATAAATGCGTCCAACAATCCCTGTAGCTGCTATCGTGATAAAAAATGTTAAAGGTTCCGTCAGCGCCTCACATATTGATCTTAATATCCACCATTTTGATTCCAAGTACCAGAATAATGATGTTTCCATGCGCGTCGTAGTGTTATCTGTCGGATTCCGTTGTTTATTTGATCAAATTGATGGACAAATTTGTGTCCGCTAATGTCGCCAAGAGCATAATCTGTGACGTTGACTGTAATAATTTGGCATAACTTCTAGCTTGTGAATTTTTGGTTGAATGAAGTGATCACTATGGTGAATAAGTGTGTATTTGTGCCTGGTTTGCTCAGCAGATAGAGCGATGGTGTGGTAAACCAGAGATCCCCGGTTCGATTCCGGGCTGGTGCACATCTTTCTCACCCTGTGACATTTAGCGCCCAACGTAGTTGCGGGAAGTAACTCTGCAGAATACTCCCGCATCGTCCGTACCGAGAGTTTATAATGGTGCTCTCCGTAGGTTTCCCCTGCAAAGTAACAAATCACATCTGATTTGCACTTCCAACTGTTAATTGCGACATATTTTCTGTATTTTTCAATTGAAAGAAATGTCAGTATTATACTTATTCATTTCTGTGTAATAAGTACAGAAAAATATGTCACAATTAACAGCTAAAGCGCGAATGAGATCCGATTCGGTACTCTGCAGGAAAAACCTATGGAGCACCGGAACTCTGGGTACGGACAATAATTGAGTATTCTGTTGCCCAACAAAGGACCGCGACTGATAAATACTCCCAAATTATACCCAAACATATGGAATTTGGAGACAAAAATTAAACATAGAATTCGAGGACGAATTTCAATTTGGCGGAGAAGAATGTCACAGTACAACTGACCATGGGGATGAAGTGTGTATGATCTGTGCCTTGTTAGCTTGCTCGGTAGAGTCATGGGCATGGTACGGTAAACATGAGATCCCTGGTTCGATTCCGGGCCGTTATTTATCTTTCTCACTCTTTGACACAAGTAAACTGTTTTATTTTAAAGAAATGGCTATCACCGGAATAAATATTATCTTCACAAAATTTGATTCGGGCCAATAGAAATCAACAGCCAGAACAGAACGTTTGCAGTAATATAAATCTAATTCAAAAATAAATGTTTAATATTTTTTTTATGATCAGGTTTCGAAAATTAAAATATGCTTTTCTTTTAAAAATTATTATCAATATGTTCACCATGTTATTATGGTTACTATGCAATTCACAGTCTCCTTGCAGCTTGAAATTGAAAGACATTATGAAATTTGACTTGTGTTGATCTCAGAAATTGTCATGTCGACTATAGGATCGCGTCGAAATAATGTCAACATAATAGGAAAACGTAATTTGATACCGACAAAAAAGTAAACAAAACGCAAAATTGATGCTTTGTTTTGCTATATTATACCGTAGACCACACATTATCATTTGATTTTATATGAAAATAAATATATTGTCAGCATGGTGGTGTCTATTAATTTGTTCTTGATATTCGGAACGGCAGTGAGTGAGTGACGACATTTTGTTTTGTCCAAGAAATTGTCAAGGTCAATGTTTCACTGTTTGTCTAGAAATAACCCGCCGATTTATATTTGCGCACCAACAAAACAGATCACAAATACCGCTGACTTTCTAGGCTAGTCACTTTGAATTAGATAGATGGGATAAAATTGTGGATTGGAACACGGATACGTTTGTCAACTATTTCGATTGTTCCGCATTGGTTAAGCAGAGCGGACCGCTGGTTTGACCGCAGAGCGCAGCGTAAAGCGGTCATTCTTTCGCAGTTTAAATTAAACTGCAATTAAAAGCGGAGCGCAGCGCTAACTGCGCTATAAGTATTGCAATTCCGCAACCAACTCTTTGGACCGCAGTCACATGATTGCAGTCAGATTGCGGTCCAATTGCAATTAATGGGAATGCGAATTGCAATCCTGCGCTCCAGGAATTGCAATTCGCCTGGTAAGAGAACCGCAGGCCACTCTGTAATGTACATGTATATAAGAAGATCTACGCCTACGGATGTTTCGGCCCATGGACGTTTCGGACTGTGGATGTTTCGACCTGTGGACGTTTCGGCCAGTATCAGCGCAATTATTTTCATTTTACGTCCAGAATGAGAAACTCCTAGGAAATATCGACCAACAATCCAACATGGTGTCAATTTGACCAATATTATATGAGATGGGTTTGAAAATGTTGTCTCTGTAACTGTGTAAGTTCTGATATCCAGCGTCTGTGCAAATAGCTACTGCCAATGAGGAATTTACTGTGACACCGGAAAAAGTCGAAGTTCGCTTCCGCGTTTGAAAATGAAAGTAGAAATTATGTTTTTTCCCCCGATTTTCAAGGAAGTTGCCTTCGAAATACTGGAATTTTTTTTTTTGGACATTTAGCTCCGATTGGGTTTTTATTAGAGGTATTAATTTTGTCACAATCAGCCCATAAATTGGTCATTTTCAACGTCATAACTTGGGGGTGGGCGTCTATTAGAGCATGGGCGTCTATTAAAATCTTTACGGTACTTGGTGCGTTCCACAATAAAACACAGTTATACTTTTTGGAAAAAAAAACACACAACACATTAACTTTGTAGCATTTGATAACGATCAGATCTATGACCACTACCTTTCATATGTCAGGCCCACAGACTTGGAAAAAATCTACAGATTTAGGGGCACCTGCGCCCACGCTGGGGTTTTTCCATAAGCCTCGCTTACTTAATAATCTAGTTTATACTTGTATCGAGATGTTCTGGCAATGTTTAAATTAACCAATCAGTCAGTTAACTAATCAATCAATCTGTTATTCAGTTAAGAAGACAACCACTACATCAGTGGAAAAGTCACTCATTTAATCAGTGATAATCACGTCATTTTATTCAAAACTATGCATATTGTCTGATTAGAGCCTACCGCTACAGGGTTAGCTATTCAATCTCTGATTGTATACACAAGAGGATAGACCTATAATTGTTGCAAATTAACAAAGGTCCCTTTTGTCAACCTTCGGCCCATTTGTGTTGTGTACTGGCTGTATCTATATGTGGCTTGCCACTAGAAAATCAGCTTTTTGCCAGTGTATAACTCCTGCTTAACTACTATTTGTCTGAGGTATAATGATGAGGTAAAATGTTTGTATCAAGAAACTCAAAAGTGAACTGTGTAGGCCCTGATTAGACTGCAGATGTTCAGGCTGATCTGGGGCATACACTGGATGCAGACTCTACATGCCACTTTATGTTGAATATGATCCCCTGCGGTCATGGTCGTAGTTTTGTATTACGATTGAATAATTTTATGTGGAAATGATGTGTGAAGCCTTATGAATGTTCATAAGATAGTATTGTGCAGTTGATAGCTTCATTGTAATTATTTTTTTTTTTTTTAAATATTGTTGATATACATGTACTTAAAAGTGTGGACGCTGTTAGTGAAAATCAGTGCACAGTAAATAAATGTGTGTATATATCTTGTACACATGACAGGTGTTACGACATACTATTAGGACCTGCTTATTCGGTTGTGACCATCAGATTAATTATATAAGGATTATTTATGCAACATTTTCTTAGTTTGAAAGCCTTGCATGCATTTAGAGGTATCATAATTGCATTTTCCCCCCTACAAATCATTTTGTAAAATTTGAAATAATGGAATAATTATTTTTTGTCGTGCTGCTTGTGGACAGCGTGATATAGTCGGCGCCACATTGGCACAACATGCGGGCCGCTGCCATCTAGTTATTTTTCTTATTTGTCAATGAAAGTATATGTTGTGACCACTCATTTGAACTGTCTCGACGAGACGGTTCAAATGGTGATCACGACATATACATATAAAGAAAATTTCACAAACAAAATGACATATCCTGAGCGTGAAATGGGTGAAAAGCATATACTCATAATAATTATTAGCCTGACTATATGCTTAAAACTAACTCCATAAAGCCATTACATAATGAAACCGTATTGTCCATAAAAATTTGAACTATGCATATCATCTCACACATACTCGATATGTTCTGGATGACAGATGAATATTTCACAATGATTAATCAGCCTGAAGAAAACATGAACTATGTCAGCTGATGAATTCTGGATACATATATAGCAAATAACGGCATTCGTTTCACCTGAGTTTTAACCCATTGAATGTGTGAAATGAAAATTGTCGTCTGTTGTTTTTTATATTGAGTCTTTTTTCTCAATAAAAAACACCTTAGAATAATTTTCAGTGGACATGATTCTAAAGTGTTCTAAAGAAAATAAAAAAAAAGAAACAGCAGACAACAAAATTGAATTCAGCATTGTACGGGTTAATGACTCAAGGATTGCAAATCGGCTGTCAAATGAAGATGTAACATACAAGTGAAAGTGGTGAAGTGACTCAGTATGATGCAAATAGCCTCACAGCTACTGTCAAACTGGATGTTAATTTAATCTTGTGTCCAACAATGAGTGACAGAAAGAACATCCCAGTTCGGAGCAGCTCGGGGAACATCGGAGCTGGACTGACACGGATTAACCTGGGAGCGGGCGTTGCATCATTGCTCGATGATCGTAAGGACCGGAGAACGTCCCCGGGCGCTGGCCTCACCCCGGCCAGGACGATAAACCTGTTGGAGAATACCATGAGTTGCGGTGCACACACAAGTGGGAAGAGGTACCAGAGTGCATATAGCCGACTTGGAGGAGACACACGAAGCAATTCTAGTGCACCAAACGTGAGTGCGTTTGAGTTGCGGCCTACTAGCCGGGTGTCCGATAATCAAGGAGATGGTACAGTTGTCAGTGCACCACCGCGGAGGTCAAATATATTCTCACTACGGCAAACCAGTGATAGATTGGATGGTGGATTTATACAACCAAAAAGTGCTGTTTTGTCGACTGGAAACACAACTGGTGTTGAAGGTGAAAGTAATCCTGAGCAAAGAGGCAGTGATGCACCAAAAGTGAGTTCACCTGAACGGTTCCCAAAGGTTAGTTCCGAGCCAAGTTTGCGTAGTGAAGGCTGGTATTCCAATCCTGTCTCCCAGAGAGATGACAATAACAATTCACCACAAGACACTGTATTTAGTTCTCCAACACAAGGTGCTGTGAAGGTAGTTGCGGACAGCAATTTAGAAAGTTGTAAGGTATTGTCAAGTATAAAAGATGAAAATGTAGTTTACAATACAAACAGTACGACAAGTGACATTGTCACGATAAAACTTCCAAGTTCTGTGCAAAGGAACAAGTCGTTTAATTCTTTTCGACAGGTAGATGTTCGGAATTTCAGAACAGTAACTACAAGGTCATTTCGACCAGATACAAGTGACATTGGTGTTGATATACTAAAAATGACTGGTATGGATGGTAAAATGGAGAATAAGCAGGATGACAGATTAGCAGAAACTATCCAGTATGATACTAGTATGCTATCTGGTACAGAAGTCACACCAAAACAGAGCACCAAGAAGGAACCGAAGCCGTCACCGTACGATGGCTTGTCTGCAAGGCTGATAGAGAGACAACAACAGTATCGGAACTTGGAAACAGACATAGTTAACAATCATCCACATAGCATAGCTGCAACTGACCTAGCACGTCCACAGATAGATAAAGTGGATGGAAATGATAATGAACACGATGATGATGATCCATACGCTTCCATTAACGACACGACCATAGACCCAGACAAGCAATGCAATTCCATTGTTTCTGAAGATGCACCAAGCATTCCGTTCTCTAGTATTATTTCCAACACAAAAGTTGATACAGAGGCAGATGATACGTACCCATTGCCCACACCTCCCAGGCGAACTCGCACAAAGTCAGGAGATAGGGCGACACATCATGGCAATGGACAGGTGTTAGTTTTGTCTCATCTAGACAGTGAGTCGCCCCCACAGCCAAGAATTAGAATGAAACGGCGACTAACAAAGAGGAATGTTGGGATTAAGCGGGTGGTAAGGATTTATTTTATTCTCTTCATTGGTTTGATAATTTGTGTAGCCACAGAGATCGGGATTGTTAATTTACTCTGACAGGGCATATAGACAGAGACTCTAGTTTATGGCTGTATAAATACACTGTTAGAGTTAATTGGCAATCACTATGTCTAGATCAGTGCTTCTAAAATTTTCAGTTTATCAGTTCTGGACCGATTTTTAGCTCGCCTGCACGAAGAGCTTATGGCAAACCCCCGGCGTCGTTGGCAGCGTCGGCGTCGTCCACAAACTTAAGGTTGGGTAAATGTCTTATAACTTCTGTTTCCTTTCATGGAACACCTTGTTATTTCATACATGCATTCCTCAGATGACCCTCGATCATGCTGTAGCAAATCCATGACCCACCACCCAGCCCTTAACCCAAGGTCAAGGTCACAAACTTGGCACATTCATAAACTTAACGTTGGGTAAATGTCTTATAACTTCTGTTTCCTTTCATGGAACACCTTGTTATTTCATACATGCATTCATCTGATGATACTCTATCGTGCTATAGCAAATCCATGACCCAGCAGCCATCCCTTACCCCAAGGTCAAGGTCACAAACTTAGCACATTCATAAACTTAACGTTGGGGTAAATGTCTTATAACTTCTGTTTTCTTTCATGGAACGCCTTGACATTTCATACATGCATTCATCTGATGATACTCTATCATGCTATAGCAAATCCATGGCCCACCGCCCACCCAATCGTTATCCCAATGTCAAGGTCACAAACTTAGCATGTTCATAAACTTGTTGGGGTAAATGTTGTGTAACTTCTGTTTATTTACAGGGAACACCTTCATATTTCATACATGCATTCATCTGATGATACTCTATCGTGCTATAGCAAATTCATGACCCACCCCTTTCCCCAAGGTCAAGGTCACAATCTTAGCACATTCATAAACTTAATGTTGGGGTAAATGTATTATAACATCTGTTTCCTTTCATGGAATGCCTTGATATTTCAAATATGCATTCATCTGATCATACTCTATCATGCTATAGCAAATCCATGACCCACCGCCCATCCCTTACCCAAAGGTGAAGGTCACAAACTTAGTACATTCATAAACTTAACGTTGGGGTAAATGTCTCTTTCCTTTCATGGAACGCCTTGCTATTTCATACATTCCTCAGATGACCCTGTATCATGCTGTAGCAAATCCACAAACCACCACCCAAACCTTACCCAAAAGTCAAGGTCACAAACTTAACGTTGGGGTAAATGTTGTGTAACTTTTGTTTCTTTACACTTTGAACACCTTGATATTTCATACATGCATTCATCTGATGATACTCTATCGTGCTATAGCAAATCCATGACCAACCCCAACCCCTTTCCCCAAGGTCACGGTCACAAACTTAGCACATTCATAAACTTAACGTTGGGGTAAATGTCTTATAACATCTGTTTCCTTTCATGAAACGCCTTGATATTTCATACTCGCATTCATCTGATGATACTCTATCGTGCTATAGCAAATCCATGACCCACCGCCCACCCCTTACCCCAATATCAAGGTCACAAACTTGATACATTCATAAACTTAACGTTGGAGTAAATGTCTTTTTATAACTTCTGTTTCTTTACAGGGAACACCTTCATATTGCATACATGCATTCATCTGATGATACTCTATTGTGTTAAAGCAAATCCATGACCCACCCCCCACCCCTTTCGCCAAGGCCAAGGTCACAAACTTAGCACATTTATACATGCATTCCTCATGTGAATAGCTATCATGCTGTAGAAAATCACCAATTTAGTGTGTTCATAAACTTAACGCTGGGTTTTGTTTTCCTTCTCTTTTCAGGGAGCACATTAATATTTCATTCATGCATTCATCTTAATATGCTATATCATGCTATATCAAATCCACGACCAACGTTCCACCACTGACCTCAATGTCAAGGTCCACCGCACACCCCTTATCCCAAGGTCAAGTTATATAATATTCATGTTTTTTTTATACAACTGTGACAAGTTTGAATTGTCTTCTGACAACTCTTGTTGATATCTCAGACCGATTGAGATTTGAAAACTAGTCTTTAAAAATCGGTCCAAGAAAAATTACCTATTTGCTGCTATTTCCTATCAACCGTATAAATGTAACGATGTTGACACCAAGTAATGTCAATTTTGTGACACATATCCGGGGAATATCGTGTTAACAAACATCATTGTGTGTTTGGTCACAGGCATTCGGCATGTTTCCGCTTTCATCGATATGGTTAGACCGATGAAAGCCGAAACACGCCGATTGCCTGTGTGTTTGGTCGCCTTTCAACACATTTATCCACGTATCGATTTTTCATAACACGCGCGTGGTAATTGTTACAGGTGAAGGTCTCGATAGCTGTTGAGTGGTTTATAAATAGACTGGCTTTAGCGTATTTAAAATAAAATAAAGAACCTGTGCACTGTGGTTATCCGTGTTTGTAATATTTAGTATTACACATTTCATCCCCAAGTTACAAGTAACTGACACGGACTATTCCATATTAAGTGTGGAACTGTTAAATTACGCTGTATTAGGGGTAATTTTTTATATAAATAAAGTACGTACGAATGGCGTAGATCCTGATGAGACGGCTGGTGAATAGCATGCTCATCGGGATCTACAGTTTGCAAACAGTTTGATAAAGGACAAAGGTACGTCTCTCATTTTAAAAGTATTATGATTTGTCTAGAGCTGTCTTTTCGCAATTTTTCCGTCTTGCGAAAACATGCGAGTCGTCTCCTAAAGATATGAGAATCGTCTCGCGTTTTTGCCATCTCGCCTTCCGCTTTTGGAAATATATTTTGCTGTAACCCGAATTATAAAACGCAGGTAACGCAGGGCGACTTACCCTGTGTTATAGACAGAACATTCGGGTTAGTTTTGCTCATGCGCGTTGATGCAGATCGCGAAGCAAAAATGCACGATCTTCCATCTGTGGGTGAAGTTGCGAAAAAGCAAGATTAAATATGATAGAACCACGTATTTTCGTCTCGCAAGCTCTCGATCATACTTCGCATTTGCGCGATCAACCTATGCTCGATATCGCTAGAACGCGAGATGGTAAAATGTCCCCAACAGGAGACGTAAAAATAGTCTTAGGAGACGATTGTCATGTGCTGCTGAAACATGCTTTTATTAAGAATTAGAACAAATGTGGACAGACACCAATAATTCTTGACAAAAAAACAACATAATTTGACAAAAACATGATAATCGTCGTCTTAGAAGATTCTTATGTGCTGCCAATACATGTTTATTGGGGGAAAAACATATTTCGATATGTGTTATTTGTTACTGCATCGCATCGCCGATTTTTGCCTTACCTTTTTTTCGGGGATTCTGCACCTCCGACTTTTAAATTTCGATGTCATAAAGTTATGGAGTCATTATGTGCCATTTTATTCCATGCCTAATAGAGTCCCGAAATGGATAAATATGTGTCGAGTAATTGGTCGTAAATGTGTGTCTCTGTTGACATCACGTCGGCATGTATCAAAGGTCAGTTCGGCACGACTTTGTAACCTTTGATGTCTCACCCTCCACCACGTCACAGCCAATAATGATTACAACCGCACGTGCATATTATGTACGACGTGATCGGACAAAACCAGGCTTATTGTATATTATGTGACTTGCGAAGACCAAAACGTGTTCACCATCAGTAATAAAAAAAAAACGCGGGATTGTAACGTGTCCCCAACGCGAGATTGTAACTGTCCCCAATAATATTCGTCTTAGGAGACGATTCTCATATGCTGCCAAAACATGTTTATTAGATTTTTATTTTTTTACAAAACATGAGAGGGGTGGTGGGGGTGGGGGCACTAATATCGATCGTACCGGCTCCTTCGTGCCGGCAATTACGTCCGGACCGATTGACATTCTGAAATTTTAGAAGCCCTGGTCTAGATATATTGTCAGTGAATCAGTCATTTGCTCTGGACATATGTCATTTGCCATACTTTCACCCCTAAGTAACTGGAATGGATTTTAATATGTTAATTTTGCAACCAATCCAATTGTCAGAAAATAATTTTCAGGCTAGTCTGTTTATGAAAAAGGGATGTTTTTATTCTTAAAAATATGAAAATTACTTGCAAAAAGTTCAGATCCTGATGAGACAGCTCACCACGATCCGGTTCATCTAGATCTACACTTTTTGCCAATACCGCTATACAGGTCTGTGTTGTTGAAAGGGTTAATGCCACTTATTAACTGAAGAGTTTTATTGGAATATGCAGGGCGGTGGCGCAACACATTTTTTAATTGTAAATCCATCAATAGTGGGTTTTATAAATTGGTCCAACTGTTGTAGTGTTGTAGGGAAGCCTGGCACTGGCAATTGCAATATTTTTAAGTTCAGTTGCTGTGGGTATGTGTACAAAATGGATCTATCCTGCAGAATTTATATCTTAGCAATGAATCTTACTGTACCAAGTGATCTGGTGTAAAAAGGGTGCATGGTACCACATCAGGACACTATATTTCAGTGCTGATTTTTTTTTGTCGCGTCCGCTTGCGGACAGCGTAATATAGCTGGCCACTTCAATTGTAATAACATTAATAGCCAATTATCTGTTATCCAATTGTCCATCCATGCCTTGAAGAAAACCCGGCTTTCGTGACTGCCTCGTCTGTTGTGTTTAAATAGCACAATTAAATATTCATATGAAAAGCGATAATAAAACTAATTGATTTTGCCTAGTTCATCAGTTTGTGATTACCATTAATTACTTGAAATATAATGCCTTATGACAAGAATGGAGTAAAGTGTTGAAGTGTTGATATTTGGCAGCCATCTTGGATTTATATATGGAATTTAGCCTATGACAATATATGTCACTTCCCTTCCAGACAATGGAACAATGGAGTGAAAACATAGATACACCACCATTTATTGCAACGTAAATATAGTTTGATTGTGTTGGTGGGTGAAATTGTTATGATTTTGGCGGCCATGTTATATTTTGGTAGCAGTTTTTGACGAAACTGCAATTTCAGATGTTCTATGAACGGGCGGGCGGCGTCCACAATCAATGTTAAGTTTTCGTGTTTTCGTCCATTTCTTTGTTACTGTACCACATAGGACCAACAAACTTTCACAGCTTCATAACCAAGGGGTGCCCACCACATATCACTATCCAAGATGTTACCTTTTTTTTAACTTGACCCATTTTTTCCGCGCAGTCGACTTAGCCATTTTCAATGTTAACTTTTCGCGTTTACAATGTTAAGTTTTTGTGTTTAAGTCCATTTCTTTGGTACTGTACCACATAGGACCAACAAACTTTCACAGCTTCATAACCAAGGGTTGCCCACCACATATCACTATTCAACATGTTACCTTTTTATGAACTTAACACATTTTTTCAACGCAGTCGACTTGGCCATTTTCAATGTTAACTTTTCGCTTTTACAATGTTAAGTTTTCTTGTTTAAGTCCATTTCTTTGGTACTGTACCACCTAGGACCACCAAACTTTCACAGCTTCATAACGTACTTCTGGTTAAAGTTTTTTGGTTAAAGTTTTTCGTTATACTATATCTCTGTAACTGCTTCGCCCATTACCTGAGGGGTGCGTAGCCCTGGCATCCGGAATACCCTCTAAATTTGAGGTCGGCATCCAGAATACTCTATAAGCCAGGGTCGGCATCTGGAATACAATTTGCTCTGGTTGCGTAAATATATACTACAAATTGTGGCAATATGCAATGCATTTTTAGATGCCAGATCGCCACAGATGCGATTTCCTGACACCTAGGCCACGAAAAAAGTGATCCAACTATTCGAGTATTGTAGATTTTCTTCTTTTTTTTTTTTTGCCGGGAGCAGGGTGGGTCCGGACCCCCTGGACACCCCCCCTGTATCCGCTCCTGCTATGTGTATACCCTTTACATTGAGTTTCGCTTAAGCCGGTGCTAGGAGTTTTTTATGTCATGAGCTGGGTCACTACTGTTGCAGTCCTTGACATAAATGTACAGGTGCAATAAAACAGCACTTGCAATGTATTTTTTTCTGGTAGTTGTATTTCACGGATATCATGGCTCACTTGACATTGTCTTGTTATGATTCTCGAAAGAACACGGCTAGTTGCTTCTATCAATGACATCTGTTTTTACTTAATTCGAATCTTAAATAGTTTGATATAGGCCTAATAGTTCATGTTAATGTGAACAAAATTCCCCAAAAAAATGTGCCAAAATTATGACCGGAACTGGAATAAATAAAAACGGAAGTTGACAAGGGAGAGAACTCAAACCGGAATAATACGACTCGTTGCTGAAACAGTTTGTCCCAGTCAAACACCTGACGATACTCTGTTCGGAAATACGTATAAGACATATAAGACCATATAATATTTGCTTTTTTTTATAGCATATGACAGTATATAGCATCATGTTAATTTCGGGAACGGCGTACGCGGACGAAATACTACGATAGCGGCGTACCGCGTACCCATACAGTGCGACCCCGTTAGTACACGCTTCACTATAACACGATTTCGGTTAGTACACAGTTGTGCTTTGGCTCCCGAATTTTTTTCCTATTTGTATATCAAAATCGTGTTAAATTCGTTACACGACTATTGTCAGAAATCGTGTTAAATTTGCGATTCTTTCCCAAATTAGACCCAAAATGGACGATTTTATTTTTTTTATGGACGCATAGCCTCCTTTTATCTCACCGATGTGAATGTGCAGCTGATCACGTTTGCACATTTCGTAAATTAATCCGAGCAAACTGGGAATAAGATCAGTAAGACCAGTAACAAAGCAGTGCTAATTGTTATGTGCTCGATTTCATTTTTCCGGCATGCGTTCGTGCTCACCATTGGTGGAATATTAATTAGGTGTAAAGGCTGACCAATCGTAGATCGCGTATCAGTCGCGCAGAATTAACTCGACCCAGATTAACTAAAGTGTTACAGCACTGCCCATGCCCCCGGCGCATGTACACAAATGTGTACCTGACAACTGGCCTTGTTTCGCTATGTCATAATTGAGCCAGTGCACGAGATAATCAACTTTATTATATAACTGAGATTTTCACCGAGAATGATTTGACTTTTTTCTGCAAATATATCGGAAAGTTGATAACATTTTCAGAGCAAATGCGTATAATAATTACTAATTTAATATTCGTCAAAATTCGATATCGTTTACAGAAAATGTACACTATTATCAGATTCATCTTCGTCGAAAATCTCACGTGATAAGCCTGATTACCTCATGAACTGGCGCAATATTATAACACTTCGGGCAAAACGTCTATACAGGTCTGTACTCAAACCCACAGGTGGAATAGTCGGACGTGTGACACAAAGAAAAGAAAATTACAAAAATATCCATTACCCCACCCACTTGATCTCGTTCTATTATTAACGTCATGTACAGTACGATACCAGGTGGGTGGGATAATGGGATTTTTTTAATAGGCATTTATTTTGGTGTCATAGGTCCCGAGTCTTCCACCTGTGTGCTCACCATATGAACACAGATTGCAACGCACGAGCTTGTCCGTGATGTTGCAGCTGATGGAACAGGATATCGGTCATTGGGTCATTGCGTCATCATTACTACACTTTTTTCTACACGCATTTACAATAATGGATTGCACGGACCTGCGTAGATCTACATTCTACATGAAATTGATGTAATAAATGAAACATGACGTTAACAATTCTTGGATTCAATATATTTATTACATGCGAAGATAACAGTGAAAACTTATGGCATATTATAGGCATTGGCGACGTCGTTCATTCGCAGTCACAGTGTACAGTGTACATGTATTTTTTGTTGACATTATGATGCGTCTTGGGCGAGAACGGATATAGCACGGTTCGGATAAGCAACACGGAAGGTTGTATGTCGCCGGACTTCCGTGTACTAACGGGGTCGCACTGTACTCAGCATCCGGAATACCCTCTAAATCAGCCGGAATCCGGCGTACCAAAAGGGGCTATGCACCCCTCATTACCTTGAAACTTCACATGGGTGTTTATCATCATCCATATTTTCATTCTACCCCCCCCCCAACAGTGCGGCCCCTGTGCCCAATGTCAAGGTCAAATTACTTTGAATTTTTTTGTTAAAGTTTTTTGTGCACTATATCTCTGCAACTGCTTCACCCATTACCTTGATACTTCATATGGGTGTTTATCATCATTGTCGTGACCGCTTGCGGAAAGCGCGATATAGTCGGCATTTTGGCATACGTCCGTCCGTTCCGTCCGTCCGTACGTCCGTGTGTCCGGTTAAAGTTTTTTGGTTAAACTTTTTCCATCTACTATATCTCTTTTTTTAGTGTCCATGCCTCGCCCCAAGGCGCGACATGCAGGCCACGGCCATTCGTTGACGTTCTGACTTCACTCTATTGTTATTGAGAGACAATTCTACAATATGAGAAAATATCATAAACGCACATAATAAAGTGTGTAGCGGTATTATAGATGAACGACGATAATAAAGTGTGTAGCGGTATTATAGATGAACGACGATAATAAAGTGTGTAGCGGTATTATAGATGAACGACGATAATAAAGTGTGTAGCGGTATTATAGATGAACGACGATAATAAATTGCTGGAGGTCTTATCAATGAGTCCAAAAATAGGTAAAAAAATTCATGTATGTGGTGTGGCTCAGTGGTATCTGTATGGGAGAATGTAATTGAGTTGGCATAACTTTTTTGTTCAATATATCTGGTTGCGAGTTTGAACCTCGCAAACTTTTGTCAATATCGCTTTGCTCTCTTTTTATGGCTAGTTGGTTGGTGGTGAGTAGAGTATGCGAAATGATGATGCTTATCAATATTTCTATATCACTATGCTTCAAACTTTGATTCAAAATTAATTACCTTGTTGTGTAATCATGCACAAATCAAGAACAATGTGACATGTTGGCCAGAACTTAAACTCGGTTTCTTCATTATACCCCCCCCCCGCAACGAAGTTGTGGGGGGGTGTATGCTGGAGTCAGCTTGTCCGTCCGTCCGTCCGTCCGTCCGTCAGAGTTTCCGTGTTTCCGTGTTTCCGTCCGTCACAAAACTTAACAATTGTAAATTTCCTTTTAACTTCTCTTTCCCTTTGCGGAAATCTTTCATATTTTACCCGCCCCTTCTCTGACACTCATACATCATTCTGCAACAAACCTACGACCCCCATTTATGCCAGGGGTCAAGGTCACGGACTTAGAATGTCTAGTTTGCTTTTTTCAACTGGAACCACCATCGCACTCTCCATATGTGCTGACATAGTCTTTTATCTGAAAATGATAGTATGCGAGCTGGAATTCATTCTAGGTCAGGGCTGACGCGGGGGGGTATTCCGTAAGCCCCCGCTTACTGACAAATCTAGTTTGCTGCAGGAATGGCAAATGTAGGACACAAAGCAATACGCTTTTAGTTAGTAGCTATCTTATGTCTTAGTGATGCTGACGTTCTACTTATAAAAGTGAATCATACAGAAATTGACGTATTTTGTAATGGCAACAAATACAATAAAACAATGTAATACAATTTAAACTAGAGCACAGTTGATGGCGCGCCATCGTAATATACCCACTTTTCCCAAATGCTAAGTCAAAAAGGGGGAGATATTCCATGACCGGGGGTGAATCAAAAATCGAAATTAACTTCGCACATCAACACACCATAAGGAAGGCACACACCAAGTTTCAAGTCCCTACCGACAAAAATAATATACCCATTTTTTTTCAAAAAGTGGGTATACCGTAATAACCCTATGTTTTTGGACGGGTAAAAATAATTATTATTTTTACTGTCCGAATATATAGGTTCCCAAAAATAATTATCGAAATTGCTGTCCGAATATTTAGGGTCGCCAACCTCCAACCACCGGAATGCAATGTTCTCCGATGCTTTCTGTAAACGCCACGGGGCAATTAAATGCTCTGATGATTTCTGTGAACGGAAGCAATTAAATAATCAATATAATACAAATGTGTTACCTTATTATTGGAAAAATAATCCCTGTATTAATTGCAATACTTAAATCCAATTCACCAGATAATCCAAGTAGCGTGTGGAAAAATCGATCACTCCATGCTAACACGGTATTGCCAGTAGCCGTGTCCGCTTGGTGAGACATCGTGTTTTTTTTAACTGCGACACAGATTTCGGACGAGCGGGTAGACAGACGCACGCGGGTCATTGTTATCACGATGACTAACGACTGACTGGCCTGTCCATCCGTACGTTTTTAAATAAATGCTTACAACTTATACAAGATCACCTTTTTTTGCCACACGCAAGAATCGAACTGTCAAACCAATAGGCAATACTCCATTCACCGATTTACATTATTATATACGCGTAAACGCGGGTATTATACCAGTATTACCACCCGTATAGCATCGGGTTTTTTTCGATAATAATTTTACGCTCTGAAATGTATGTCAACTTTCAACGTCATTTACGGAAGATACTATGACAGATTTTGAAAATCAATATCGGCAAGATACGATGATGTCTGCTCCAAAATTGATGTCAGTTTTCAACGTAATACAGAAGTCGATTGTATTTTAATATCTGCCACGAATTCGAATTCCAAATCCGAGAACTCGATTACACCCGACACATACATATTACACACGAAATTCGTGTGTTGCTTTGTGTAAAAAAAAAATCGATAACGCTCTGTCGTGTCAAATGCCAGGTGTTCACCTGATGACATCATTTAGCGCGAGGCTGTAAACTGTGTGACCTTTAGGCTATGTTTTGAAATTGAACTGATTGGTCAATACGTTTGATCTGTGCCGCAAACGTCGGGGAAAATCAAGGGGCAAAATGCTGAGGAGACGCTATTATGTTTGCGGAAAATCCTAAATATTTTCCTTCTATGCGCTCAGAAGTATACGTCGCGACCACCATTTGAACTGTCTAGTCGAGACGGTTCAAATGAGTGGTCACAACATGTACTTTCATTGAGAAATAAAAAAAATATATATTTCATACCCGTAAAGGTGTACAGTGCGACCCCGTTAGTACACGGAAGTCCGGCGACATACAACCTTCCGTGTTGCTTATCCGAACCGTGCTATATCCGTTCTCGCCCAAGACGCATCATAATGTCAACAAAAAATACATGTACACTGTACACTGTTACTGCGAAGTTTTCACTGTTATCTTCGCATGTAATAAATATATTGAATCCAAGAATTGTTAACGTCATGTTTCATTTATTCATCAATTTCATGTAGAATGTAGATCTACGCAGGTCCGTGCAATCCATTATTGTAAATGCGTGTAGAAAAAAGTGTAGTAATGATGACGCAATGACCCAATGACCGATATCCTGTTCCATCAGCTGCAACATCACGGACAAGCTCGTGCGTTGCAATCTGTGTTCATATGGTGAGCACACAGGTGGAAGACTCGGGACCTATGACACCAAAATAAATGCCTATTAAAAAAATCCCATTATCCCACCCACCTGGTATCGTACTGTACATGACGTTAATAATAGAACGAGATCAAGTGGGTGGGGTAATGGATATTTTTGTAATTTTCTTTTCTTTGTGTCACACGTCCGACTATTCCACCTGTGGGTTTGAGTACAGACCTGTATAGACGTTGTTTTGCCCGACGTGTTATAATATTGCGCCAGTTCATGAGGTAATCAGGCTTATCACGTGAGATTTTCGACGAAGATGAATCTGATAATAGTGTACATTTTCTGTAAACGATATCGAATTTTGGCGAATATTAAATTAGTAATTATTACGCATTTGCTCTGAAAATGTTATCAACTTTCCGATATATTTGCAGAAAAAAGTCAAATCATTCTCGGTGAAAATCTCAGTTATATAATAAAGTTGATTATCTCGTGCACTGGCTCAATTATGACATAGCGAAACAAGGCCAGTTGTCAGGTACACATTTGTGTACATGCGCCGGGGGTGTGGGCAGTGCTGTAACACTTTAGTTAATCTGGGTCGAGTTAATTCTGCGCGACTGATACGCGATCTCCGATTGGTCAGCCTTTACACCTAATTAATATTCCACCAATGGTGAGCGTGAACGCATGCCGGAATAATGAAATCGAGCACATAACAATTAGCACTGCGTTGTTACTGGTCTTACTGATCTTATTCCCATTTTGCTCGGATTAATTTACGAAATGTGCAAACGTGATCAGCTGCACATTCACATCAGTGAGATAAAAGGAGGCTATGCGTCCATAAAAAAAATAAAAATCGTCCATTTTGGGTCTAATTTGGGAAAGAATCGCAAATTTAACACGATTTCTGACAATAGTCGTGTAACGAATTTAACACGATTTTGATATACAAATAGGAAAAAAATTCGGGAGCCAAAGCACAACCGTGTACTAACCGAAATCGTGTTATAGTGAAGCGTGTACTAACGGGGTCGCACTGTATTATGTCAATTTCTGAAAGGACTTGGTTAAATATACACTCTCGATTATCATGATTATACGACTTCTTGTCGGCCTTCAGTTTCAGACATGAAAGAAATGCCGCATCTTTACAATTTCTCTGATGTCGTTTCTGACCGACATCAAACGAAATTTGGACCTTTCATGATTATGTGACGTGATATTTTTAACTTTAAAGTTAAAAAACATTTGCACCATTTACATAATCGCTAATGCGGACTCGACAACACCTTTCATTGGTTCATCACATCTGAGACGTAACGCATTATGTGCGCTTATTGTGTTTCCAAAAATCTGGTACACGGACTTAATGTGTTAATTCATCGTCTACTGAAGCTTGCAGATTTCGGTAAATATCGTCACCGTAGTAATATTAAACCATAATTATATTGATGAAAAATATTTCCAATTATGATTGTTTACTGTCCGAAAACATACGTTTAAAAAAATATCCACATTTCACACCTGTCCGAAATTTAGGGACATGAAAAATAATTATTTTTGTGATAATATAGGGTGTCCGAATATTTAGGGTGTCCAAATACATAGGGTCAGTACGGTAATATAAATAAAATATATGGATGAAAACTTGACATTCAAACTCAGACCGTCATCAGTGATGTCCCTGACTCTAAACCCTTGACTATGTATGGTTTTATGAAGAGGCTCGAAATCAATAAATAGAAGGAATGCGTGGACGGGTATATTTGCCTGCCTCACCTACTGTTCCGATAAAGTGGCGAGGGCAAAGGTCACAGGAGATTCCATATTAAACCATAATAGGTAAAGTAGTTGTGTTAAAAATGCAAAACTGGCTATGATGTAGCATGTATGTGGCCAATATTGGTCCAAAATATATTTAAACAATCTTCAGGCATATTCTGAATCAATTTGTCACTTTTGTTGTTACGTATTTGCTAAAAAATAAAATAGTGAGCACAGGCACTCAAATCATATCTGTATCACGCCAACATACGTCGGGCGCTCCATTGGAAATGCATACATGAGCAGGTCAATATTAATCGATAACAATGCACCGGTTATACGTACGTGCACCTATATCGATCTGTGACCAAGACATATATCTCGAATCTAATGCATATAGCGCAGTGGTTACAGTTATCCCTCTATTTTTAGCCAGGTTTTTTGAGAGAAAAATCCAGGCTATTGGATTGGCGAAAGCCGGGTTGGCGGGCGGGCGGGCGGCGTCCACAATCAATGTTAAGTTTTCGTGTTTGAGTCCATTTCTTTGTTACTGTACCACCTAGGACCACCAAACTTTCACAGCTTCATAATCAAGGGGTGCCCACCACATATCATTATCCAACATGTTACCTTTTTAGCCAGGTTTTTTTAAAAAAAAATCCAGGCTATTGGATTGGCGAAAGCCGGGGGGCGGGGGCGGCAGCGGGCGGGGCGGGCGGGCGGGCTGGGTGGGGGGCGGGGGCGGCGGGCGGGTCCACAATCAATGTTAAGTTTTCGTGTTTTTTGAGTCCATTTCTTTGTTACTGTACCACCTAGGACCAACAAACTTTCACAGCTTCATAATCAAGGGGTGCCCACCCACTATCACTATCCAAACATTTGTGCTTTTTTTTTTAACTTGACCCTTTTTTTCCGCGCAAATCGACTTAGCCATTTTTTCAAATGTTAAGTTTTCGCGTTTTTACAATGTTAAGTTTTCGTGTTTAAGTCCATTTCTTTGGTACTGTACCACCTAGGACCACTAAACTTTCACAGCTTCATAATCAAGGGGTGCCCACCACATATCACTATCCAACATGTTACTTTTTTTTTAACTTGACCCATTTTTTCCGCGCAGTCGACTTAGCCATTTTCAATGTTAAGTTTTCGCGTTTACAATGTTAAGTTTTCCTGTTTAAGTCCATTTCTTTGGTACTGTACCACCTAGGACCACCAAACATTCACAGCTTCATAACCAAGGTGTGTCTACCACATACAACTATCCAACATGTGACCATTTTTTTTACCTTCACCTATTATTTCTACGTAATTGACTTAGCCATTTTCAACGTTAACTTTTTAACGTACGTCTGGTTAAATTTTACTGCTTCACCCATTACCTTGAAACTTCACATGGGTGTTTATCATCATCCTTATTTTCATTCTAACCCCCAACCGTGCGGCCCCTGTGCCCAATGTCAAGGTCAAATTACTTTGAATTTTTTTGTTAAAGTTTTTTCGTGTACTATATCTCTGCAACTGCTTCACCCATTACCTTGATACTTCACATGGGTGTTTATCATCATTGTCGCACCCGCTTGCGGAAAACGCGATATCGTCGGCATTTTGGCATACGTCCGTCCAACGTTTTCAACGTTAACTTTTTAACGTACGTCTGGTTAAAGTATTTTGGTTAAAAGTTTTTTGTTATACTATATCTCTGCAACTGCTTCGCCCATTACCTTGAAACTTCACATGGGTGTTTATCATCATCCATATTTTCATTCTACCCCCAACCGTGCGGCCCCTATGCCCAATGTCAAGGTCAAATTACTTTGAATTTTTTTGTTAAAGTTTTTTCGTGTACTATGTCTCTGCAACTGCTTCACCCATTACCTTGATACTTCACATGGGTGTTTATCATCATTGTCAGCATGATATCGTCGGCATTTTGGCATACGTCCGTCCGTACGTCCGTGTGTCTGGTTAAGTTTTTTGGTTAAAGTTTTTCCATCTGCTATATCTATTTTTTTAGTGTCCATGCCTCACCCCAAGGCGCGACATGCAGGCCACGGCCATCTAGGTATAATTATGTTATCCAAGTGTCTATGCTTGGAAAAAACCTGGCCTTCGTGGCTTTGCCTCGTTTATTGTTATTTTTTTTTTAAATAATCAATGTTGAGAGTTGGTTGTGGATTCGACACCACCAGTATGCTATCTGTTTTTATCTACTAACTTGCCTATGACCTTGGACAAATCCCGAATTGTAGCATTATGTTCTTTGTTTCAGCCAATAACATTGTTCAACTATTTCAACAACCTTCTCAGCAGGCAAAGTTACTGTCATGGATACAGAGTTTATCACAAACCCCACGAAAGCAATTTCTTGTGTGGGATTTACTACAGACTTATCAGGGTGTACTGTAAAGCCTAACCTATCCACTAATTGTAATGTTTCATGTATGTTTTCCAAACATTCTTCCTTTGTGTCACTTTTCAACAAACTGTCATCAATATATGCCGTATTACAATGTCCACGTTTTCGCATTGAAGAAAACAATGGTTTTAACAGTTTTGTGAAGACTTGGTGCACTGGACAATCCATTTGGGAGACAAGTGAAACAGAAAAACTAAGACTTCCATTTAAATGCTAGCCAAGCCACTGAAACACTATGATAAGCATGTCGAAGATAAATTGACGCAAAATAACAATTTTGTGTCACAAATGCCAATGCTGACTTAAAGGTTTCCATTTTAAAATGATGGTTTTCAACATGTTCATTAAATGTACGCAAGATTAAAATCAGTCTTGAGTCCCATCAGTCTTGGCCAAATGAAAATGTTAGACAAAAATTTAACTTCACAAGCATCAATAGGCCTAATAACCTGCTTATTCACAAGTTTATTTATTTCTAAGTTAATAAAGTCTTCCTCTGAATGATTAAAGCAAATACATCTAGGAACTATATTTTGTAACGACTGCTCCATAAATTCAATTTTGTAACCATTTTTAATAATGTCCAGAATCCATTTATCAGAAGTTATATCCAACCAAGATGTGTAATTATCTGAAATTTTTCCAGCTATAAATTTTCAGGCTTGTTTTTTAAAGAGCCCAAACTAGTACTTACAGTGCCATCATCAACTGCTGTTCTTTGTTCTAATGTTTGCGGCCGCGCCTCCCTCTCTGGTCTTTCCGCGGCTGCGGATGCTGAGGGCGACCTTGCTTCTCTAAAAAAGAACCACTTTTTCCAGTTAAATCCTTGTTGTAATACGCTTGTTTTGGCTTCTTAAATTCATGGTTAGATTTAAGAGCATGTGATGGTAACTTCCTTTTTTTGTGACTGTCGATATACGATTTCACTACCCAGTTTGTTTATTTCCAACAATGTTTTCATCTGCTGGTTTAAATCATCACCAAACAGAAACTCGGATGCAGATGTTTTTGTGCTGCACAGTTTGCGATACTGTTGTGAGACAGCTGGTTTCAACATGTATTGGCGCATGATAGACAGACATATCACGGTGTGCATGTGCTAGAAACTGAAAAGCGTCACACGCCATATCAAAACATTTTGTGTTCTCTTCACTGTCATTTTCCAAACAACTATTCATGATCTGGATCACCGGCAGCATTGCATTAGTTACCATTTTCTGATTGGAGAAAAACATTTTGTCCTTGCGACGATAATCATCAGGAATATTATTCCACAGTTTCGGATTGACTAATGGCCCACGCACATTCTTGCAATTTTCATATTTAGAAACTAAATCTTTGACACTCTTCATTGCACTCGAAGCTTGCATCGCTCTATTGATAGTTAATCCTATTTTTAGCTCACCTGAGCGAAGCTCATGTGAGCTATTGTTACCGCAATGTGTCCGTCGTCCGTCGTCGTCCGTGAACATTTTCAAACGTCTTCTCCTCGTTAACCATTGGGCCTATAGTCACCAAACTTCATGGTCATGGTCCTTAGGTAGGGGGATTACAAAATTGTTAAAATGACGTCATTACGTAATCCAAGATGGCCGCCGTCTAAAAGTAGCACAAATTCTTAAAAAATCTTCTTCTCAAGAACTGCCAACCGGATTTCGACAAAACTTGGTAGGAATGATCGATGTACAATGCTCTTTCAAAGTTGTTAAAATGGTGACCCCGGGGTCAGAAATGGGCGTGGCCCGTGGGGTCAAATTGGGGTCAAATTTTATTTTTGACCGAATATGGTCATGTCATATACCAAATTGAAGGTATCAATGAGGCGATCACTCTGGTGCATTTCTTGTCGAAATCGGATGGTTATGTCATCCAAGATTGCCGCCAAAAGATCAAAAGGTCGTTCTTTTGTTAGAGATTTCAAAATTCTTCTTCACATGGACCGCTTGGCCCATGGTAGCCAAACTTAAAAGTTATGGTCCATGGGTGAAGCCTTTTCAGATTTGTTAAAATGGAGGTCATCGCTAATCCAAGATGGCCGCCGTCTAAAAATAGCATATATTCTTAAAAAATCTTCTTCTCATGAACCACTGGCCGGATTTGGACTAAACTTGGTAGGAATGATTGATTTACAATGCACTTTCAAATTTGTGAAAATGGTGACCCCTGGGTCAAAAATGGGCATGGCCCGTGGTGTCAAAGGTATCGATGAGGCGATTGCTCTGGTGCAATATTTGTCAAATCGGATGATTATGTCATCCATGATGGCCACCAAAACGTCCATTTATTCAAGATTTTGAACGTCTTTTTCTCAGGAACCACATGGCCGATGCTGGACAAACTTCATAGGAAGTTAAGATCCTTGGGTGAAGCATTTTCAAATTTGGTAAAATGGGTCATCGCTTAATCCAAGATGACCGCCATCTAAAAATAGCACAATTTTTTTAAAACACATTAACTCAATGTCACATTCTCCTCTGGTGTTCATGGAGTCAGGTGAGCGAATTAGGGCCATCATGGCCCTCTTGTTTCATTCACCGGAGGGCCGACTAAATCCCTCTGTTCAAATTCTTGTGATAACAAGTTTAACCTGTCTAACTTACTTGTAGCTGTAGATTTATCTGATTTTTTCATCGATTGGTAATTAAACCCCATTTCTTCAATATCACTATCGCCCGATGATGACGATATATCGGACAATTCACATTGACTTTCACTTTCATTTCGCGTTTCCGTTTCATTGTTTATTGCGGAAGTGGAAGTTGACCCGGTGTCGACGTATTTTTCACCCCCATTGGGTGCACTCGATTGTGCTACAGACACAGAATTCTCACGCGACGCGCTGACGTTACCGACCGCAGTTTTAATACTGGCTTGCATTTGTTTCACACTATTTGCCAGTTCGGTGATTTCTCCTTGGGTATTGTACCAGTACCCCAGCGGTGGGCCCGAATAGGGCGACGTATAACACGGATGTGCCCCTGGAAATTGCGGGTACAATGGTAATCTCGGGGAAGCCTCGTAGCCCATATGGGAATTCCCCGTAACCGCCGCTCCTCGTCCCATTGGATACAGCGGAGGCCTGTTGACAGATGCATGCTGACTAATCATAATGTCATCCATGCAGCTGACGATTTGCTGACTAGGCATTGTTGACATAACCGGCATCGGCTCAGCGGTGACCTCTCCTGTTGAACACGAGGAACCTTGCACTGACTCCATAATTTTCCGCCGTATACGAACTTGGCTATTTGACTGTCATCAGAATATGATCTAAAGGACCAGAGACGGCCAACAGTCACAAAGTTTTGTATAACATAACAGTTATAACAGTTATAACACTAGAGCAGCTTGAGCTGCATCAACGGTTTGAGCCTCAAACATTGATTTCATGTGTAACTAAGCTTTAGCCCAAGGTGTAAACTATCGGTTGCAAAAAGAATTTCTGAAGTTTTAAAATGAACAGTCCAACATTATTGTGTTCGCATCATCACACCGATGTGGGGCCGGTTAGCTTAGAGGTAGAGCGATGGACTCGGAGCGAGGGATACCGAAAACTACGTTCATCTTTGACATCGAATAGAGCCGTAAGTAGTCAAGATATAGCTCTGAAAATTATCATCTTTCATGCGGCTGACATTCCCCTATCACCCTGGCAAGAAATTATGTTGCTGACAGTACTGTACAAATTGGAAAACGTTTGTAAAGACCACCCGTTATCAGCCGAAATTCGGCAAAATCGTTGAAAAGTATGTACATTTTTCAACTTCAAATGCATATAGCTCTTTTATTTGAGCAGATAGCCTAAAACTGTCAGCGAATCTGAGATAGATAATTTTGTCAGCTTTCCAATGCAAAATGAATTCTTGAAATCGGTTGGAAAATAAGGAAGTTATAGGAAGTATGACGTCACTTCCGTTTTCGTGGAAAGTAGCATTAAAAGATATCTGAAAATCTCTGAGTCTCTGCTCACATTTGATCCGAATCGGCATGCAAAATTTGAAGTCGATCCGACCAGCGGTTTGGTGTAGATGGAGGGAGCCCGTAAGTCAGCGGATGATTATTTTTCGATAGTTATTGCCCTTAAATTGCAGTTTACGCCATTTGTAAATACACCTAATAAAATTAAATATGTGCAATATTCCGCCAGTGAAGTTTTCGTTTGTTTTTCACCATAGGCCTGGCACAAAGCGGGAAAGTTTTAGCTAAAGGACTGAAATATCGACCGCAGCAAGAAATTTTGAAATCTATTGATAAATAACGAAGCTGACGTCACATCCGTTTGCTCTATTTTGAAAACTTGAAAAAAAGACGTTCATATTTGACATCCAATAGAACCGGAAGTAGTCAAGATAGAGCTCTGAAAATTATCATCTTTTATGCGCCTGACACTCCCCTATCACACTGGCAATAAATTATGTTGCTCACATTACTGTACAAATTGGAAAACGTTTGTAAAGACCACCCGTTATCAGCCGAAATTCGGCAAAAAATCGGCAAAATCGTTGAAAAGTATGTACATTTTTCAACTTCAAATGCCTACAGCTCTCTTATTTGACCAGATAGCCGAGAACTGTCAGTGAGTTCGAGATAGCTTTCCAATTCAAAAAGAATTTTTGAAATCGGTTGGAAAATAAGGAAGTTATAGAAAATATGACGTCACTTCCGGTTTCGTGGAAAGTGGCATTAAGAAATTTCTGAAAATCTCTGAGTCTCTGCTCACACTTGATCCGAATCGGCATGCAAAATTTGAAGTCGATCCGACCAGCGGTTTGGGCTGTAGACTGAACGGCTGAATAAAAAAACAAAATAAAAAAAAAACAAACGAATACAATAGGTTTTCGGCGCAGCTGAAAGCCGCCTCAAACCTAAAAAACAGTTGCCTTCAGTCCCCTCAGGGTAAGAAGGTCTTAGAATTCTTCAAAATTGCCTCCAGTCCCATCAGGGTAAGAAGGACTTGAACTTCTTAACACAAATGCCTTCATTCCCTGCAGGGTAAGAAGGACTTTTGTTCCACTGTTGAACGCGAATTCCTCAACAGTTCTGAACACTCCTGTATTAAATCCATATGATAATTATAACCCCTTCATAATTTTCCCGAAGGGTACGAAGGTCATTATAAAAATCACTTCACACGCGAACTTGAAAACGTCCGATGAATTTTAAAAATTCCAATATACTCAGAATTATATCCAACACTGTCTGGTTATAATAATTTCTGTATTTTTATTGATTTTAACGTTTATAAAACTTTAAAACTTCCGTCATTGAAAAAGCCAACCGATCACAGCAACAGACACGTAACCTCTGAAGCCGATCACGTGACATGTCACATTCCTCACTCCAATAATCCCGACTGGCAATTTAGGTGACAAAATCTTAATCAAATTTCGACTTAGTCTCGTTTAATATTCAATTAATGTAGCTTACATGTGTAGAAACACTTTTAGCTCGCCTTTCGAAGAAAGGAGTGCTTATGACATACCCTCGGCGTCGTAGTCAGCGTCCGTCCGTCCGTCTGTCTGTCCGTTTGTCCATTCTAATTTTGGGGGAAATTTGTTATTATTTCTGTTTCCTTTCACCAAACGTTTTGATATTTCACACATGCCTTTCTCTAATGATTCTCTGTCATGCTGTGTCAAATCCACGACGCTCAGACACCCGCTAACCCCAAGGTCAAGGTATTAGTGCTTTCATAAACTTAACGTTGGGGGAAATTTGTTATAACTTCTGTTCCCTTTCACCGCTCATCTTGATATTTTACACATCCATTCCTCTAATGATTCTCTATCATCCCTGCCAAATCCATGACCCTCAGACCCCCGTTAACCCCAAGGTCAAGGTCACAATTTTAGCGCTTTTGCAAACTTAACATTGGTGGAAATTTCTTTTAATTTATGTCTCCTTTCACACAGCTTCTTGATATTCGTTAAACTAAAGCACCACCAGGCATGCTTTGTTGTCTTCTGACAACTCTTGTTGTTATGTTTGTTCAAAAACTGATATACACGTATATTGCATACTATTAATTAGATTGGAATCGTCTTAGTTGTATCCATATGTCTGTCTGGACCAAGGACAATACCTTCCCCGCTCTGAGGGCGGTGAACGTACGACGTGTGGAGTGGGTTTAGCCAGCCAACCATTTCCAAGGGCCAGAAATTAGGAGGCCAAGAACCCTGTGTATGTGTATATTTACGACCCCAAGAGTCTCCCCGTAGTGTCGTTTCTATGAAATACATACAGGCGACAATTTTACAATGTTTCTAAATCCTGCTTTTGTTTTACGTTGTTTGATCGATATATGAGATGTATTTAGTCAATGAATTGTGAACACTGTAAGCTCTGATTTGACTACATGATGTGCATCCATATATGTGACGCTCTAAACCCAGTGCACACGTCCCTTTTGTCAAACTCTATCTAAGGCCAGTTTTTTTTTATTTGTTGGTTTACGGATTTTTTTTCCGCGAGATCGGGTCGGTCGGTCGGAAAAAAATAAAAATAAAAAAAAGTGTTTTCAATTTTTTTATTCTTTTTGGCACAGGGTTGGGTCGGTCGGGGAAATAAAAAAAAAAAAAAAAAAAAAAAAAAAAAAAGTGTCGAACGCGGATGCCACCGGCGGCATATTGAAGAAACTAACAAACGGGTGAACCAAAAGTGTTAAGTCAAAGGGTGAAGGTCATATGTAGTATGGCAAGGCAGGTGTAGCATACAGCAAATGAATGAAGTATGGAAATATTGAAGCAGTTAAGCAACTTATGTAGATGCTATGGCCAGTTTGAGAAACTGTGACAAACTGGTTAACCAAAATTGCTAAGTCCTTTCAGCAGCCCTGTGAAGGTCAAAAGGTCAAAGTAATATAAAGTATGACAAGGCAGGTATAGCACACATACCAATGAATGATGTGTTGAAATATTGAAGAACTTGAGCAACTTATGTAGAAGATATGGCCGGTTTGAGAAACTGTTACGCAGTGGTTAACCGAACGTGTGACGGACAGACGGACGGTCCGAACACCATAAAAATCACATTTTTAAGGCACATGGTTGGGTCGGTTCACCTTTTTAAGGCTCCTGGTTGGGTCGGTTTGTGGTCTGTAAAAAACAAAAAGGCCAGTGATTGTGATAGAGTGAAACTTGTGTTAACCGGCATCGTCTCGGACCAAGAGTTTGTCGGTTAACGTAGGGAGTCGGTTCAGCAAGTTTCTTTATATTCTACATAGCAACTCAGTTTCATATTCACATACTGTTGAATGTTGATCACTGTGAATTGGTTGCGTAATGCGTACATATTAATACGTATCTGGTATAATTAAATACAAGACAACGAAACGGCGATATAGTTGAAACGAATATCAGTGGGGGTGGCACGAGTGTGGATTTTTGGCAGGGGGGTAGAGGACCCTAGGAAGAACGCATACATGAAATATGAAGCACATCGGAGCAAGAAAACAGAAAATATAGGCCATTTACCCGAGGTTAAGGTTTTGAATTTTTGCATTCAATCTGAAACGCAGATATATCAAATTATATTGGAGATATATCAAATCATATCGAATCGTCCATTCGCAGGTTGTTGTTGTTGTCGCTGCTGCTAAGATCCGGTTTCCGCCACTTACTTTTCTCGGCACAGCAAAAGAAACAATTTTTTTTTTTTTTTTTTTTTTTTTTTTTTTTTTTGGATCGGAGGTAAAAAAAATCTAAAAAAAAATCGGAAATTAATTAATTTTTTTTCCACATTGTCAAAAAATCGGGTCGGCGGATCTGTAAACCAACTAATAAAAAAAAACTGGCCTAAGACATAAAATGTGAGGAAAAATTAATAAAACACAATAATTTGTCCGAGGCTCGAACTCGCACAAAAGGAAAACCGGTTGATTGCATTTACCGAGCGCCCTACCATTTGAGCTATGGGGACAATACTGCTAGGGCTTGCGGAAGACTGGGCAATCAAAATGAATCGACTATCGAAGCGTTTTACGTTTAGAAATATGGCATTTATTGTGGTTTTCAATTGCCTGTTTCACCAGTCAACCATTCGGTAATTTAAATGATCTCACACTCATGAGCATATAGTTTCAAGCTTTAAATTGCTCTAGATAAGGTGTCAATTCGACCAGCTAAAATGACTGGAAAATGGCTACATCCCTAGAAAGCCAAAATAGACATAATCCGCTGACCTCGTGACGTCACGTGCCCTTGCCAATTTATCGGAAATCAACAGTATGGTGTGTTTGGTTTACAACCGCTTTGTTGATAAACAAGTAGCAAGTTATTGTCTGCAGACTATAGCAAAATTCTTAGGTCACTCTCCACGAAGTACAAAGTAAACCAAGAACGCTTCAAACGCAAATTTGGAAAGACTAAACCGTTATAACGCTTATGTAATGCAATGTTACGTAATGTAATTAGTTATGTACTCAGAACTAGGGGTCCAACTGTTTTATAACAGAATGCAAAAAATTTGCTGATTCTCTTGTGAGCAGTGTAGCCCAGATCAGACTGCACAGATGTGCGTCTCTGTTCACAAACTCAATAAGCCCCATTTTGACTTGACACATTACAGATATTCTACATCTTGATCTACAGGGTTTTCCAGTGTGACAATTACCCAAGCATGGCGTGAAAGTGAATTGTCTCTCGTAACAAGTAACAATAGTGGTTTTCATGGTCGACATGTTAATATACAATTTGGCCGTAGGCTTATATATATTTCACTTTATTTTCAGCTACTTCCCATCAAAAGTGTTCTTATTATAATAATGATGAATGGTTGCTTTCATGATTAATATCTGACAAAATGACGTGTACAGATTTTGCTACCAGTGTAGACCCAGACCAGATTGGAGTATGCATGATTCGTTCAGCGTACCATCCCATATAAACATATAAATGCAGCTATTAATCCATATTATGTGTGAAACAACAGGTATATATATAGCTTTTCCAACATTTAATTTCTCAACGAAAGTATACTATAATATTTCATGCCATTCATTTGAACCACTTCGACAAAACAGTTCAGCTGAGTGCTAACAAATTGACAGCGTCTACTGTTGATGAGAAATAAGAAAACTACTGGTAATCTGTTTTTTCCATCGGATCTTGGCTTAAAATGGGGTGAAAAAAGGGTGATTGCAATTTGGTAACAATTGAATCTTGTAATTGGGTAATTGTAGTCGCAGTTTCTACACTGCTCAGAATTAAAGCATAGCATGTAGAATACTCTTTAAGGTGTATGAAAATCTTAAAATATTATTTTGTATTTTATTTATTTCTCAGTGAAAATATGTGTTGTAACTATTCAATTGAATCGTCTCGACATTCATATTGTGGACGAATACAGAAAATATTTTAATACAATTATCAACAAAATGGTATATCTTTAGATTATCCCACTTCACCCATATTGCTGAATTTTGTCCCCAGGGAAAATAGGTGGGACAGGTAACTGACTGAGAGCACGGTTGTTTTCCTGTACAGTCGAGAATTATCTCCTTGTTCAAACAGACGAACCATACTGGTTCCTGATGCTTCTGTGTGCCAGCTGATCAGGTGCTACACTGATCAGAACTCAATAAGCTTTGCATGTGGATCACATAGAATGTGATCACATTCACATTGAGTGGTCCTGGTTTCATAGAAAAACAAGAAAAGTATTAAACTATATTGTGACTATATAAACTATATAGTGGAGATCAATTGGGTTATATGGCATTAGTAGCACACTCGTATAGCATGTTACAGATCCATAACTGTTTAGTAGAAGCATTATAAATATATTACTAATTTAGTGGATGAGCCAAACCCTTAAGATAGGGTCATCATTACCACTTGGGGGAGGGGGGGTGGGGTGGGGGGGCACTATATTTGATGGAAAGGTATATATATCTGTAGTTATTACTTACACATGATAGCAGTTGAATCTGGTATCTTAAAGATTTTATGGCCTCATATGTGGATATGCAGCTCATACAATTGGCACCCAGGCTAGAAATGTTTGTCAGATGTTTCTCTTGTAAAAAAAAACATCAGACCTTTTATGTCTGAGGTCGGGAAGAAAAGTTATATTTTTGGCCTTGGCTTCTCGACTATACCATCTGGGACACAGCCACTTTAACACATCGATAAATGTATTATATAATTTCCTTTCACATAACTGCTTCATATTTCACACAAGCTGATGTTCCTCTATGAGGTTGTGACAAATCCACCATCCTCCGGCCTACTGTGTTTTCAAATGTACCTTCGTATTGTTTGGCTGCCAGCGGGGTCATTCGTGTGCTGACAGGCCACATTTCTATTTCTAATTATATCAACAATGCCTGGAGTAATTTTCATAGCTGTTATTTCGAGAAAACTCATGAGGATGGTGTCATTGACAGATGATGTTATTGCCAGATAATGTTATATGATTAGCCTGCTTTATTGAATCAAGATTGCTCCAGAATTTGCTGAGATATTTAAACTATTTATGTGGAAGCTGGCCAAAATAGCTTGTGTTAGTGACATGATTTACCCCCCCCCCCCCACCCCCCTGTGAAAGGGAGTATTTGCAGTTTATGGTCATGATCGACATATATGTATAGCTATGAATGTGACTACATGATCCATTTTTCTTGACAGTATTAAATAACAGTTACATATTACACACAACATTTCCCTCATGTGACGAGCGTACAGCTTTATCATATTTCTGACATATATGCAACAGGTAATCTGTAACATATTGTTGACTTGTGTCCACAGTAAAACGTTGTTAAATGACAAACAGTGCAGACCACATCAGACTTTCTGGACCTATATTATGATTGAGTACACAAGTCAGAAACAGTCTGTTGGTTAATTTCTCATGTGCTAATTTAATCAGTAAAATGTCTTTACCAGTTCACTTCATACTTTAATATATCTGTAAATTTAAAGCCATTACTATGGAAATATATTTACAAACTTTGCAAAACATTGCGGAAGTTTTTGTTAATGCATAGTTTATGCAGCTATATATCATGTGTATATTGGACATACATGTATCTAGAAGTTTATTATTTTGTAGTTGTTGGCAATGTCTAAATTAAAGCTTGAGGTATGTTTATTTGTATTTATGTAAATATATTGTAAATAATATACTAAGTCTTGTGGTAGTTTACAGTTTAACACATTTCAACCGGAATATGCTTTCAGGTAGACAAACGTTTTTAGCTGATTTTATGCTATTTCCAATTATTTACATGGATAATAATCACGATACTTTTAGGGAGTGGGACTAAGTGACTGGGGTTGTGTGGACCTGACACCAGATCAGGTTATTCTAATTTCAGGGCTGACTATATATTGTTCAAGTCTGATTTGGGGATCACTTGTGTGTTAGCTCTAGTTACACTAGCATTATGATTTTTAACTTGACTATTCGAAAAATAGTTAGAGCTTATGTAGTCACCCAGGCGTCGGCGTCGCGCCGGCGTCGGCGTCACCGTCACGCCTTGGTTAAGGTTTTTAGTCAAGCTTGTATATGGAATACACTGGCCCTACACCCACCATACTTGGGACAACTTTATCTCCTAGTGATGTACATCAACAACCCCTGACCTATATTTGACCTTGACCTACATTTAACCTTGGATTACTTTGTTATTTCCCCTTGGTTAAGGTTTTTAGTCAAGCTTGTATATGGAATACTCCTGGGCCTACAGCAACCATACTTGGAAAACTTCATCTAGTGATGTACATCAATAACCCCTGACCTTTACATTGACCTACATTTAACCTTGAATTACTTAGTTAAATTCCCTTGGTTAAGGTTTTTAGTCAACCTTAAGGTTTTTATGCGGGCCGCGGCCACCTTGTTTGTTAAGCTATGTGTACATCGACAACCCTCGTAGTCGAGCTATGCTGTTCTCCTACAGCTCTTGTTATACACTGTGAATGCCCATTTTATACAGTAGATGTATTTTGTCTGCCCCCAGGATGAAGATGAGTTTATCGGCTTCGCGTCCCTACCGGAGCAGGTACACAGGAAGGCCGTGCGTATGGGGTTTGAGTTCACACTTATGGTCGTCGGTAAGTGATATATGTCTTGAAATAAAGACTGTAACTTAAGGCCATAACAAAGGTTCATTTAATAGGTGTAGGAGCACAGGGGCTATGGGGAGAAAGGGGGTACATCTGCCAAAATTAAAGCAATGTGGCTGAACTTAGTGTTTACGAGTTATTTTAAGTATATGCACATTTACCACTCGTCATAAAATGTTATTATTCAGGCTTATTTGGCTTGCTTTGTGGGCCACCGGCTGACAGAAAGGTTGCTGTGACATTTGTGACCAATGTAGCCCAAGATGAACCTGTGCATCTGCACAATTTGATCAGGATGTATGCTGTTGTCAATGCAGACACTGAAATTGGCTGCCTGCCTTCAACACACTGGTTATCAGCTAATCCAACAGAGAGTATTTGTCAGAAAAGCAAAACATACAATTGTTGTAAATATTGTTCGCAACTTTTTCTCAACCGGCAAATCATGTGCCCATTGGTGATGGGTGAATTTGGCTTAGCTCTGAGAGGTTGCCACACTCGCAAATATTTGGTCAGAAAGCTCCCCTCGCCCTGCCCCCAATATTATTGGAGTCAGTTGTCCGTTGGTCGGTCGGTCTATTGGAAATTTTGTTTCCGTTCTATATGTTCTAAACTGATGAATGGATATTTTAAAATATTTGCCATGATGAGACAATGTGTCACGTTCAGCACCCATGTATCTATGTCCAAGGTCAAGGTCATTTAGATGTGTCGTGTTCAATACCCAGGTGTCTACGGCCAAGGTCAAGGTCACTTATAGGTCAAAGGTCAAATTTCATTTCCATGCTATATCTTCTAAACCGATGAAGGGATTTTTGTAGCACCCACTTACGGACAGCTACAGGGGCTACGTTCATACCGTCCGGGTTAAAGTTTTTGGTTAAAAAAAATTTGGTATACATGTACTATTAAAGCCTCGGCGGGTGCGACATGCGGCATTTATATAGTCAAATAATTTGTGAAAAATGTTTGTCATGATGAGATGATGTATCGCGTTCAATACCCACGTCAATGTCCATGTGCAAGATCAATGTCACTTAGAGTTCAAAGGTCAAATTTTGTTTTCTGCTCTATATCATCTAAATCATGAATGGATTTCAAAATTATTTGCCACAAATGTTTGCCAGAGACAACGTGTCACATTCAATGTTTATGTGCCTAGTCACACTTAGAGGTCAAAGGTAAAAAATGGGCATGAAATTTTGATTCCAACCTTTGAAACTCTTTTCTGTTCATGTATCAAAGCGATGTTTGTGGGGTTATTATGATCACTCCTGTGATAGCTCTAGTTTATTGTTAATTCTAATAAGTAAACAATAGTGCCATTGTCTAACCACCAAGGTGGCCATCCCACGTTTTGAATAAGGTACACGCTAAATTTGGAAGAAAAATCGCTCGATTCAAGGTAAGAAAATGTTGATTTATCAGTGTCAAGGTCATTACCAAGGTCAGGAATGATCGAGACAAATTGTCTCCCCTATTATCATATGAACCAAGTATACTTCAATGTTATGACGTTATGGCCAGTATAGCTTGATCTGACGAACGAAAAGTGGTAACAAGCAGTTGAAGTGTAAGGGATAGGCTAGAGTAGATAAGGACACGTAGTCACTTAATCACTGCCTCACCCGCAGTATGAGGTCTAGTCAACAATATGGCTATAATCTAACTTCAAGTGGATTAATCAATAAACAATATATGTAGTCTTACTACAATCCCTTAGCCATGATATGCCATGATAGGAGTATTACCATACACTATCAAAGTGCACATATGTATTGCCTATGCAATGTATTTCCAAAGTCTGAATGTCAAAGTCAAAGCCGGATGTGGTTACATCACATGGTAGTCCACAACGATAATGTTCCGGAAGCTGGTACCGGAAGTAAAGTTCCAAAGGTAGACTGTCGCGTATTATTTCCGGAAGTGGTGGACCAGATGTAAAGTTCCTATGGTATCACTCGACTGTAGCAAACCAGACGTGGTGGACCGGATGTAAAGTATCCATGGTAAATCAATTGGTTGTAATACCGGAAGTGGTAGACCGGATGTAAAGTTCCGATAGAATACAAATGGCGATTATCACATTTGGCTAAGACGCCGGGAAAAGTTTCACATGGGTGACATTCAACTCGGTGGTAGTATAATAAGATGATATATGTGTATGGTGTTTCACTTAACTAATCAATGGCTGTGACTGTCTGCTGAATGCGATGTAGCAGTCACACACTGCTCTATACAGGCCTGTACCTGGAACTGCTACACACACTGCGCCAGACAGACGTACAGACACTCGGACGACCTGGTACTCTGCACTGACTGGGGTCTGCCTTCAACGAGTGGACCAAAACATCCAATGTGGCTCGCTGGAGCGATCTCGAGAGGCTATAAAATGAAATGAGCCTCCAATTACTGGACGAATACGCACAGATGGACAGACAGGATGCACAACGGACTAAAACGGGAATTTAACAACGGCAAATCACAGCTGAAATAAAATGTTGTAGGTACATACCAAAATTCTCCATGTCACTGGTGAATATAGCACTATCCTTCTGCTACCAGAAAATATGAGTCCCAACAACACATTGCAAGACATCGCTTATATACGCACCAGCGAATCCACGCATGGAATAATGAATATTGCTAAACCTCGTTCGACATCTCAGCATAAATATTACAAAACCATGGCTTTTGCCATTTCACCCGCGGGTTATATTTGGCATAAATATATGTTCCCACGCCATAAATCCAACCAAACTAGTGTACAGCCCTCGCGGAATAAATACCATCCAACATGGTATATCCCACACTATAGACCCAGATCTCATAATGCGAAATGGACTCGACTGGTCTCGACATACGAGGGTCGCTATTTGGCCTATTTGGCATAAACGTATTTCCACCAATACAACATAAGCCCCGTTATTACACGCACATTGTACATGCCAAATGTATATGCTAAATCACAGGTATGTAAAAATCACAGGTATGTGAAATCACAGGTATGTGGAATCACAGGTATGTGAAATCTATAATACGCACAACAATACAACACAGGACCACACATCACAAATATACAATCATACAGAAATCCGGAATGCACGTGTCACGCGACATATCTCCCCCCTAAACAAAAGTGTTTACACTTTCGTGCATAATCGCGAGACACGTCGGCACGGCTGAATCTACCCCGATACCCAGCTCAGGTAGTCGGCCCCAGATTGTCGGCCCCTTTTATCGCAACAATACGCATTATGGCAGACTGTTTCCCTGACCTTAAATGGGATAGGGTACCCCTTAATTCTTAATGGGTCTTGCGTTGACAACTTTCTCTCATGTTTCTCTATATGGGTGTGTCCTGGTGCGTCCCTCAGGACATGGGTGAATTCCCTTAAGATCTCTTTGACTTGGGTCTTTTGTTTCTTTCCTAAATAAGGCGACAGGTCAACTCTGCTCTCCGTATCAAACTCTAATCCCCTGGGACATAACATGTTTTCTTCAGCACTACACCCACTTGGACTAGGATCCCCCTCTACTGTGTCTTCCATTACGCAAACATTGTATTAGCGAGCGTACGTCACTACAGTCAGAATTCGTTACAGCGGCACACGTTATAGCGGCATATTCGCCTCCCGGCACAATAAGCCGCCAAACCAATCGGCATACTCTTTAATCTGCTCGATATACCGGCAAATTCGGCTTCCGGCACCGGCAGGGAATTCACGCAAACGAATACACAGTTTAAGTCTTATTTAATGTGCGTTATAACGGCGCCGGTACCCGGCATCGCTGGTACCCGGCGTCGCTGGTACCAGCTCTGTTATCCGGCATTACGTGCCGGAAACCGATATTCGGGAACCAGTCACTGACCATATCTAAACAATTTCACAGCTGATTAACCCCGACCTGCTGTCATAAATCGCGGCAATTAACGTGTCAGTACCTTGTCACCTGCTGTGATGTACTATTTTGCAAACATCAATTAAGAAATGAACAGTTAGCAACTAAATTTACTTTACAAGTCATTAAATCCAGCAAGGACCGATAGATTGTAAATAAAAAAATATCATAATCGTGAACAATTTAAATAATTATCGTGTAGCATTGCCTCTGGGGCGAGTTCAGATAGGGACGAATCGTCATGTAAATATTTAAAGGGAAACCACTCTATATGTTTTTGCTTTGCAATTTTATAAATTTTAGCATGTAAATTAAAACAAACTGTTTATTAAAATATGTGTTTCTTTTATAAATGCACATGTTTGCGAATTGCTAACAATAAAGAAACAATTTCACAGATAATCCGGTATTCACCACGTGCTCCTCAATTAACAACAGGTTCGCCTGCAACCTAGACTTTGTCAAATACCGGATTAGCTTTGAATTGTGTTTGTTTCCTTGATATAAATTTGTATATATGCATTGCTTTATCAATGTGGTGACAAATAAGTATATATCTCGCCGATAATGCTAATGTAAAATGACAGCAAATAGCGTCGATACAATGCGTGGTTACCAATTACCGACATGTTCCAATTACCGGAATTATCACAACAGTCTGATAGCGAGGAGAAAATTGCCGATTCTTTATACCGGCATATTCGTTATAACGACATATTCGTTATAACGGCAGATTCATCTTTGACGAACTATGCCGTTGTAACGAATTCTGACTGTATACCCCCAGTTACCTATTTAAACAGGGGGTATGATGAGGTACCCGCGCAATAGGTAATGCGGTCAAATAGGTCACGATGCAGTGACTATTTTCGATCAATAACTTATGTTGTAAGCGATTGTAATGTGTATTTTCAATATTTATATTATTAAAATGTATCATATCGGTACCACTTTAAGTAATATTTGTATATTTTAAATGTATTGATGTTCTCATGAAGCGCATGAATATAAGTATTAACTAGAAAAAGTCGATGGCGCGCCATCGCAATATACCCACTTTCCCCAAATGCTAAGTCCGAAAGGGGGAAGTAATCCATGATGGAGGGTCGGATAAAAAATCCGAATTCACTTTGCGCATGTGCACATGATAACGAAGCTACATAGCAAATATGAGGCGCGTAGGTATGAAGGTGAAAAAGTTTTTCGAGTTACAAGGAAAAAATGGGAAATTCTGAGTCGGAAAGGGGGAGGTAATCGATGATGGAGGGTCGGATCAAAAATGGGAATTCACTTTGCGCATCTGCACATAACGAAGGTACATACTAAATATCAGGCGCATAGGTATGAAGGTGAAAAAGTTTTTCGAGTTACAAGGAAAAAATGGAAAATTCTGAGTCCGAAAGGGGGAGATAATCCATGATGGAGGGTCGGATGAAAAATCCGAATTCACTTTGCGCATCTGCACATGATAACGAAGCTACATAGCAAATATGAGGCGCGTAGGTATGAAGGTGAAAAAGTTTTTCGAGTTACAAGGAAAAAATGGGAAATTCTGAGTCCGAAAGGGGGAGATAATCCATGATGGAGGGTCGGATGAAAAATCCGAATTCACTTTGCGCATCTGCACATGATAAACGAAGCTACATAGCAAATATGAGGCGCGTAGGTATGAAGGTGAAAAAGTTTTTTCGAGTTACAAGGAAAAATAAAGCGAAATTCCGAGTCCAGAAAGGGGGAGATAATGCATGATGGAGGGTCGGATGAAAAATTCCTGAATTCACATTTGCGCATCTGCACATGATAACGAAGCTACATACAAATATGAGCGCGTAGGTATGAAGGTGAAAAGTTTTCGAGTTACAAGGAAAAAATAAAAAATGGGAAATTCTGAGTCCGAAAGGGGGAGATATCCATGATGGAGGGTCGATCAAAAATCCGAATTCACTTTGCGCATCTGCACATGATAACGAAGCTACATAGCAAATATGAGGCGCGTAGGTATGAAGGTGAAAAAGTTTTTCGAGTTACAAGGAAAAAATGGGAAATTCTGAGTCCGAAAGGGGGAGATAATCCATGATGGAGGTCGGTCAAAAATCCGAATTCACTTTGCGCATCTGCACATGACGAAGCTACATACCAAATATCAGCGCGTAGGTATGAAGGATGAAAAAGTTTTTCGAGTTACGAGGAAAAAATGGGAAATCTGAGTCCGAAAGGGGAGATAATCCATGATGGAGGGTCGGATCAAAAATCCAAATTCACTTTGCGCATCTGCACATGATAACGAAGCTACATACCAAATATCAGGCGCGTAGGTATGAAGGTGAAAAAGTTTTTCGAGTTACAAGAAACGTGACGGACGTACGGACGGACGTACGGACGTACGGACGGACGGACACCCGTGACGAAAACAATATACCCGTTTTTTTTTACAAAAAAAGTGGGTATAATTAATCCAGCTTATATTGAGGCAAATCACACAGCCTTAAAACATAATGCTGGAGTATAAACCATAGTATCGTATATTATTCATAAGTATATCACTATTAAACATTAATTACAATATGTAAGCATATTATTATACCCCCCGCAACGAGTTGAGGGGGGGTATACTGGAGTCAGGTTGTCCGTCCGTCCGTCCGTGCGTCCGTCCGTCCGGATAAACTTAACATCAGAGAAATATTGTTATAACTTTTATTTCCTTCATCTAAAATGCTTGATATTTCACACATGCATTCCTGTAAGGCTCTACTACCATGCTGTGCCAAATCCACGACCGTCCAACCCCCGCAGATCCCAAGGTCAAGGTCAATTACTTAGTCCGTAAACTTAACATCAGAGAAATATTCTTATAACTTCTATTTCCTTCATCTAAAATGCTTAATATTTCACACATGCATTCCTGTAAGGCTCTACTACCATGCTGTGCCAAATCCACGACCGTCCAACCCCCGCAGATCCCAAGGTCAAGGTCAAATACTTAGTCTCTTTACAAAACTTAACATCAGAGAAATATTGTTATAACTTCTATTTCCTTCATCTAAAATGCTTAATATTTCACACATGCCTTCCTGTAAGGCTCTACTACCATGCTGTGCCAAATCCACGACCGTCCAACCCCCGCAGATCCCAAGGTCAAGGTCAAATACTTAGTCTCTTTACAAAACTTAACATCAGAGAAATATTGTTATAACTTCTATTTCCTTCATCTAAAATGCTTAATATTTCACACATGCATTCCTGTAAGGCTCTACTACCATGCTGTGCAAAATCCATGACCGTCCAACCCCCGCTGATCCCAATGTCAAGGTCAAATACTCTTTACAAAACTTAACATCAGAGAAATAAGTTATAACTTCTATTTCCTTCATTGAAAATTCTTATTATTTCACTTGTGCATTCCTCTAAGGTTGTACTATCATGCTGTCACAAATCTACGAGTGTCCAACCCCCGCTGCTCCCCAAGGTCAAGGTCACATACTTAGTCTCTTTACAAAACTTAACATCAAAGAGAAAATATTTATAACTTCTATTTCTTTCATGCAAAATACTTAATATTTCATATGCTGTGACAAATCCCCGCTGATCTCGAGGTCAACGTCACATACATACCGTATAACCTTGGCTTAACGCCCCCCTCCTAATAAACGCCCCCCTCCCCCCCCCCCCAAAAAAAAAAAAAAAAAAATAAAAAAAAAAAAAAAAAATCCTTATTTGTGTTTGAAATTGACGGTCCTTGGTAAAAAACAATTGGCTAATAAACGAAACGCCCCCCCCCCCCCCAAATAATTTTTTTTTTTTTTTTTTTACCAATGACCGCCAATTTCAAACACAAATAGTCTTTAAATCTTTATTTGTGTTTGAAATTGGTGGTCCTTGGTAATTTTTTTTTTTTTTTTTTTTTTTTTTTTTTTTTTTTTTTACTGGCTAATAAACCCCCATCCCCCCCCCCCCCCCCCCCCCCCCCAAATAAAAAAAAAAAAAAATAAAAATTTTTTTTATTTTTTTTTACCAATGACCCGCCAATTTCAAACACAAATAATCCTTAAATCCTTATTTGTGTTTGAAATTGACGGTACCTTGTAATTTTTCTTTTCTTTTTTTTTTTTTTTTCTTTTTTTTTTTTTTTCTTTTTTTCTTACTGCTAATAAACGCCCCCACCCCCCCCCCCCCCCCCAAATTTTTTTTTCTTTTTTTTTTCTTTTTTTTTTCTTTTTTTTTTTTTTTTTTTTACTGGCTAATAAACGCCCCCCCCCCCCCCCCCCCCCCCCCCCATTTTTTTTTTCTTTTTTTTCTTTTTTTTTTTTCTTTTTTTTTTTTTTTACTGGCTAATAAACGCCCCCACCCCCCCCCCCCCCCCCCCCCCCCCCCCTTTTGTAAAAAAGTAACGCCTCCGGGGGCGTTAATTCGAGGTTATACGGTATGTCTCTTTACAAAACTTAACATCAGAGAAATCGGTTATAACTTCTATTTCCTTGCTCGGATCTGCTTCACATTTCACACACTCATTGCTCCAATGGACCTCTACCACCCTGTGACAAATTCACGTTCATGCCGCTCGCGCTAATCCCAGAGTCAAGGTCACAAGCCCACACACTTGGAAATTTGTACATATTTTAGGGGTACCTGGGCCCACGCGGGGGGTATATTCCGTAAGCCTCGCTTACTGACCAATCTAGTTAAAACAGTAGATGCTACCGCTGTTTCGCTATATGTGATATTTATAACAAAATATTTTTTTTTATTCGTCCGCGTACGGATTTCTGTCACACAAAGCGCCATTTTCAATTCATATTTTGACCTGTGCATATGAACCGGACAATTCAAATTTCTCTGCAGAATGTTCAGACTAACTACATAAGTAATGCTGCTAAATAAGTGTTAACGGCTGGAACATGGTCATCACTAAAAGGAAGAAACCACAGTCGTATTATTGAAAAATAAGATTTACCTGATACCTCATGGGGACCGCCATTAATCCAGTGTAAACAATAGACCGTGTAATCCCATTCCCTGAGTAGCCCCAGCTTAGTGAAATGGTGTGCTAATCATGATATTATGTTCCCCAATAATAGAAACGGTTTGAATTTCTCGGTAAAAACTACGAAAGTCATAAAAAAATAACGATGTATATTTAACATTGGATACGCGTAAACGGTATTACTCTCTCTCATCGGATCATCAGTTGTCGTCTATATAGTGATTTAACGTACTAATCTGGTCTTAATTTATTGTCAACTTTCAACGCCATTTACAGAATATACGGCTAATTTTGGAAATAAATAACGGCAAATTACGATGACGTCTGCTCTGAAATATCTGTCAACTTGCGGACGTAATTTAAGGAAATCGATTATCTTTTAAGGCTACATCTGTGACTACCGTAATTACAAATTTATGTATAGTTTTTGGCTACACCCGACACATTACACAGATCTAGTTGTAAATACACGTCGCTTTGTGTGGAAAAAAATCGATAATGCAGTCGTGTGTGACGAGGTGTTGATCTGATGACACCACACAGCTGTAAATGTTGACTGACCCTTAGGCAATGTTTTGAAATTGACGTGTCGTTTTGATGTGTGCCGCAACACCTCACTGTCGGAGACAATTAACGATATACTCTCGATTATACACAGATCTATTAGACGGCTGATTATTTAAAAAAAAAAAGTAATTCAGTACACCTTCACCGATATTGTTTTTAGAAAATCAGTAATAATTTCCGTAAATGGTGTTGAAAAGTCGACAAAAATTCTATCACCGTATTTAGTTGTGCCGATATTGTTTTAAAAAATCAGTATTTGTTTTCCGTAAATGGTGTTGAAAATTGACACAAAATATATAGCCGCATTTCTCCGATATTCGTTTAGAAAATCACCAATATTTTCTGTAAATGGTGTTGACACAAAATTCAGTGCTCACGCGGAATTCAAATAAAATAAAAAATAATAATTGAATAAATAGACGCCGAATTCTGTGTTTGCGGTCAGTGAATTCTGGTCGTGGTAGCCACATGCACAGTTCCAACAGTGTTGTGAGCAGATGGACGACAATAATTATTTCAAATTCATAAAAAAATGTTTGCTGTCCGAAAATTAATTAATTGTGACAGCCAAAAAAATAGATTTTGGGACAGTAACAAATTATATGGTATAGACAGTACCTCAAACTTAAAAAAACATATTTATAGCTATTTTTATTAAAATCAGAAAAATAATATATATGGAGAAAAAAAAATATATACCAAGTCGAGGTTTGAACCCACGACCCTTTCGGGAATCGGTAATTAAATCATAAAAGTCGGCGACCTTAACCTCGCGACTATTGCGCCATTTACGACAATTACATTTATACAGAAGTGCTATCAGTATTACGCAACCATTTGAACGTAATAATTATTAAATTATTTTGCAACTCCATCTACAACGATACCGTTACAGAGATATGCTATTGAAACAACATGTATTAGTACCCATAACATATCGAAGTAATGTATCATTATATATCACAGGAGATAGATTAAAACTATATATACTAATAAACAGAACAATCCGCTTGGCTCGCATGAAAATAGTTTGCGTGATATTGATTATCTCCCTTGCCGAAAGTAATTCACATATTTATTAATTCCAAATAAGACATGTTTGCGTAATGTCTATCACGGCCACGTTTATTACAGTGAGTATTCCAATCCCCAGGTGCTCAGGCCTAGTCTCGTACCTCTTTAACATGTTTGCATGAAAGGTTTTCAACTTTCCTCCCATGTCAACCCTATAGTCCCACTCATTAACTACCTCTGTTATGGGGTATGGTCCCTTCCACATAAGAAGCAATTTGTTGTTGTCTGTCCGTAGTAGTACAAGTACCTGATCTGCCATTGCATACTGCCTACTACGGGTCTTACGTTGTAGTACTTGCATACTTTTTGACGCACTCTTCAATTTGTTCTCATGCGCGATTTCACACGTTTTCTCGAGCCGTTCGTGCAAGTCGAGGACGTACTGATATGTCGTTTTGACGTTGTCCTCTATGTCCTTCTCAGACCACAGATCTCTTAGTATGCTCATGGGACCCAGAACGGTCCTTCCGTACAATAGTTCAAACGGTGAGAAAGCCAAGCTTTCTTGAGGGACTTAGCGATACGCGAATAGGAGCGCGTTGATGTATTTGTCCCAATCTTTGGGACGTTCGCTTGCCATTCTACGAAGCATTTGCTTTAATGTACCATTGAACCGTTCCATGAGACCGTTACACTGTGGGTGGTACGGTGTCGTGGTTAATTGTCTCAGCGATAACAATCTACTAACTTCCTCCATGACTGCCAACGTAAATTGACTACCCCGATCGGTGAGCATCTCCTCGGGGATACCCAGTCTGCTGAACATGTCCACAAGAGCTTCGGCGACTCGTTCGGCCTCGATGCCTGGTAGTGGTACCGCTTCTGGGTACCTAGTTGCATAATCAACTGACGTTAGTATGTAGCGATTCTTCCGATCGGTAGCTGGGAAAATTGGCCCAACAATGTCAACTGCGACTCGTTTGAACGGAGTGTCTATCAACGGCATAGTTCCTAACGGAACCTTGGTGATATGTCCCTTTGACACAGTCTTTTGACATATGTCACAAGACCTACAAAACCGTGTAATGTCACTGCCCACGCCTGACCAATAAAATTCTGATAACACTCGATCAGTTGTCTTCTTAACCCCTAAATGGCCCGCCATGATTGATTCATGTGCCACTTTCATCACGGTAGTCCTAAGTGTTTTTGGGACTACCAGCTGATGGTACATCCTACCTGACCCTATTGATTCGAAATTACGATACAACAAGTCTTTTTGGTACGCGAATTTCGATTTGTTTCCGTTCTTACTTGACCGTACTGTTCCGTCTTTTGCGTTATTTCGAACCAACGTCAATGTGACGTCATGTGCCTGCGCCTCTTTGAATTCATCACGTGATACGTTCGCGATTGTTGTGTTTTTATTTTTTGTTTGGCTAACTAATTGTCTCGGACTTCAGCCAGACCTGTGTCACGTAGCAAGCATCGGCACAATCGTATATTAACTTTAAGCCGGTATACGGCGATAGTACCTATGCGCTACCCAAAGCAAGTCAATGACTGTATCTGCTATTGACAACCCAGGAAAGTCGTTCCCTTGTCTACCAATAATAGTGAAATCATAATATATTATTATCAACATACAGTCTGTACATATGACCACAGAAAGGGTTTTAACACAACAAATAGGCGTGTAATAATATTATACCAACAACTTTATTATGGAAATTTAATATTATAATTCATTTATAACATAAAACTGTCTACATATATGCAATGTGACTCAATAACAAAACAAAGGTGCATGGCTATATGATAAAATTAAGATAAAAAATATGTATTATCAGCTAGTGTAATTACCAAGCTCTGCGACATGAATTATATTAGGTTCCCATAGCAACCATTCAACAACACACGCACAAAACAAACCAAAACCACTACGCTGCCAATATCATATTTGTCACATGAGGTATTGAGTACAATAATTTAAATTATATTTATAGTTGTAAAACAAAAACATCACAAAAGTGAACCCGCAACGCAACTGTTCCAAATATGTATAATAGGGTGTATTATATAAAATTAGTTACTATATTATGTTTAAAAGTGGCATAACAGTAAATATGGTGGTACAATGCCATGTGAACAAATAAATAATGGTTAACAATGGTCAATCAAAGTTAGTATTAGAAAATGTACAATGTTAGCAGGAGTTGCATGTTGTATTGTCAACATTTACGGTGAGTAGTATTGTAAATTAGCATACTGTATATCAGGTGGTTAGGATTGAAATAGGTTGTAACTGCTGGAACAATCACGTTACTTACTCACATCATAGATTAGAATATATTGTATGTTATAATAATATAATGTCAAAAATAAAATAAACTTCACTTCTGTTGCTTCTGTGTTCATGGTAAAGGTCAGAAATTCCTATGTAAAGGAGTAACATTTCTCACATAACATAGCCAAATTTGAAATATCTTACAATATATGGCAATATTATGTAGAGAAAAAAACATAACATATATGTATACGGTTTTGTCCTTGGGAGACAAAAATGTCGTGTTAAACGTTTTATACGTGCACGAACCCTCCACGCCACCGTAAGAAGATATTAACATTAGTATGCAGGTGTAGTGAAAAGTTTTTAATGTACCATGATCACACTGAATCAGTTACAAATCACCAGAAGTTAGAAATAAAACCGATTACATTGTAAATAATACAATTACATTGTAAATAATCCAAACAGGTGCAAAACTATATGTTTCTAATGTTAAGATAAATGAAAAACATTTTAATTATGTCAGCGGTCAAATTTAGGGAATCTCCATCAAATAGTTTTGTAATTATAATCATAGGGATGTATCTAGTACCATAGGTAGTGATACATATAAGAGGACGACTAGCACTCAGGTTAGTTATCAGTTAAAATTAGGGATAACCTTAAAGAGTATGAAAACCGCTAGGTTAGGTTAACATTCAAAATTAGGGTTAGGTCAGTAGTCAAAATTAGGGGATCTAGTCAAAATTTGCTGAGTAATAATAATAATCCTAGGGACGTGTCTAGTAATATAGGTAATGTCTAGTAATATAGATAGGGATAGGTTTGAAATTTAAAAATATGGATAAGCCTTAGGGGATGGAATGCGTTAGGGTAAGGTTAGCAGTCAAAATTAGGGAATCTCTATCTAAGTAGTTTAGTAATGATAATAATAATCCTAGGGATGTGTTAAGTATCACAGGTAGTGATAATCCTAATAGGACGGTAACTAACTCAGGTTAGTTAGCAGTCAAAATTAGGGATAAGCCTTAGAGTAAGAAAAGTGCTAGGGTTAGGTTAAAATTCAAATTTGGGTTAGGTCTGCATTCAAAACCAGGGATCTTGTCAAAATTTGTTGTAATAATAATAATCCTAGGGATGTTTCTAGTAATATAGGTAGGGTTAGGTTCAATATTGAATGATAAGGATAAGCCTTAGGGGATTGAAAACATTATGGTACGGTTAGCAGTCAAAATTAGGGTATCATGTCCAAAATTATTAAGTAATAGTAATAATTGTAGGGAATGTGTCTAGTAATACAGGTATGGTTAGAACTTAGGGGTGAGTAGTGTTTGGGTTATGTCAGCATTCAAAAGTAGGAGATAAATAGCATAAGGGTCAGCTCAATATTAAAAACTGAATAATTAAACTAACCCACACTGTATAGTGAATACTGAATAAATAAACAACCCACATTACATAGTTTGCACCTATTAAGCATCTAACGTGTATACAAAATTTAATATGGCTAAAACCATGTATAACAATGCATACAATAGTTCAAATTGCAAGTTAACAATATCACCACCCCTGATGTTATAATAAAAAAAAATTATAATAAATTTTGTTTAAAAAAATATTTTAATAAACATTTTTTTTTTTTAAATTATTTAATTTTTAATTTTTATTTTTACAACCAAAATAATTATTCTAAAAAATGTATCCCGATTAATTTAGAAAAGAGGAATGTGTTGTTTGATTCCTTCATCAAAATAAGATAAACCAATGCAGTTCCATCTGAGATAGCACCTAGTGAGCCGGCTCATCAGGATCTACACTGTAAACATTTTATTATATATAATTATACACAAAGTGGTGACATTGTAATTATAATCTTAGGGATGTATCAAGTACTATAGGTAGTGATACACATAAAAAACGACTAGCACTTAGGTTAGTTATCAGTTAAAATAAGGGATAAGCCTTAGATATGAAAACCGCTATGGTTAGGTTAGTTAACATTCAAAATTAGGGTCAGGTCAGCAGTCAAAGTTAGGGAATCTTGTCAAAAATAGTAGTATATAAGAGTCATAATGATACAAGTTTATATGGAAGCCACACACTACGTGTGGTGGCTTCCACACGAAACTTGTAATCATTATGACTCTTATAGGTGTGTAAAAATCCCGCCGACAACCATGTTTTCGACAACCGACAACAAAAATTCTATATTTTTTTGTGCCAAAATATTCTAGCAGATGCCAAAATATTCTCGAACAACCAATTGAACATATGTTGTTTTGTATATACTCGACAACAAAGTTTGAAAAATGGCAACCACAACAACAACTTTCCAAGCGATGGGAATCCGTGCGGCGAAAAGTATTTCCAAGCATTTGCTCTTGGAGAACGCGTTCGAAAACAATCTTGTGTCCGACATTGGGCGCGTAGACTACCTCGAAAACCACGAGGGACAAACAAATTTTCAACCTCTAGAAGGTTTTGCCAGCATTTGTACGATTTGTACGTGTTTGGTACCTAGATAGAGAAGAATGCGTAGTAGTAGAAACAAACGCATCTTGCACAACTGGGGAAAAGGGGTCTGCGAAAAATTGTGTGGGTAGAATAGCAATTGCATCTAGAGAAACAATTGGGAAGGATAGCAAACCACTGCACACTACAATCGTGCATACAATTCGACGCGAGAAAGAGTTTGGAAATAGTTCCATTCGAAATACTGTAGAACGCATAGAAGAAGCTAGCGGAAGCATAGCAAAAAGAAGGTGGGTAGAAATACACCAAGGGGCAAACCCCTCGCATTGTTTGTTGCAAAAATAGCGGTGTCCGAAATAGCGATAGAAATTCTAGAAGAGCAGCTGCAATCTCTGCAAACTAGACTGCGAGCGGCTGGAATGGAAATCTACTGTGTGGACTACACGAAAGACTTTTCCGGTACGCTAGATAGACCGGCTTTGGTAGAATATCTACAGAAAGAGAAAGATTTTGCGATGCAAGGAAAAAAGTAGAGGTTGGGGAGGGTTCGAAGAAAATGTAGGAACAATTCTAGACAACACAGGTACAGTAGGGAACCACGTTTGCACTTGGATACAAACCAGAGACAACAGAACCACTAGAACGAAATTGTACAACAAGGTAGTTTCCCAATTTCGAGGCTGGAGAAGTAACGAGAAAGCATTGGTGGACATCTAGCGGACTACGCGGATTGCACCAACGACCATCTTCGGAAAACATTCCACCACGCGGATGTACAAACGAAGAGGTTGCACTAGAATCGAGGTTTCGGTCTACGGTTCTCCGGATATTTCCAAAGAGACAGCACTAGAGGTGCTTGCGGAAGCGGAAGAGACTGTTTCCAATGCAAATCTATTTGTAGTACAACCTCCGCACAAACAGTGGGAAAATCTAGCAAAATCCATCGATAGATGTTTTGTACTAGGAGACAAACCATGCGGAGAAATCTTTGTAGCATGGTACGCGCATACAGGTACGGGTAGGATTTCTGGAGTTCGTGTACATCCAACCACTGCCACTCTTGCAGATCCTTCTAGATGGAGTAGAGCGATGGAGTGGGCAGCTGCAGATTTTGGTTTCCGAGCATGTCCGATCTTTCTAGCGGAGATTCTGTCTGGCGAAAATGGAGAAATAGAAATGTCTCCACTACGGTGTTTTGCAAAGGCAAAAGATTCTTCCACGATACTCTGCGGTTGCAAACATCCAACCGAAATTCGCGCTAGAAGCGAGGAAGTAGATCTAGAAGAAGTACTTCCATCTACAAACCACATCCAATGGAAGTGGAGAGAGGAAAAATGCCAAGCGCTAGGTGTAGAAAAATCCAAGTTCGCAATTCTAGAAGTTCCAGCAATAGCAGCTACTAGGTGTATTTCCACGCTCTCTCCTCCACGCAATAGAGCACATATACTGGTACATTGCAAGATGCTAGAGGAAGCAGAAATTTGGAGAAGGTTAGAACAACTCTCGCGAGGAGAGCTAGAAAACTACTCTAGCGGAAAAGAGTACAATAGAAAGAGCCATCGAGATAGAAAAGCTTGCGGAAAGCTGCCAAGGAACATACAGAACACATTTCGCAAAAAAGAAGAACTCCGTCTAGATGTTTTTCTCCGAAGAAATGCTAAGGAGACAAAAGAACGTGCAAAATATCGGAACTACCAGACGAAAACGAAGTGTGGCACATTCTAGGTTTCCGTAGTAGACCCGGTGGCAGGTTTGGAGATAGTACTAGAGTAGTATTTTCTACCAACAAAATGCCACAAACATCTTTTGAGTTTGGCCAACTAGAGGAATTTCCAAAGTTCCTAGACAGTTGCAAGGATGCATTCGAAATGGAGCGCGAAGAGCACCCTAGAGAGGGAAACATTCTGGCTACCACCACCAGTGTTTTCTCTTCGAATTCGAGTGTGCAGTGGAGGAAGGAGTTCCAGAGCCAAGGTAGGACCATCCGATGGAATCCCATAGAAGTTGTAGAAGCACCAAATCCAAGAGAGTTGGAGAGAATACAGAGATTGGCTAGAGACGGAAGAGTACGATTCTACAGAGAAGTGCGTAGAGGAGACTTTCTTGCAACAGAAAACGGAAACATACAGAGACATAGATGTAGAAGCGGGTTTGTACGATTGTAGTAGGTACTGCGACACATTGTACAGAGGATGCAAAAGAACAATTCTATTTCTGGTGGCCACAAACAAAGATGGTACTCCAACAACGGGAGTGGAAATTCCTACCTACGGATTTTTCCTACAGAAAGAAATAGAGAGAATTGGTAGGCCTCTCCGCGAACTACAGAATCCACTACGATGTAGAATGGGGGAGCCTCGCACTACACCGAACAAGAGAAAAAAACTAGAACATTTGTAGTGTGTCCTGTAGATTCTTTTTCTTTGGAAAAAGTATAGAAACTAGAATGTCTGGCGGCAGTTCTAGCAGTTTTTCGAAAAAAAAATAAAAAAAATACAAACGAAGCCCCCAATAGGGTAGTTTTCCAAAGAAAATAGAAAACTGTTCGAATACTTTTTTTCCCAAAGAGAGCTACTCCATGTAGAAAGGGTCGCCAGGGCGTATGGACTCGCTAGGAGTTTTCTTTTTTTCCTCCGGTTTGGCGGACTGTTTGGCGGGGTGCGCGAACTGGGCGTCGGGATCTCCATTCTTCCAGATTCTACAAGACTCTAGGGACACGAATGGGAACAGTAGTGACTGTATAGTGAATACTAAACATTATTAAACAACACACACTCTATAGTTTGCACCTATTTAACATGTATAGATTATACACAACAATATTACATGGCTAAAAACATGAATAACAATGCATACAATAGTTAAAATTTCAAGTTTACAATATCACCACCCCTGATTTTATAACAAAATAATAATAATAATAGACCTGTTTTTTTTATTTATTTAAATTAAATTTTTCAAATTTTTATTTTTTACAATCATATTAATTATTATAAAAAATATCCAGATTAATATAGAAAAGAGGAATGTGTTGTCTGATTTCTGTATCAGAAAATAATAAGATAAACCAATGCAAATTCATCTGAGATAGCACTTATTGAGCCGGCTCATCAGGATCTACAGTTAAACTTTTATTATACACAATTATACACAAAGTGGTGACATTGTAACATTTCTAATAATTTATATTGGTTGAATATTCCGTAATATATAATATTGATTATCTACATAACCCCAAATTGTATGTATAATTTTTTATAACAAAAAGATAATAATTCTTTTTAAAAAATAATTATTTTTTTAAATTTTTTTTTTCGACAAACATTACGCAAACACGTCTTATTTGGAATTAATAAATCACTGAACTACTTTCGGCAAGGGAGATAATCAATATCATGCGAACTATTTTCATACGAGCCAAGCGGATTGTTCTGTTTATGATTAGTATATATAGTTTTAAGCTATCTCCTGTGATATATAATGATACATTACTTTGTTATGTTATGGGTACTAATACAATAGCGTATCTCTGTAACGGTATTGTTGTAGATGGAGTTGCAAATAATTTAATAATTATTACGTTCAAATGGTGGCGTAATACTGATAGCACTTCTGTATAACTGTGATTGTCGTAAATGGCGCAACAGTCGTGAGGTTAAGGTCGCCGACTTCAATGATTTAATTACCGATTCCCGGAAGGGTCGGTGGTTCAAACCTCTACGTGGTATAATTTTTTTTTCTCCATATATATTATTTTTGTGATTTTAATATTTTTAGCTCACCTGAGCGAAGCTCAGGTGAGCTATTGTTACCGCAATGTGTCCGTCGTCCGTCGTCGTCCGTCGTCGTCCGTGAACATTTTCAAACGTCTTCTCCTCAGTAACCATTGGGCCTATAGTCACCAAACTTCATGATCATGGTCCTTAGGTAGGGGGATTACAAAATTGTTAAAATTACGTCATTGCGTAATCCAAGATGGCCACCGTCTAAAAATAGCACAAATTCTTCAAAAATCTTCTTCTCTAGAACCACCAACCAGATTTCGACAAAACTTGGTAGGAATGATCGAGGTACAATGCTCTTTCAAAGTTGTTAAAATGGTGACCCTGGGGTCAAAACTGGGCGTGGCCCGTGGGGTCAAATTGGGGTCAAATTTTATTTTTTACCGAATATGGTCATGTCATATATCAAATTGAAGGTATCAAAGAGGCGATCACTCTGTTGCATTTTTTGTCGAAATCTGATTGTTATGTCATCCAAGATGGCCACCGAAAGGTCAAAAGGTCGTTCTTTTATTAGAGATTACAAAATTCTTCTTCACATGAACCGCTTGGCCCATGGTAGCCAAACTTAAAAGTTATGGTCCATGGGTGAAGCCTTTTCAGATTTATTAAAATGGAAGTCATCGCTAATCCAAGATGGCCACCGTCTAAAAATAGCATAAATTCTTAAAAAATATTCTTCTCATGAACCGCCAGCCGGATTTCGACGAAACTTGGTAGGAATGATCAATGTACAATGCTCTTTCAAATTTGTTAAAATGGTGACCCCGGGGTCAAAAATGTGCGTGGCCCGTGGAGTCCAATTTGGGTCAAATTTTATTTGTGACCGAATATGGTCATGTTATATATCAAATCGAAGGTATCAATGAGGCGATCACTCTGGTGAATTATTTGTCAAAATCTGATGGTTATGTCATCCAAGATGGCCGCCGAAAGGTCAAAAGGTCGTTCTTTTATTAGAGATTTAAAAATTCTACTTCACATGAACCGCTTGGCCCATGGTAGACAAACTTCACAGTTATGGTCCATGGGTGAAGCCTTTTCAGATTTGTTATAATGTAGGTCATCGCTAATCCAAGATGGCCGCCCTCTAAAGTAGCACAAATTCTTAAAAAATCTTTTTCTCATGAACCACTGGCCGGATTTCGACGAAACTTGGTAGGAATGATCGATGTACAATGCTCTTTTAAAGTTGTGAAAATGGTGACCCCGGGGTCAGAAATGGGCGTGGCCCGTGGGGTCAAATTTTAGGTATCGATGAGGCGATTGCTCTGGCGCAATATTTGTCGGAATCGGATGATTATGTCATCCATGATGGCCGCCAAAAGGGCCATTTATTTGAGATTTTGAACGTCGTTTTCTCAGGAACCACATGGCCGATGCTGGCCAAACTTCATAGGAAGTTTCGATCCTTGGGTGAAGCATTTTCAGATTTGGTAAAATGAGTCATCGCTTAATCCAAGATGACCGCCGTCTAAAAATAGCACAATTTTTTTAAAACACATGAACTCAATGTCACATTCTCCTCTGGTGTTCATGGAGTCAGGTGAGCGAATTAGGGCCATCATGGCCCTCTTGTTTAATATTTTCACAATTTTATGGTTTTAATAAAAATACCTGCAAATGAATTATGAATTTGAAATAATTATTGTCCTCCATCTGCTCACAACACTGTTCGAACTGCGCCTGTGGCTACCACGACCAGAATTCACTGGCCGCAAACACAGTAGCCATCGGCGTCTATTTATTAAATTATTATTTTGTATTTTATTTGAATTCCGCGTGAATGCTGCATTTTGTGTCAACACCATTTACAGAAAATATTGGTGATTTTCTAAACGAATATCGGAGAAATGCGGCTATATATTTTGTCAATTTTCAACACCATTTACGGAAAAAAATTAATGATTTTTTAAAACAATATCGGCACAACTAAATACGGTGATAGAATTTTTGTCAACTTTTCAACACCATTTCCGGAAAAATATTACTGATTTTCTAAAAACAATATCGGCGAAGGTGTACTGAACTACTCTTTATTTTAAATAACCAGCCGTCTAATAGATCTGGTGTATAATCGAGAGTATATCGTTAATTGTCATGTTGTCTCCGACAGTTAGGTGTTGCGGCACACATCAAAACGACACGTCAATTTCAAAACATTGCCTAAGGGTCACAGCTGTGTGGTGTCATCAGATCAACACCTCGTCACACACAACTACGCATTATCAATTTTTTTCCCCACACAAAGCGACGTGTATTTACAACTAGATCTGTGTAATGTGTCGGGTGTAGCCAAAGACCATACATAAATTCGTAATTAGTCACAGATGTACCTTATATAATCGATTTCCTTAAATTACGTCCGCATGTTGACAGATATTTCAGAGCAGACGTCATCGTAATTTGCCGTTATTTATTTCCAAAATTAGCCATATATTCTGTAAATGGCGTTGAAAGTTGACAATAAATTAAGACCAGATCAGTACGTTAAATCGCTATCGACGACAACTGACGATCCGATGAGAGAGTAATACCGTTTAAGCGTATCCAATGTTAAATATACATCGTTATTTTTTTATGACTTTCGTAGTTTTTAACGAGAAATTCAAACTGTTTCCAATTATTGGGGAACATAATATCATGATTAGCACATCGTTTCACTAAGCGGGGGCTACTCAGGAAATGGGATCACACGGTCTATTGTTTACACTGGATTAATGGCGCCTCCATGAGGTCTCAGGTAAATCTTATTTTTCAATAATACGACTGTGGTTTCTTCCTTTTAGTGATAACCATGTTCCAGCCGTTAACACTTATTTAGCAACATTACTTTTAATATGTAGTTAGTCTGAACATTCTGCAGAGAAATCTGAATTGGACGGAATCGAGCGTTGTTTAAACTTAGTCCGGTTCATATGCACAGGTCAAAATATGAACTGAAAATGGCGCTTTGTGTGACAGAAATCCGTACGTGGACGAATAAAAAAAATATTTTGTTATAAATATCACATACAGCGAAACAGCGGTAGCATCTACTGTTTTTAATAATATGCTATACATATTGTAATTAATGTTTAATAGTGATATACTTATGAATAATATACGATACTATGGTTTATACTCCAGCACTAATGTTTTTTAGGCTGTGTGATTTGCCTCAATATAAACTGGATTAATTAATACTTATATTCATGCGCTTCATGACAACATCATTACATTTAAAATATACAAATATTACTTAAAGGGGTACCGATATGATACATTTTAATAATATAAATATTGAAAATACACATTACAATCGCTTACAACATAAGTTATTGATTGAAAATAGTCACTGCATCGTGACCTATTTGACCGCATTACCTATTGCGCGGCAACCTCATCAAACCCCCTGTTTACATAGGTAACCGGGGGTATGGTGAGGTTGGCTCGCTAATACAATGTTTGCGTAATGATTATATTCAATCAAAAAATGTGTTGTTGTAAAAAAATATTCAATCAAAAAATGTGCTGTTGTAAAAATATATAATTCTACCCGGAGTTAAGTAGTATCGTAATAGTTCTGTCCTTATGCTATAACGGGAGCCATGCAGAATCCCATATCTAGATACCTTGTTTGTTTGTTGGGGATTGACGGCTTATCAACAGCTAAGTTCACTAAAATCCGGGTCACAGGGTAATACTAAATCCCATATATTATCTGTACAAGTATATGTACATGTTCAAGTACACATACAAATGGGGAAAAAGAAAAAAAACACAAAATCAGAACTGAATATTTATAGTACCAAAATATATATTCATCCCTGAAACCAGAACGAACCTAACCAAATGCCAGGCCCTTACCATAATCATAATCATTTGTGCCATTTGTGCCCATCCAGAAAAACCGTATGATCATAATAATACAATGTATTGAGACCATATAAGGTATCACATATTAGATGATCATCCAGAAAAAATATTATTACAAAAATAAATAAACAAGGTAGATAAAGATAAAGAAAAAAATAAAGAAAAACTGCACCACTCCCACAAACAACACACACACAACCAGTATGTACATGCACAACAATTCTAAATCGTGGGAAGAATTCAATGCATTGATGGAATCATTCCCATTAGGTCAAGTCTTTGCAACAATGTCAACGTAGACTCAATGTATACATTTAAAGTATAACAATAGACAATACATTGTTTACACAGGTGTGCTATCATATGCTGTAACATAATAAACTCAATATATAGTACTGTGCCTATGTATTGATTAAACAAACTTTAACATGCAGTGTTATTTATATGGCCACAACATTTAGTGTTGTACTTTAAAATGCAAAACTTAATTAAAATTAATATAGTTCAATAAACGTATGGTAGTAGCATGTTAACTGAACTACACCAAGGTGGCTGTCTATAACATGATAAAGATATATGTACCTTATAGCACATATACTAACCTGTGGACCATTCCTACGGCATGTCCGTCCACGCCTTCATGGTACAATGTACCATGTGCCTGTCTTTAAAATGTTAAAGAAATACTACGATAGTAGACTATACACTAACATTTCTGTTTGCCTAACTTATAGTGTCATACATAATGTGTATCATTTTCATTTTATTTTTTATTATTTTTATATTTTAAGTCAGGATGAGAAAACGTACTTTTATCATATGGTGATATCGTCCAATATGTATAAAAATATGGTATAATGTTGTAACATTATAGATTTCTTTTTTTAAAAAACTGGTAGAAAGCTGGAACATTGGAGATTTTTAAATAATTAATTAATTGTGACAGCCAAAAAAATAGATTTTGGGACAGTAACAAATTATATGGTATAGACAGTACCTCAAACTTAAAAAAACATATTTATAGCTATTTTTATTAAAATCAGAAAAATAATATATATGGAGAAAAAAAAATATATACCAAGTCGAGGTTTGAACCCACGACCCTTTCGGGAATCGGTAATTAAATCATAAAAGTCGGCGACCTTAACCTCGCGACTATTGCGCCATTTACGACGATTACATTTATACAGAAGTGCTATCAGTATTACGCAACCATTTGAACGTAATAATTATTAAATTAGTTTGCAACTCCATCTACAACGATACCGTTACAGAGATATGCTATTGAAACAACATGTATTAGTACCCATAACATATCGAAGTAATGTATCATTATATATCACAGGAGATAGATTAAAACTATATATACTAATAAACAGAACAATCCTCTTGGCTCGCATGAAAATAGTTTGTGTGATATTGATTATCTCCCTTGCCGAAAGTAGTTCACATATTTATTAATTCCAAATAAGACGTGTTTGCGTAATGTCTATCACGGCCGCGTTTATTACAGTGAGTATTCCAATCCCCAGGTGCTCAGGCCTAGTCTCGTACCTCTTTAACATGTTTGCATGAAAGGTTTTCAACTTTCCTCCCATGTCAACCCTATAGTCCCACTCATTAACTACCTCTGTTATGGGGTATGGTCCCTTCCACCTAAGAAGCAATTTGTTGTTGTCTGTCCGTAGTAGTACAAGTACCTGATCTGCCATTGCATACTGCCTACTACGGGTCTTACGGTTGTAGTACTTTGCATACTTTTTTGACGCACTCTTCAAGTTCTCATGCGCGATTTCACACGTTTTCTCGAGCCGTTCGTGCAAGTCGAGGACGTACTGATATGTCGTTTTGACGTTGTCCTCTATGTCCTTCTCAGACCACAGATCTCTTAGTATGCTCATGGGACCCAGAACGGTCCTTCCGTACAATAGTTCAAACGGTGAGAAAGCCAAGCTTTCTTGAGGGACTTAGCGATACGCGAATAGGAGCGCGTTGATGTATTTGTCCCAATCTTTGGGACGTTCGCTTGCCATTCTACGAAGCATTTGCTTTAATGTACCATTGAACCATTCCATGAGACCGTTACACTGTGGGTGGTATGGTGTCGTGGTTAATTGTCTCAGCGATAACAATCTACTAACTTCCATATGACTGCCAACGTAAATTGACTACCCCGGTCGGTGAGCATCTCCTCGGGGATACCCAGTCTACTGAACATGTCCACAAGAGCTTCGGCGACTCGTTCGGCCTCGATGCCTGGTAGTGGTACCGCTTCTGGGTACCTAGTTGCATAATCAACTGACGTTAGTATGTAGCGATTCTTCCGATCGGTAGCTGGGAAAATTGGCCCAACAATGTCAACTGCGACTCGTTTGAACGGAGTGTCTATCAACGGCATAGTTCCTAACGGAACGTTGGTGATGTGTCCCCTTGACACAGTCTTTTGACATATGTCACAAGACCTACAAAACCGTGTAATGTCACTGCCCACGCCTGGCCAATAAAATTCTGATAACACTCGATCAGTTGTCTTCTTAACCCCTAAATGGCCCGCCATGATTGATTCATGTGCCACTTTCATCACGGTAGTCCTAAGTGTTTTTGGGACTACCAGCTGATGGTACATCCTACCTGACCCTATTGATTCGAAATTACGATACAACAAGTCTTTTCGGTACGCGAATTTCGATTTGTTTCCGTTCTTACTTGACCGTACTGTTCCGTCTTTTGCGTTATTTCGAACCAACGTCAATGTGACATCATGTGCCTGCGCCTCTTTGAATTCATCACGTGATACGTTCGCGATTGTGGTAGGGACTTTGAGGGTCTTATATGATTCATCTCGGGCTGTCGTTTGTGACCTAGTTTCAACTGCGCACGATTTTACGCCTCTAAAATCGGATATCACCGTTAATTTTGACCCGTCTACATTACCTATGGTAACATCATACATTGTATCTGTCATGCAAAGGGCTTCTACCTGACCTTTTAAAAAAGTTGTATCTATATCTACCCGGGCGGTAGGAATTCCAATCATTTTGCTCCTATTTACCAGCATGCATGTTGAAACTGCTTAAAAACTGATCTGGTTGTACTAAACTTTCCCTGACGACCACCCCGGTACACCCAGTATCTCGCATTACTGTGACCCTTTTCCCATTTAATGTGCCCTCTGCTATGGGTAGCCTATCCATACCGAATGTACATCCGTTAAATCCGTTAATCAACTCTGGCTGTATCTCGCTACCAGAACATACAATAGTGGTGTCGGTATCGACCATACAGAAATTTCCTTGGTTTTCCGCTGGTTGTTGCGTGTTTTGCCATCTACTAATACCTCTACCTCTAGTGTGCCTTCTGCTTCTACCTCTACTTCTACCTCTGTACCGACCTCTCTGTCCTTCATCTGCAAAACTTACATGTTTCTCTTCCTCGACGCTGCTGCTTTGTAAGCTGAGGACCGGTCACGTTTAGGACAATCGTAGGACATGTGACATTCTTTGCCACAATGGTAACATGTCCCACGATGCCTATCGTAGCCGTTCCTGCTGGTACTTCTGTCATAACTACCTCTACTTGGGCTTCTATCATAACTACCCCTACTTGGGCTTCTATCATAGCTACCCCTACTTGGGCTTCTATTGTGGTCTCTATTCTGATATCTGTCCCTATCTCGACTCCCATCTCTGGATCGATTATCTGCACTACTTACCTTGCGCCTCTGGTTATCTACTGACCTGTACTCATTTCTGTTGCTAGTACTGTTCCTCTGAACTACATACTTGCTACCTCCTCTAGCTTCTGCAAAGTAATCTGCCTGAACGCCATTTCATCTATTGAGTCAAATGTTTTCTCTTTGAGAAATAAGATGAGCTCGCGACTGCATATACAGTCGAACCTGTGAACAACGACCGGCAAAGGGAAGTGGCCAAAGTGGTCGTTGTTGACATGTGGTCGTTGTTCCAAGGGTCGAACATTTTCCAAGTTTCACAACAAAGTCGGCCATGTTTTTAGCATTGTATTGTAATATATATGCATGCTTTTCATCAATTAAAAATTGCACGAAAATGGCTAAAATAGTCAATTTATTTTGTTTTGTCATCTTGTTGTTAGTGTTCTGAACCCAGCCTCGCTTCGGAAATTATATACAAAGGGGAGTAATTATCTTCACGATAAGTATATCTCGCGGCCCGCTTTGGTGCACCATTTAATAGCTTGTCGTAATTACATGTAAGTGGTTTAATTTAGCATGACCATTAGTATTTCACACCACCAGTTAAAATTAATAACGGTCGTATAGTCTGTATTAAAACGATAGCCTATGTGGCGCGGCCTGTGAAAACCGCAAAACCCACACGAGCTAGGTGTCCAAATCGGGAGACAACACCAGGCTTATTTGCTTTCTGTCCAATGTACTGTATACTATACTGGTCAAGCCCGAATATTTAAGCAACCAATGACGAATTGGCAATGTCCGTTGACGTAATTACTGATGTTTTTAATTAGAGATTCGCGAGCATTGTAAACCATGTAAACCATGGGCAGACTACGCAAATCCACTGCCTGGTCTGGTCGCTAATGCAATAAGCCGGGATTTGTCGGAGATCGAGACCCAATTCATATAAACACGTTTGTCGTGTCACTTTAGACTGGTTCCCGGTCGCTAGGAATAACGCTATATATGCTGCGCATCAGACAGGGTACCAGTCTAGTGTGGACTACGTGACTGATGTCAGCAACCGCGTGTATTGATCTTTGATATGGCCTTGTGCCCCGATGTGCGAAATTTACACTTGACACGCGCGGTGTGTTTGAAGTCTTAGTCTTGTCACTGTAGACGAATCAGCATCGTGTAAACACAGTTTGCCAGCTAATGATCGAGTTTTATGACTTGCGCAGAATTGCATTATGCCTATTGGAATACACGACACGGAATACATATCGGGAATTACCGTTAATGGAGTTATGCAATATTTTTCATTGAAAATGTTTAATGTCGCCAAAATGACACCGACCATATCGGGCAAGGTAAATGTTTTCATTTCTGTCGCAATCTGTCGGCAACTTTTCCCCGTGTCGCCGAGTTTTGTGATGAAAGGGAAATCGGCGATTGCGATGTTGTTTTTTTTTGCCGACAAAACATGACTTCGTCGCTAATGGTCGCGGTTTGCAGTAAAAAATGCCGCGTGGGAACGAAAATCGCTGGTCGCTGGTCGTTGTTCAGAGGTGGTCGTTATTCCAAGGTATTTTAAAGAACAAATTGGACGGGGGGTTTTAACTGGCCGTTGTGGACAGGTGGTCGCTATTCACAGGTGGTCGTTAACAGAGGTTCGACTGTACTTAACATCTGATCTCTGATCATGTAGACTATAGTACTCCTTCATATGTTCTATTCACCTTACCTAACTCAAACCATCTATCTAAATAGTTCTTTGACCGACTGACATATTGCACAAATGATTCACTGTGATCATGTTTGGTGTTTTTGAACATGCGTCTGAACCCATCTTCCGTTAGATCAAAACATTTCAACAAAGCGGATTTCAACTTATTATAGTCAAGAGCATCATCAATAGGTAGTCTAGAATATACATCTAATGCCTTGCCCTTCAATAAAGCACTCAAGTGTAGTGACCACTTATCTCTCCCCCACTCCTACCGAATTGCTGCGTACCTCTCAAATCTAGCTAAGTAGCTATCCATGTTGTCATTATTCTGATCGAAATGTGGCAGCTTCGGACCGACTGCTCTGTCATAGTCCCTATCCTGTCTATCTTCATCTACTACTCCACCCCTTTCTACTTTTGCCATTTCTACCTGGTGCTTAGTGTCTAGTTCTCGCAATTTAAATTCTAGAGCTAACTGTGCTTCATTGGCTAACCGATGTGCTTCTTTATCTAACCGCTCAGCATCTAATCTAACTTTCTCAGCCTGCCTAGCCTCTATGTCTTTCTCTCTCCTGCTCTTCTTTTACAAAGGCCCTTAACTCTGAATCTGCTAGCCCTAAGCTTTTGCCTATCTCCATTAGCTACTTAATGGACAACATTCTCACTCTCAACTCAACTCCGGATTATCGATTTACACGCTTTACCCCACCTACACAAGGTCTCTAGCACTCAAATCACTTGGTGATATGTGCGAGTCTCTTGCTTCACGTCTATAAGGTTAAGGTAAATCAATCCGGTCTCTACTCCTAACGACGGTATAAGTTTCTCATTCGGGTAAGTCAATCCGGTATATGTATGGTCTATTGTAATGGTATATTTACAATTCCCCCTCTATGTTACTGGACACAAACATTGGGGACTGGTTATAGACACCTGGCAGGATATAGTATTGTTCATGCACAATATAATAGTGGTAGTAATCTCTCCTCAGATGTAGAAGTGTCTAGTGATAACCTAGAATACCCGCTGTGCCATCATCACAGGGAGGTACTGTTCAACAAAATCGAAAGTTGCAATGCCCCTTACATTGACTATCTCTCAAAATCGTCTCAACTCTACACTTCTGTACCTAGGTAGTCAAATCATGTACAGTCGAACCTGCTCGGGCAGTCACCTTTAACCAGCGATCACCGCCATTAAGCGGCCACTTCAAATTCCTCCCGCGCATTTTTGCTATATAAAACGCTTTCATTCAACGGTCACTCGTCTAACGCGGCCAGCGGTCATTAATTATTGTCCCAAACTAGTGATCCAATTTCATTAAACGGTCACCGTTACCGAAGGACAATGATGTCAGCAGTCAATGCGGGTAATTAAAACACCAAACACGTCGCCGCCGCGTCGGCGATATTGAGAGGGTATGTTTCACAGGAGCAAATTGTGTTTCCCGAACTGTCGGCGCATTATTGAAAGAACAGCCTATCACATCCGGGTTCTTGCACCCTTGTCCGTCGATTCGTAATTTCTATAGGTTACCGACACAAATGTTGTAAAAAGGAACAGCCCATTGCCAAACATGAATAACTGATATAATTGGTGTGTATTGCCCAAGACCGAGTGTAACCGGCTCAAAAATAATTTAAGCAAATGGCCTCATATGTCGAATATGAGCCGAATGTCGCACTTATTGACTGCTTTTGCTGACATCGCCTATGCATTATTTACATACACAATTGGAAATTAATCCAAATTCGACTTGACCAATACCCGACAAAAATAAAAATAAAAAATGTGCATAACTTATCCCACACTATTTCCGATTATACCACACTATGCCCTATTATCTAGTACAATAAGTTGTCTACAATATGAGTCTTGCAGATTAGCAGTTGCAGTAGGTTATAAAATAACAACAAAAACGTGAACATTTCATTAAATGATCTAATTCAACTAAATATTTGGTACTTGTTAAGAAATCTACTCATTACATGTTCAGGTTCAATTTTGAAAATATTAAATAAATATAAAGATACACATTTATATTGCATTAAAACATACATATTTAATCAATATGGTACTCTAAATTAATCATTTATAATTTAATATTATGTATTACATTTATATTATCAAGTCAACATACATGTCTATGTTATCTTTATCTTCATTTCAATTTTCAAAATTTACCTGAAATGTACCTGAAAACACAACCCTCTATTAAGAGGTCACCTCTGTTAAGCAGCCAGTTTTGTCACTTCCCTTGGGTGGCTGCTTAAGACAGGTTTGACTGTATGTGGTGATGTATCAGTGCCTAAGTGTTGGAGGGCATCATTCCTTACCATAACTCCCAAGGCAAACAAATACAAGATTGACTTTTGACGACACCAGGGGTACAGCTATTCTAGCCTCCTTACTTCAACTGCTTTGAAGAAACTGATTATAAAAGAGGAAACAAACCCCACTTCTGACACCATTGTCAAGGTCATTACCAAGGTCAGGAATGATTGAGACAAATTGTCTCCCCTATTATCATATGAACCAAGTATACTTCAATGTTATGACGTTATGGCCAGTATAGCTTGATCTGACGAACGAAAAGTGGTAACAAGCAGTTGAAGTGTAAGGGATAGACTGGAGTAGATAAGGACACGTAGTCACTTAATCACTTATAATGTACACTATATTACATGGGGAACATGCAGGAATACATGATACATTGATATGCGAACATCACTGTACGGTGCATGATACTATTCAATTACAAGGTTGTAAGCCAATTGACTGTTATACTCTAACGCAACTTAAAAGCTATAGACGAATAAACACAGTATGTGGTATCTCAATGGTCCCGTAGTGGACAATAGTATGAATGCACAAGTACTTTGATGATCGCTAATCAAAGTGAAATAACATACAAGTATAACATGGCATAACGAACATTGGAGGACAAATGACAATCATCTGAGCTACCCCAGTGCTGGCGTATCTCAATAGATAGTGGTAACATTTGAGTATCAAGGTCCTAAGGTCTGCCTCACCCGCAGTATGAGGTCTAGTCAACAATATGGCTATAATCCAACTTCAAGTGGATTAATCAATAAACAATATATGTAGTCTTACTACAATCCCTTAGCCATGATATGCCATGATAGGAGTATTACCATACACTATCAAAGTATACATATGTATTGCCTATGCAATGTATTTCCAAAGTCTGAATGTCAAAGTCAAAGCCAGATGTGGTTACATCACATGGTAGTCCACAACGATAATGTTCCGGAAGCTGGTACCGGAAGTAAAGTTCCAAAGGTAGACTGTCGCGAAGTATTATTTCCGGAAGTGGTGGACCAGATGTAAAGTTCCTATGGTATCACTCGACTGTAGCAAACCGGACGTGGTGGACCGGATGTAAAGAATCCATGGTAAATCAATTGGTTGTAATACCGGAAGTGGTAGGCCGGATGTAAAGTTCCGATTATCACGTTTGGCTAAGACACCGGGAAAAGTTTCACATGGGTGACATTCAACTCGGTGGTAGTATAATAAGATGATATATGTGTATGGTATTTCACTTCACTAATCGATGGCTGTGACTGTCTGCTGAACGCGATGTAGCAATCACACACTGCTCTATACAGACCTGTACCCGGAGCTGCTACACACACTGCGCCAGACAGACGTACGGACACTCGGACGACCTGGTACTCTGCACTGACTGGGGTCTGCCCTAAATGAGTGGACCAAAACATCCAATGTTATATCCAATTTATAGCCATCGAGAGGCTATAAAATGAAATGAGCCTCCAATTACTGGACGAATACGCACAGATGGACAGACAGGATGCACAACGGACTAAAACGGGAATCGAACAACGGCAAATCACAGCTGAAATAAAATGTTGTAGGTACATACCAAAATCTTCCATGTCACTGGTGAATATAGCACTATCCTTCTGCTACCAGAAAATATGAGTCCGAACAACACATTGCGAGACATCGCTTATATACGTCCATATCGGTACTACGGGCTGTACACTCAAATGAGAGTGTAGCACATACTAAACTCAAATATCGTGGTTATTTACGGAAATATCACGACACAAAGCATCACCATTATGGGATCTGATGTATCCGTGTTGGCCAGTACCAGGCTATGATGAAACACTAACCTGTATCATACACAACAGGGCAGACCATGGTATGGTCTGTGCTATATACTGGCTTCACCTACAGAAAGTCCCTTATCTGGTGAACAACTGACACGCGGACAAACTCGGCCGCGCACGGATAGTGGACGTCCGCAATACCAAAAGGGGTCGATTCACTAGCGAATCCAGTTCACGCAGTCAAAGAGTCCTCTACCACACACATGCACATGTCTGTGGCAAATATGGTGTGACATCAGTAAAACGTTGCTCATAAAATGGACGTGTATTTAAATCCGCAAAAAGGACACGCATAAACGTATTTCCACCAATCGAGTTATAAAATTTCGGGACATGCACGGCTACTGGTATCATCCGCATTTCGGTTACCTACTATTGCGGGAATTCCATTAGCAACGGACCCATATCAAATCATGTCATTTGAACAGAAGTTAAAGTAATTATTAATAATGACTATGACATACAGACTTGTATTAATGTATTAAACATATGAGTTATTTATAAAATCATGCTTATTACGTTGTATAGTGCTCGCGATAGACAGACGCTTATTACAATGTATACTGCTCGCGATCAACAGGCGCTTAAAAGGATTAATTGATAATAAATAATGGTCACGTGTCCTGCCTATTCATGCGGACGATTATCTGTTGATACGTGCATAATCTCAGGATGTGGGGTCACGTGATCTATTGTTTACACTGCAACAGTCATATTGATGAATGAAATTTACGATTTACGCGAGACATCATGATTGCCGTGTGCTGCAGTGTAAACGTGATCCCATACCCAGATAATGCTGAATGTATTGTTTCAGATTGCACACAAACACCAGTCTATTTATAGAACGCTAAATATTACACCTGTCACAATTATGAATCAAAGTACTGAAAGTACTGAACATAGGGTACTACAAGAATTCCGCCACAGAAGCGGTGTCGCGCCTGAAAATGCCTTGTCGGTACAAAACAATGTTGTAGCAGGATTTTTGTTAAAGTTTCTACATTACTTTGACATCGCCATGTTTACTTCTGTTTTGTGAATTAAATAATTGGCCCCGGATCGAGTATATTAAAACATACAAATGACGTCATTGGGGAAACCGCTGACAAAGTTTTCAATGTATGGAAGCCCAAACTTGTTAGAATTATTTTGTTGTCATATTTTCAGTACTTGCATTAATATGGGTATTAATCTACGCTGGATGTGTTATACTGTCATTAATTTGTTCCCTGACTGTAATTTATCAGTTACTGACTTATTGACCCCCTTTCCTGAACGTAGAATTGACACTCATGTTGGCGTGTATTGGCCACCATAGACAAATGTCAATCAGGCAGAATTCGGGAATGTCACTAAAATCCGCTGTAAATCCATCGATAGAATGAGGATTAACATCAGTTAGACCCACACGTGCGAGTTTTGTTGCGACACAATCGCGATCATTAAACAAATCTGGGTCAACAGGTAGCTGTAACGGTGGAGAGTATTCGGAGGGGAGTTAACTCTGCCAAAAACTATAGCCTGTTACTAAATTTAGTGCTGACCGCACGATTTGTGACGCAAATGGGGGCAAACAACTTGAACGCGTAACAAAATAATCCAATGTATTTTTGTACGTAGAACATCCGTTGTTGATATTGTTCAGTGCAAGTAGTTTTTAGCTCGCCTGCACGAAGTGCAGAAGAGCTTATGGCATACCCCCGGCGTCGTCGGCGTCGACGTCGGCATCAGCGTCGTCCACAAACTTAATGTTGGGCAAATGTCTTATAACTTCTGTTTCCTTTCATAGAACACCTTGATTTCATACATGCATTCCTCAGATGACCCTCTATCATGCTGTAGCAAATACATGACTCACCACCCAGCCCTTACCCCAAGGTAAAGGTCACAAACTTGGCACATTCATAAACTTAACGTTGGGTAAATGTCTTATAACTTCTGTTTCCTTTCATGGAACACCTTGTTATTTCATACATTCATTCCTCAGATGACCCTCTATCATGCTGTAGCAAATTCATGACTCACCACCCAGCCCTTACCCCAAGGTCAAGGTCACAAACTTGGCACATTCATAAACTTAACGTTGGGTAAATGTCTTATAACTTCTGTTTCCTTTCATGGAACACCTTGTTATTTCATACATGCATTCCTCAGATGACCCTCTATCATGCTGTAGCAAATCCATGACCCACCACCCAGCCCTTACCCCAAGGTCAAGGTTACAAACTTGGCACATTCATAAACTTAACGTTGGGGTTAATTTCTTCTAACTTCTGTTTCCGTTCATGGAACACCTTGTTATTTCATACATGCATTCCTCAGATGACCCTGTATCATGCTGTAGCAAATCCATGACCCACCACCCAGCCCTTACCCCAAGGTCAAGGTCACAAACTTAGCACATTCATAAACTTAATGTTGGGGTAAATGTCTTATAACATCCGTTTCCTTTCATGGAACGCCTTGATATTTCATACATGCATTCATCTGATGATACTCTATCGTGCTATAGCAAATCCATGACCCACCGCCCACCCAATCGTTACCCCAAGGTCAAGGTCACAAACTTAGCATATTCATAAACTTAACGTTGGGGTAAATGTTGTGTAACTTCTGTTTATTTACAGGGAACGCCTTCATATTTCATACATGCATTCATCTGATGATACTCTATCGTGCTATAGCAAATTCATGACTCACCGTCCACCCCTTTCCCCAAGGTCAAGGTCACAATCTTAGCACATTCATAAACTTAATGTTGCGGTAAATGTATTATAACATCTGTTTCCTTTCATGGCACGCCTTGATATTTCAAATATGTATTCATCTGATGATACTCTATCGTGCTGTAGCAAATCCACAACCCACCACCCAACCCTTACCCAAAAGTCAAGGTCACAAACTTAGCATGTTCATAAACTTAACGTTGGGGTAAATGTTGTGTAACTTCTGTTTCTTTACACTTTGAACACCTTGATATTTCATACATACATTCATCTGATGATACTCTATCGTGCTATAGCAAATCCATGATCAACCCCCACCCCTTTCCCCAAGGTCACGGTCACAAACTTAGCACATTCATAAACTTAACGTTGGGGTAAATGTCTTATAACATCTGTTTCCTTTCATGGAACGCCTTGATATTTCATACATGCATTCATCTGATGATACTCTATCGTGCTATAGCAATTCCATGACCCACCGCCGACCCCTTACCCCAAGGTCAAGGTCACAAACTTGACACATTCATAAATTTAACGTTGGGGTAAATGTCTGATAACAACTGTTTCCTTTGATGGAATGCCTTGATATTTCATACATACATTCCTCAGATGACCCTCTATCATGCTGTAGCAAATCCACAACCCACCACCTAACCCTTACCCCAAGGTCAAGGTCACAAACTTAGCATGTTCATCAACTTTACATTGGGGTAAATGTTGTGTAGCGTCCATTTCTTTACACTTTGAACGCTTTGATATTTCATACATGCATTCATCTGATGATCCTCTATTGTGCTACCGCAAATCCATGACCCACCCCACCCCTTTCCCCAAGATCAACATCATAAACTTAACGTTGGAATAAATGTCTTGTTATAACTTCTGTTTCTTTACAGGGAACACCTTCATATTTCATACATGCATTCATCTGATGATACTCTATTGTGCCACAGCAAATCCATGACCCCCCCCCCCCACCCCTTTCACCAAGGCCAAGGTCACAAACTTAGCACATTTATACATGCATTCCTCATGTGAATAGCTATCCTGCTGTAGAAACTTAGTGTGTTCATAAACTTAACACTGGGTTAAATTTTGTTTTCCTTCTCTTTTCAGGGAGCGCATTGATATTTCATGCATGCATTCATCTTAATATGCTATATCATGCTATATCAAATCCACGACCCACCTTCCACCACTGACCTCAATGTCAAGGTCCACCGCACACCCCTTATCCCAAGGTCAAGTTATATAATATTCATGTTTTTATACAACTGTGCCAAGTTTGAATGAAAGCTGCCAACAGGCGAGCTTCGTTGTCTTCTGACAACTCTTGTTCATAATATTATTTTCAATTAGCGGTTGCGTATGACAGTTAAACGTTGAGTAACACAATGCATTTTGTTGTTATGGTTATTCCAAGACTTGGTGACAAAAAGCGGTACATGACTGTCACGAACATCGCGTGATAATTATAGCTCCAGACACGAGTCGGCATGCTCCTTTGATACGACCATTACTTCGCGAATAATTGATTAATACATATGCCTATTAACATGATTACCTGATTAAAGGTATTACATTTGCTAACATACTAATAATAATCCTTTCATGGACTTTGAATGTCGTTGTTTGAATAAACTTACAGAAATCACGAATCAACTAATTACACGATGACTACGACGTCCGACGATTTATTTTTATTTTCCTTTCTTTGTTTTCTTTTTTAGCCAGGTTTTTTTAAAAAAAATCCCGGCTATTGGATTGGCGAAAGCCGGGCGGGCGGCGGGCGGCAGGCGGGCGGCGGGCGGCGTCCACAATCAATGTTAAGTTTTCGTGTTTTGAGTCCATTTCTTTGTTACTGTACCACCTAGGACCACCAAACTTTCACAGCTTCATAATCAGGGGGTGCCCACCACATATCACTATCCAACATGTTACTTTTTTTTTAACTTCACCCATTTTTTCCGCGTAGTCGACTTAGCCATTTTCAATGTTAAGTTTTCGCATTTACAATGTTAAGTTTTCGTGTTTAAGTCCATTTCTTTGGTACTGTACCACCTAGGACCACCAAACTTTCACAGCTTCATAACCAAGGGGTGCCTACCACATACAACTATCCAACATGTGACCATTTTTTTACCTTCACCTATTATTTCTACGTAATTGACTTAGCCATTTTCAACGTTAACTTTTTAACGTACGTCTGGTTAGAGTTTTTTGGTTCAAACTTTTTCGTTATACTATATCTCTGCAACTGCTTCGCCCATTACCTTGAAACTTCACATGGGTGTTTATCATCATCCATATTTTCATTCTAACCCCCAACCGTGCGGCCCCTGTGCCCAATGTCAAGGTCAAATTACTTTGAATTGTTTTGTTAAAGTTTTTTCGTGTACTATATCTCTGCAACTGCTTCACCCAATACCTTGATACTTCACATGGGTGTTTATCATCATTGTTGCACCTGCTTGCGGAAAGCGCGATCCTGTGCCCAATGTCAAGTTCAAATTACTTTGAATTTTTTTGTTAAAGTTTTTTTGGTGTACTATATCTCTGCAACTGCTTCGCCCATTACCTTGAAACTTCACATGGGTGTTTATCATCATCCATATTTTCATTCTAACCCCCAACCGTGCGGCCCCTGTGCCCAATGTCAAGGTCAAATTACTTTGAATTGTTTTGTTAAAGTTTTTTCCTGTACTATATCTCTGCAACTGCTTCAACCCAATACCTTGATACTTCACATGGGTGCTTATCATCATTGTCGCACCTGCTTGCGGAAACCGCGATCCTGTGCCCAATGTCAAGGTCAAATTACTTTGAATTTTTTTGTTAAAGTTTTTTTGTGTACTATATCTCTGCAACTGCTTCACTCAATACCTTGATACTTCACATGGGTGTTTATCATCATTGTTGCACCTGCTTGCGGAAAGCGCGATCCTGTGCCCTATGTCAAGTTCAAATTACTTTGAATTTTTTTTGTTAAAGTTTTTTCGTGTACTATATCTCTGCAACTGCTTCACCCAATACCTTGATACTTCACATGGGTGTTTATCATCATTGTCACACCTGCTTGCGGAAAGCGCGATATCGTCAGCATTTTGGCATACGTCCGTCCGTTCGTCCGTGTGTCCGGTTAAAGTTTTTTGGTTATTGGTTAAAGTTTTTCCATCTACTATATCTATTTTTTTAGTGTCCATGCCTCGCCCCAAGGCGCGACATGCAGGCCACGGCCATCTAGTCTACAAAAAGTGGGTATAATTATGTTATCCAAGTGTCTATGCTTGGAAAAAAACCTGGCCTTCGTGGCTTTGCCTCGTTTCTTGTTTTTTAACTTGACCCATTTTTTCCGCGCAGTCGACTTAGCCATTTTCAATGTTAAGTTTTCGCGTTTACAATGTTAAGTTTTCGTGTTTAAGTCCATTTCTTTGGTACTGTACCACCTAGGACCACCAAACTTTCACAGCTTCATAACCAAGAGGTGCCTACCACATACAACTATCCAACATGTGACCATTTGTTTACCTTCACCTATTATTTCTACGTAGTTGACTTCGCCATTTTCAACGTTAACTTTTTAACGTACGTCTGGTTAAAGTTTTTTGGTTAAACCTTTTTCGTTATACTATATCTCTGCAACTGCTTCGCCCATTACCTTGAAACTTCACATGTGTGTTTATCATCATCCATATTTTCATTCTAACCCCCAACCGTGCGGCCCCTGTGCACAATGTCAAGGTCAAATTACTTTGAATTTTTTTGTTAAAGTTTTTTAGTGTACTATATCTCTGCAACTGCTCCACCCATTACCTTGATACTTCACATGGGTGTTTATCATCATTGTCGCACCCGCTTGCGGAAAGCGCATTTTATGCATTTTGGCATACGTCCGTCCTTCCGTCCGTACGTCTGTGTCCGGTTAAAGTTTTTTCGTTAAAGTTTTTCCATCTACTATATCTATTTTTTTAGTGTCCATGCCTCGCCCCAAGGCGCGACATGCAGGCCACGGCCATCTAGTCTACAAAAAGTGGGTATAATTATGTTATCCAAGTGTCTATGCTTGGAAAAAACCTGGCCTTCGTGGCTTTGCCTCGTTTCTTGTTCTCTATTTTTTAAAATATTTTTTTGGGATCCACGAGAGACCCGCGTTATAATGGAGATCGCGCTATACGCGATCGCGTTATAATGGAGCTGCAGTGTATAACCTAAAATTACAGGAAGATCATCGTTATGCTGTAACTTGCCTTGTCCTTTATCAGTTATCTGAAATACTCAATAACCCCACTCCATCCCTCTGACCCACCAATCCCTACATGCAATTGTATATAGAAAACATGAAATATTTTATTAACCTAACGTAGTACTGGTACTATCATATATATTACGTGACCACATATCTAAAGGCTCATCATTGGGGGCTACCTGCTATTTGGCGTTGTGCTTCATCAGACTCGCATGTGCCAGACCAGATAGTAACAGTACCGATAGTAACACAATTGTACACTTATTAAATTCATATAAAGAAAATTTCAGAATGCCAATCAGTCTAAACGTAATTGTCGGCCCGAAGAGGAGCCGGTACGATTAGTGCTACCGTGTTTTGTCGACTCCCCATCTTCAGAAACTGAAAATCTTGCGGCTATTGGGTGCAGACGAAATTAGGTCACATCTCGCCTCCATAGCTTGGCCAAGTTTTGTGCTTTCTGCAGTTTATCTGAAGCGAAGACACTTCGTGTAAACATTGAAAATGTATCTTTTATGGTTCATGTACTATATTTATCGATATTTATAATGTAAAAGTTGTGTTTGAAACATTTAATACACACAGGCTCTTCGATGCGATCTCATAAATTGGCTGTTACATCAATTGGACACACAAGATAAAATAGTTAATCAAGGTTTAAAATGGTAATGGTTTACCATAATTCTGGTGTACCAGCATACACAAACAATTATTAACTGTTAGGGAAGCAAGATTTCTGTCGAGTAAATACGGATAATATCAACAAGCCACAACTATAAAGAGGTAAATGGAACGGCCGTTACCTGGCAATTGCCAGCTGATCAGGTTAATGACCGGACAATGTTTGATTTTGGGAGTCTGAATTGACTGGTAATGTGTGCAGTGTTTTTAGCTCACCTGAGTGAAGCTCATGTGAGCTATTGTTACCGCAATGTGTCCGTCGTCGTCCGTCGTCGTCCGTCGTCCGTGAACATTTTCAAACTTCTTCTCCTCGGTAACCATTGGGCCTATAGTCACCAAACTTCATGGTCATGGTCCTTAGGTAGGGGGATTACAAAATTGTTAAAATGACGTCATTACGTAATCCAAGATGGCCGCCGTCTAAAAATAGCACAAATTCTTCAGAAATCTTCTTCTCAAGAACCGCCAACCGGATTTCGACAAAACTTGGTAGGAATGATCGATGTACAATGCTCTTTCAAAGTTGTTAAAATGGTGACCCTGGGGTCAAAAATGGGCGTGGCCCGTGGGGTCAAATTGGGGTCAAATTTTATTTTTGACCGAATATGGTCATGTCATATATCAAATTGAAGGTGCATTTTTTGTCGAAATCGGATGGTTATGTCATCCAAGATGGCCGCCGAAAGGTCAAAAGGTCGTTCTTTTATTAGACATTTCAAAATTCTTCTTCACATGAACCGCTTGGCCCATGGTAGCCAAACTTAAAAGTTATGGTCCATGGGTGAAGCCTTTTCAGATTTGTTAAAATGGAGGTCATTGCTAATCCAAGATGGCCGCCGTCTAAAAATAGCATAAATTCTTAACAAATCTTCTTCTCATGAACCGCCAGCCGGATTTCGACGAAACTTGGTAGGAATGATCGATGTACAATGCTCTTTCAAAGTTGTTAAAATGGTGACTCCGGGGTCAAAAATGGGCGTGGCCCATGGTGTCAAATTGGGGTTCAATTTTATTTTTGACCGAATATGCTCATTTCATATATCAAATTGAAGGTATCGATGAGTTGATTGCTCTGGTGCAATATTTGTCGGAATCGGATGATTATGTCATCCATGATGGCCACCAAAAGGTCCATTTATTCAAGATTTTGAACGTCTTTCTCAGGAACCACATGGCCGATGCTGGACAAACTTCATAGGAAGTTAAGATCCTTGGGTGAAGCATTTTCAAATTTGGTAAAATGAGAGTCATCGCTTAATCCAAGATGACCGCCATCTAAAAACAGCACATTTTGTTTAAAACACATGAACTCAATGTGACATTCTCCTCTGGTGTTCATGGAGTCAGGTGAGCGAATTAGGGCCATCATGGCCCTCTTGTTCTTATTTGTGGTTGTGACTGGAGAAATAGGGCTTATTGGAATTGTGACCAGTACAGGGGTCATACCAGTTATCTGGACAATCAGTTTATCGGACAAATGAAAATACTTGTTAATAAAGCGCATTCGTTTGATCAGAATTTGCAACAAATATATCTAAGTCACGCAGGTGTTTGCTGTTTCCATGCCTGTGAAGAATATATTGCCAAGGTAAATATTTTAGTAAGATTTGCTGAAAACATTCCTCAACTCTGTCCACAAGTTGTTTACAACATCAAAAGTCTCGCGGGGGGCTTGCCCATTGCGTCATTTCAGAGTTGTTCTATAAATACGTTGTTTTCCAAGAATCGAATGGTGATTGTTTTTTCTGCAGAACTACACAACACTGGCCATAAAATTATGATTTCATGTTGAGAATACAAGTTATAAGACGAGTATATGTTGGTCCGGATAACTGATTGTCGATGTTAATTTTGGTGCAATCTTACGACTGATGATCGGACCCAATTTTAAGTGAGAAAGATGGCACATTTTGCTAAATAGTTTACATGCATTGAGAAAGCAAGAACCCACGATTGTTCTGTGAAAAGTTTATGCCCGTAGCTGTCTGATAATCTGGAGGATCCCTGTATAGCTCTTGGTTGTATACATGTATCACCAAACTAAACAGTGTGATTTTTACATAACACATCATGTTATTTTGTTTCGCTTTGTTTGTGCCTTTTTAAATACGATCGATCGATGGCCATTGTCATAAATATTTGGTGACGCAAGACCCTAATTGACCCACACAATACGTCACATTGGCATGTGTGGCTAGAAAATCAATATCTGGTAACACGAGGCACGTGGCAGCTGTGTATTGTGCCGCTAATCGGGATATCTGTTATCATGGTTATCGAGGTGTGTAACTTCACACGTCGCACCAACAAACCAGTGACATGTTGTGTATTATTTTGGGCATTCGGAGCGTGGATTCAGAAATATCAGCCGGATTTCATTATTTTTGGACCGAATTTTAAGGAATGTTTGCAAATCTCAATCGGTCTGAGATTTCAAAATTCGTTCCAGAACCGACAAACTGAAAATTTTAGAAGCCCTGGTGGGCATGTACCTTTAAGTCTAAGATATTTAGATCAGGTCGTATTATAGTAGTATTAAATCTTCTCTTTAGAACTACATAAATGGAGTCCGCTGCCAAATATTTAACAAGCATAACGCAAATTACAATTAATATAAAGAGATCATTACATGGAACAAAAAAACTAAATAATTTAGTGTGATGGGCTAGGAATTATGACACCTGTTTTTGCAGTTTATTTTTAAAATCGGACACAATCAAAATCAAAATACAGCGATATCAAATGACATAGTATACCATGTGAAGATAGAATTTTGTAAATAAACAAACTTTAAAACAGCACTACTATGTATGGTCTTTAATATTTTTTGCTTAGAATTTCAACTTGCTAAGTGGTTTCCTTATGCTTTCTTATAAATTATGCTAAATTGTGAATAACGGTATATTGGTGGCAGATGTCCGTTGAATGAAAAAAAGATATTAGAATTCATGTTCATATTGTAATTGTCAAGCTATTTTCAAGTTGTTCTACCCTTCTTGCAGCCCTATGTAAAGTCAATGGAAATCTAATAAAAGAAATCCTACTCATAAACCGATAGCTACTTACTTACCACAAATAAACCATATATATAATAAGTCTTTAGGCAGATGCTGCCAGCAAGGAAATCACACCATATGCTGTAGTTAGAAAATAATAAACAGATGTTGGTGTTTTCCGTGTACAATTTGGCTTCTACACACCTGTGTAGAGATGTAAATATACAAAATTGGTCTGTTATCTGGATAGTACAGGTGTGTGTTTTATTGGTAGCAGTATCTGCTTAAAGACTTATCCGTCCGTCCGTCCGTCCGTCCGTCCGTCCGAAATCTGCGTTAAATTTTTTAAATACCTTATATCTCTGCAAGTCCTAAGTCACATTGACTTGAAACTTCATAAAAAATGAAATCGAGCACATAACAATTAGCACTGCTTTGTTACTGGGACCAATAATTGATCTTATTCCCAGTTTGCTCGGATTAATTTACGAAATGTGCAAACGTGATCAGCTGCATATTCACATCGATGAGATAAAAGGAGGCTATGCGTCCATAAAAAAAAAAAATTCGTCCATTTTGGGTCTAATTTGATGGAATATTTTTTATATTTATTCACCAAAAATGGCAAGTTGGGAGTGCTTTAGAATCGTAAGACGATTCTAAAGCACTCCCAACTTGCCATTTTTGGTGAATATATATCAAAATTTCCATCAGTTAAGGTGATTAATTTGAGGGAAATTTTAACTGGAAACTTGATTATCTCATGCACTGAATTGTGACGTAGCGAAACAATGGCACTTGTCACGTACACCATTTTGGGAAGGATTGAACAACGTGTTTGTGGGATTTAAGAATGCAGAATATCAAAAGTGCATGTTCTTCCAAATATGTGTACACACTCCAAATGGATTCACACAATGATGAAAAAGGGTTGTCCCAAAACTTAATACGAAAAAATTATGGAATTTTACGCTGATTTGAGGTATGTCCCAAATCTTAATCTCCCAAAAATAATTATTTTCGTAAAAAATAGAGGTGTCCCAATACTTCCGGTGTCTCAATACATACGGTAAATACGGATATCAAATCGAAGGTATCATTGAGGCGATCGCTCTGGTACATTTTTTGTCGAAATTGGATGGTCATTTCATCCAATATGGCCACCAAAAGGTCGTTCTTTTATTAGAGATTTCAAAATTCTTCTTCACACGAACCGCTTGGCCCATGGTGGCCAAAATTCACAGTTATGGTCCATGGGTGAAGCCTTTTCAGTTGTTAAAACGGAGGTTGTCGCTAATCCAAGATGGACGCTGTCTATAAATAGCACAAATTCTTAAAAAATCTTCTCATGAACCGCCAGCCGGATTTCGGAACTTGGTAGGAATGATCGATGTAGAATGCTCTTTCAAAGGTGTTAAAACGGTGACCCCGGGGTCAAAAATGGGTGTGGCCCGTGTGGTCAAATTTTATTTTTGACCGAATATGCTCATGTCATATATCAAATTGAAGGTATCTATGAGGCGATTGGTCTGGTGCAATATTTGTCGGAATCGGATGATTATGTCATCCATGATGGCTGCCAAAAGTTTCATTTATTCGAGATTTTGAAACGTCTTTTTCTCAGGAACCACATGGCCGATGCTGGCCAAACTTTATAGTAAGTTAAGATCCTTGGGTGAAGCATTTTCATTTGGTAAAATGAGAGTCCTCGCTTAATCCAAGATGACCGCCATCTAAAAATAGCACAATTTTTTTGAAACACATGATTTGATGTTCATTTATGGAATTATGAGCCGCATACGATGCATTCACATCCAATGCATACATACACTTGTCTTCTGAATGAAATAGCATGCCATTTTATATGACGCTTTTTAGAGCTGAGACAACAAAGTTGCCGAATGTTTGAAAAAACTATAAGGTTTAGCATACTGAGACTAACAGCGTAAAAAGTACTGGTATTGGCGGTTACGGTGCGCTTTATTTCATCAAAATTGGTTCCGTACAAGCTGAGAAATCGACATTTTCTTACCTCAAATTTCTTCCAAATTCAATGTGTATCTTATTCAAAAAGTCAAGTGGGATGGCCACCTTGTCACAGCATGAAAGCAGACTGTCAGAACAATGGGTGTGTGAAATATCAAGCAGATCCATGCAAGGAAACAAACATTATAAGACACTGACCGGAGACTTGAATGCACCAAGTAACAATGTGACCTTGACCGTAGGCTTAGTGGTGGCAGGACGATCGTGGATTTTTCACTCGGCAGTAGAGGACCATTAAAGCAATGTGTGTGTGAAATATCAAGCAGATCCGTGCAAGGAAACAGAAATTATAAGACATTCACCCGAGCGTTAAGGTTTCAAATGCACCAAGTATGTGACCTTGACCCTGGGCTTAGCGGGGGCAGGATGTTCGTGGGTTTGTCACAGGGCGATAGAGGACCATTAAAGCAATGTGTGTGTGAAATATCAAGCAGATCCAATCAAGAAACAGACATTTACCTGAGTGTTAAGGTTTCAAACGCACAAAGTATGTGACCTTGACCCTGGATTCAGTGGAGGCCGGACGATAGTGGATTTGTCACAGGGCGGTAGAGGACCATTAGAACAATGTGTGTGTGAAATAGCTAGCAGATCTGTGATGTCCATTGTCCTCGCTTTTCTACATGTGATGCGCTACATTATAAATTATCATATGTGTGTGAAATATCGAGCAGATCCGTGTAAGGAAACAGAACTTATAAGACATATACACAAGTGTTAAGGTTTCAAATGCACCAAGTATGTGAGCTTGACCCTGGGCTTAGCAGGGGTGGGACAATCGTGGATTTGTCGCAAGGCGGTAGAGGACCATAAGAGCAAAGAATGTGTGAAATATCAAGCACATCTGTGTAAGAAAACAGAAATTATATGTACGTACGTCCCGAAACCTTAACGCTTGGGTAAATGTCTTATAATTTCTTTTTCCTTACACGGATCTGCTTGATATTTCACACACATATGATATAATGTAACTAATCACATGTAGAAAAGCCAGGACAATGGACTTGTATCAATTATATTGCACCAAGCTGTAAAATATGTCATTTTTCTGGACAGGTTTGTGCCTGTGTTTTTAACAACATGAATCACCATTGTAAATAGTCTCATACACAGAAAATCGCACAGTGTGTCACTTATATAAGGCCAACCACACAACACATACCATATATACCAATTACTGTACTCAGTTATTATTGTTAATCAAATCCAGTGACATGTAAGCAGTTGTCACTGGTGTCTTCTCACCTACTATGCGAGTAAATATGGCTTTATACCTATGGGTAACGTGCAGAGCTCTCCGTAAGCGCCGGCTGCCGGCGATTTAGCCGACTACTCACTCAGTTGGTGCCGGCTACAATTCATAATGTCGTAAAAAAAAAAAAAAATACACGGGTGGGTGATGGTCGGGCGAATGAGACGGCGTAAATTAATGGTATGGATTCCTCCTTATAGGAATCATGATTTGCCTGGTTTGGCCCTCAGGTACGTTTTTATCTTTGGCTCTTTAGTTACCTGGGAGTTGAATTGGGTTATTGCTATGCTCTTGCTCTGTTAATTTATTTTCACTCGTACCACACCCCCCCCCCCCCCGACCCCATGTTGCTGGAAAAAATAACAAAAACACATTTTATCCCACCTTCTCTGGTCAAAATTTTCTTGCGTGTCGACTTAGTTTTTTTTTCATTCGTACCCCGACCCCGACCCCGACCCCGACCCCGACCCCGACCCCATGTTGCTGGAAGAGAAATAACTAAGTAATTTAAGAGGAAAAGTGGGTCAAAGTCACATGAGGGTCACATATTTGACAGTGGTTATTGATGTACATTGCAAGGCGATCAATGTGTGCAAGTTTGGTGGCTCTAGCCCTAATAATATTGAAGATAGAGACTTGACTAAAAACCTTAACCAAGGGGAAGTAACTAAGTAATTTAAGTGGAAAAGTGGGTCACGGTCACATATTTGATAGTGATTATAGATGTACACTGCAAGGTGATTAATGTTTGCAAGCTTGGTGGCTCTAGGCCTAATAGTATTGATGATATGGACTTGACTAAAAACCTTAACCGAAGTGTGATGCCGACGCCGACGCCAGACGGACGGACAAAGCGGCAACAATATGCTCCCCAAAAAAAAGATTTGGGGAGCATAACAACTTCAGATTTGTCCTGCTATCAACACATTTTAACATTTTTGCAACAATATATGCAGAAATTGTCTTAAACAACTACAAATATATGCACCATAAAACTCACTAGATGCCACCAAATTGAATATAAATTTAAAAAGTTTCTTTGGGGAGGCCCCCCAAACACCCCTAACGGGAAGGGGCTACCACTCCTGCGTGGAAGTCAATATAGCTGGCTAGTTTTTCAAAAAAGCTGACTGCTCTGAACGTGTACACTAACAATAGGCTGTGCATCGGATTGAAAAGTTTACGCGTTGAATTTTGTTTTGAGATTGATTGCAGAAATGCTCAGATATCTTGTTTTTGTATAATTTTCTTGCATAATATTTATAGCACGCTGTTGTCGTATCTGTCTATGATGTATTTTACCAAATTTTAGGTTAACTGTCATAGTATTTGCTGTATGTGTCAAACGCTAGAAGTGGTGAAACTACGATGGTTTGTACATACAAAGACGACGCAAATGGCAACTCGATGTACCATATAGTATACAGTAACAAGACAATATTCACATATATTATATTCAAATATCAAATGCGGGTTAAGAGTGAAAGGGTTAAGGGTGGTGTATACGCACCCGTCGCACCCCCTCTACGTACGGGCCTGTACGTCTCACCTCTTGCTCAGAGAAATCTGGTCTGGCACCTGTGGGTCTGATGAAGCTCAACGCCAAATAGCAGGTAGCCCCTAATGAGGAGCCAAATATGTTAGATATGTGGTCATGTAATGTATATGATAGTACCGGTGTAACAGGAAATCTCCCCCCCTGGAAATCCAGGCTTAAGCCTAGGAAATATTCCCCCCCACCATCTACCATATGCAAAGTGGATGTGAATGTCTCTTTGTAGAGAAGGAGAAGAATAGCAGGTGATTGGGGGAGTATTTCTGATGCATATGGTAGTTGGTTGGGGGGGGATATTTCCTAGGAAAATCTCCCCCCCCCCCACTCCCTCAATATATGCCAAATGCTATCTGTTCTACACCAACATACATTATTTCATCAGAAATACTCCCCCAATCGTGGGTTATTCTTGTCTACAAAGAGACATTCACATTTCACATCCGCTGTGCATATGGTAGATGGTTGGGGGGGGGGGGATATTTCCTAGGAAAATCTCCCCCCCCCCCCCCCTCCCTCAATACATGCCAAATGCTATCTGTTCTACACCAACATACATTATTTCATCATGAGGGAGGGGGGGTTATTCTTGTCTACAAAGAGACATTCACATCCACTATGCATATGGTAGATGGTTGGGGGGGAATTTCCTAGGACAATCCCCCCCCCCCCCCCCCCCCCCCCCCCCCCCCGCCAATATGCGTCACATGCTAACTGTTCTACACAAACATTTTCACTTGATCAGAAATCTTCCCCCAATCTTCTGATATTCTTGTCTATCAAGGGACTTACACTATGCGTATGGTAGATTGGGGTGGGGTGTGAGTGAGGTGATTTTTGATGTTCCCCTTTCTTATACTACGAAATGACATACATTGTGCCTATGTGCACATGTTTGGTGGGGGGAAATAATTCTGCTTTGTAGCATTCAAACACAAACCTTTGGGTGGGGGGGGGGGAGAATTTCCAGGGTGGGGGGGGGGGAGAATTTCCAGGGTGGGGGGGGGGAGATTTCTTAGGGTCGAGCTGAATGGAAATATTACACCCCAGGGGGGGGGAGAATTTCCTAGGAAATTCTTCCCCAGGGGCAATATTTCCAGGCTCGACCCTGGAAATCTTAGAATTTCCTGTGACACCGGTACTATGTTAGGTTAATAAGATATTTCATGTTTTCTATATGTGACAGTCCTGCGTCGTCGGGTGTGGTCTTCGTTGGCTTGGATCCGTGGATGAGATTTATTGTAGTACTCGCCCTATATCTGGGATGTCTATTATCTGTTATATGGGGAATTCAGCATCAAGCGGTAGCACCCCAGCTTACAGATTCCAAGCCTAACCTCACTATTCACGAGGAGGCACAGGGGTCCGATCCATGTGTGTATACCGTCTGTCCGTCCGTCCGTCTGTCCGGGCACACATTAGGGTACTTATGTGGCTAGCCCCACAGGGGACTTAGTAAAGGATAGGGTTGGTTACAATTAGCCACCTAAAAAATCCTTTTATGTGGCTAAAAATCGTTTTATGTGGCTAATATTTAACATGTGATAAGCCACATAAGTATAGTACTGTAAGAACGTCCGTCCGTCTGTCCGTCACAAAATTTGTGTCGTGCATATCTCCAAAAGTTTTTGAGTTACAGTCGTGAAACTTGACAGGAATACTTGTCATCGTGTGAAATTGCGCTCCTGGGGTTTTAGATGCGGATTCATCCTGTATTTACGGAGTTATGGCCCTTGACTTAGCGAAAAGTGGGGATTTTCAACTTGTGTCGCGCGTATCTCCAAATGTATTTCAATTAGTCATGAAACTTTACAGGAATACTTGTCATCATGTGAAGTTGCGCACCTGGGGTTTTAGATGCGGATTCATCCCGTATTCACGGAGTTATGGCACTTGACTTAGTGAAAAGTGGGGATTTTCAACTTGTGTCGCACGTATCTCCAAAAGTATTTCAGTTAGAGTCGCGAAACTTTACAGGAATACTTGTCATCGTGTGAAGTTGCGCACCTGGGGTTTTAGATGCGGATTCATCCTGTATTTACGGAGTTATGGACCTTGACTTAGCGAAAATTGGAGATTTTCAACTTGTGTCGCGCGTATCTCCAAATGTATTTCAGTTAGAGTCGTGAAACTTTACAGGAATACTTGTCATCGTGTGAGGTTGCGCACCTGGGGTTTTACATGCGGATTCATCCTGTATTTACGGAGTTATGGCCCTTGACATAGCGAAAAGTGCGGATTTTCAACTTATGTCGCGCATATCTCCAAATGTATTTCAGTTAGAGTCGTGAAACTTTACAGGAATACTGGTCATCGTGTGAAGATGCGCACCTGGGGTTTTAGATGGGGAATCATCCAGTATTCACGGAGTTATGGCCCTTGACTTAGTGAAAAGTGGGGTTTTTCAACTTGTGTCGCGCGTAACTTCCAAAATTATTTCAGTTACAGTCACGAAACTTTACAGGAATACTGGTCATCGTGTGAAGTTGCGCACCTGGGGTTTTAGATGCGGATTCATCTTGTATTTACGGAGTTATGGCCCTTGACTTAGTGAAAAGTGGGGATTTTCAACTTGTGTCGCGCGTATCTCCAAATGTATTTCAGTTAGAGTCGTGAAACTTTACAGGAATACTGGTCATCATGTGAAGTTAATTGTGCACCTGGGATTCATCCCGTATTCACACGGAGTTATGGCCCTTGACTTAGTGAAAAGTGGAGATATTCAACTTGTGTCGCGCGTATCTTCAAAAGTATGCAGAAAATACAAGGTAGCTACATATATGCTGTTGCTGCCTTAAATTCTACTTTTTCAAGTCCTGATAACATGCAGTAGTGGTATTGGGGAGATATGTTTTTGTCTGAAAAACAATCTTCTAGTTATTATATGTTTCCCGCCACTTGATTATGGACTAGTGTCCCGATCAGCTAGCAAACACTTTAATCCTGATATGTGTCTGAAATTTCCTTAGAAGCAGAAGCATGGTTTCTCAGTTGATTCGCGAAACATGTAATTCCTGATCAGACTGTGCGGAGGCGCATGCTGGTCTGGAGCTCCACTTTTCCCAAACTCAATACACCCATTATTCTCATGTCGGTATACGCATTTCATCATTCCGCTGTGTGATGCGTGACGTCATTTGAGATTTCCAATACACACAACACACAACGGAAGTTTGACATCGAGTATTATTGACACATATTTTAATCGGGCATTACACGTGTACAAAGCGCTTTCATGTTTTAAAGTATCATGTTGTTTGTTGGATTATTAAATTATAAAAGAACAGATTCGCTGTCAACATGTATCCTCAGGACATTAATTTTCCACTCGCTTGAAAAAATAGTTAATTGATTATTATTTGAAACACGTGGGAACTCAATTTATCCGAGACGTGTTACCGGTGTCAATTCCGTAAGAGTGAGGTTGGGTGGTTCCGAATATTCGAATATACATGTATAGCCAATCGAATATTCGAATATCATTTTTACCATTTGATGCCATCCCTAATTCTTAGTTATAGGTATTATGGTAACATGATTTGTTCTAATTTTGCATTTGATGGAACTGCCATTGTAGGTGAGACAGGATTGGGGAAGTCCACACTGATCAACTCGCTCTTCCTCACCGACCTCTACAAGGGCAGGAAGGTCATCAACATCGAAGGTAACAAAGGTCAATGAATACTGAAGGTCACTCACAGTGGCTGGAGAAGTGGAGCTTATGACATTTGTGACGAGTCTCGGTTCTGATCTACGGTGTCGGATCATGTGGTATCGAAACACTGCGACATCATATTTTTCTCTTCAATAATTTTCAAATGGCACGAAATATTATACAGCAAATTTTGCTTTTTATCGAGCCCACTTGAAGCATCTATCTGTGTGTCCGCCCGCATGTCTGTCAGAAATCTAAATTTTTAAATTACAGTCGAACCTATCTTAAGAGACCACTCAGCGGAAAATAACTTTTTGGTCTCTTAAGACAGGTGGTCTCTTAGGAGAGGTGCGCCGTGGCGTAATGGTTAGTGTGTCGGACTACTGATCCAAGGGTCGTGGGTTCGAGCCTGACTAGCGGCGTGCGTTGTGTCCTTGAGCAAGACACTTTATCCACACTGCTCCAGTTCACCCAGCTGTAAATGGGTACCGATAATTCGTAGTTGCTCTGTAAATACGAATTACCGGCTTCTCTCAAAAAGTCTCTACCTCCGTTCATTCTCCCATTCTTGGGAGACGGCATGCAAGGTCCTAGAGCCAGTGCCGCCGTTAAATATAAGCAAAAAAAAAGAAAAAAAAAAGAAAAGGAGAGGTGCTATATAAAATTGTATTATTTTTATGCCACCGGATTTCGAAGAAACGGGTGGCATATAGTGTTTGGACCATCCGTCTGTCCGTCCATCCGTCTGTCCGTCTGTCCGTCTGTCTGTCCGTCCGTTTCTCAAATATGCTGCAGGTGGCATCCGCGTTCGACAGACGCATTTCTTGTTTTTATTTATTTCAGTGTATACCATATAATTATATGTACCTGTATGTACATAATATAAACTAATATGGCAATATTTAGACATGTACATAATTAATACAATTCCATATTAAATTTGAACCCCTTCATTTTTCTGTATTGACCATCTCTGATTGCACTGCAGATAATGTAACGGTCTTCGTCACCTGTCGCCCATAATGTTAATTGCTGTTGGCGAGTAAATTTCAGCCCAAGGCTAAAAACGTGTGTAACACTGAAGTGTAAACAATAACAAATTAAGTGACATCAACTGGTTCCTGTTTATATACTGTCATTTTGGCTAATTCTGCGCATTGGCTAATGCGCAATTCACATAAAATTTAGTCTTGCGTACAACATAATAAAATATGTGGATTTTGGAATAAACAAGCTGATCAATTGCTACACTGTGGCACAATTGTATCACATACCGTACCAATAGTTTGGTAAAAAGTTATTCCAAATATAGTCAAAATGTGTAAAATCCTCAGACCCTGCTGATGGAATACATTACGCAAACATTGTATTAGTGAGCATACCCCACTACACCCCCAATTACCTATGTAAACAGGGGTTCTAGTGAGGTGCCTGCGCAATGGGTAATGCGGTCAAATAAGTCACGATGCAGTGACTATTTTTGATCAATAAATTATGTTGTAAGCGATTGTAATGTGATATTTTTATTCCACCGGGTGTCAAAGAAACGGGTGGCATATAGTGTTTGGACCGTCCGTCCGGACGGAAATCCGTCCGGAATGAAATCCGTCCTCCGTCCGTCCGTCCGTCACACTTTTCGGTTAACCACTTTGTCACAGTTTCTCAAATATGCTGCAGGTGACATCCGCGTTCGACAGACGCATTTCTTGTTATTATTAAAATGTATCATATCGGTACTCCTTGAAGTAATATTTGTATATTTTAAATGTATTGATGTACTCATGAAGCGCTTGAATATAAGTATTAATTAATCCAGCTTATATTGAGACAAAACACACAGCCTTAAAACATAGTGCTGCAGTATAAACCATATTATCGTATATTATTCATAAGTATATCACTATTAAACATTAATTGTATCCCCCGGACTCCGTCGGGGGATACTATGGATTTGACAGCGGGCTGCGTCCGCATCCGCCGCAGACACTTCTTGTCCGGAGCATATAACTCGAACACCCTTTGGAATATTTTCATGAAACTTCACACATGCATAGACCACGACCCGAAGGTGTGTCGCGCACAAGAATGACAACTCTTGCATAGCTAATTTTTTTAGTTATCTCCCATTTTAGCTCACCTGAGCGAAGCTCATGTGAGCTATTGTTATCGCAATGTGTCCGTCGTCGTCCGTGAACATTTTCAAACGTCTTCTCCTCGGTAACCATTGGGCCTATAGTCACCAAACTTTATGGTCATGGTCCTTAGGTAGGGGGATTACAAAATTGTTAAAATGACATCATTACGTAATCCAAGATGGCCGCCGTCTAAAAATAGCACAAATTCTTCAAAAAATCTTCTTCTCAAGAACCGCCAACCGGATTTCGACAAAACTTGGTAGGAATGATCGATGTACAATGCTCTTTCAAAGTTGTTAACATGGTGACCCCGGGGTCAAAAATGGGCGTGGCCCGCGGGGTCAAATTGGGGTCAAATTTTATTTTTGACTGAATATGGTCATATCATATATCAAATAGAAGGTATCAATGAGGCGATCACTCTGGTGCATTTTTTGTCGAAATCGGATGGTTATGTCATCCAAGATGGCTGCCAAAAGGTCAAAAGGTCGTTCTTTTATTAGAGATTTCAAAATTCTTCTTCACATGAACCGCTTGGCCCATGGTGGCCAAACTTAAAATTTTGGTCCATGGGTGAAGCCTTTTCAGATTTCTTAAAATGGAGGTCATCGCTAATCCAAGATGGCCGCCGTCTAAAAATAGCACAAATTCTTCAAAAATCTTCTTCTCATAAACCGCTAGCCGGATTTCGACGAAACTTGGTAGGAATGATCAATGTACAATGCGCTTTCAAAGTTGTTAAAATGGTGACCCCGGGGTCAAAAATAGGCGTGGCCCGTGGGGTCAAATTGGGGTCAAATTTTATTTTGACTGAATATGGTAATATCATATATCAAATAGAAGGTATCAACGAGGCGATCACTCTGGTGCATTTTTTGTCGAAATCGGATGGTTATGTCATCCAAGATGGCTGCCGAAAGGTCAAAAGGTCGTTCTTTTATTAGAGATTTCAAAATTCTTCTTCACATAAACCGCTTGGCCCATGGTAGCCAAACTTAAAAGTTTTGGTCCATGGGTGAAGCCTTTTCAGATTTGTTAAAATGGAGGTCATCACTAATCCAAGATGGCCACCGTCTAAAAATAGCATAAATTCTTAAAAAATCTTCTCATGAACCGCTAGCCGGATTTCGACCAAACTTCGTAGGAATGATTGACGTACAATGCCCTTTCAAACTTGTTAAAATGGTGACCCAGGGGTCAAAAATGGGCGTGGAATATGCTCATATCATATATCAAATTGAAGGTATCGATGAGTCGATTGCTCTGGTGCAATATTTGTTGGAATCGGATGATTATGTCATCCAAGATGGCAGACGAAAGGTCAAAAGTTCATCCTTTTATGAGAGATTTTAAACATCGTCGTCTCATGAATCGATTGGCCAATGGTCAGCAAACTCTACCTGTATGGTCCTTAGGTGAAGCCTTTCCAAAGTTGTTGAAATTAAGTTGGCCTGAAATCCAACATGGCCGCCGTCTAAAAATAGCACAAATTCTTAAAGAACCTTTATCGTATGAACCGCCAGCAGGATTTCGACGAAACTTGGTAAGAATGATCGATGTACAATGCTCTTTCAAAGTTGTTAAAATGGTGACCCCGGGGTCAAAAATGGGCATGTCCCGTAGAGTCAAATTGGGGTTAAATTTTATTTTTGACTGAATATGGTCATATCATATATCAAATCGAAGGTATCAGTGAGGCGATCGCTGTGGTGTATTTTTGTCGAAATCGGATGCTTATGTCATCCAAGACGGCCACCAAAAGGTCAAAAGGTCGTTCTTTTATTAGAGATTTAAAAATTCTTTTTCACACAAACCGCTTGGCCCATGGTGGCCAAACTTCAGTTATGGTCCATGGGTGAAGCCTTTTCAGATTTGTTAAAATGGAGGTTGTCGCTAATCCAAGAGTGGCCAGTCCAACCATGGGGAAGCGAGTGGAGGGTCACCGATTGGTGGAGAAAGAAGGGTTAATCTTCCCTCCAAAAAGACTGGTGGTGAAAGAAGGGTTAATCTTCCCTCCAAAAAGACCGTGACGGTTAATCTTCCTACCAAAAAGACCAGAAATGATTGCCGATTGCCCTCAGAAATGCCACATGTTGATACTCCTATTTCTACTCCACTTCACTCTCAAAATTCACAAAATTTTGCAAATGGGCCCGATTCCATTGATGAAGCAAATCAACCAAAATTGTCATTTGATACAACTAATGTTTCATATGGCACATTCCATCAGAATGATGAATCGTATTCAAATTCTTTACTCCATTTCACTCTCAAAATTCACAAAATTTTACAAATGGGCCCCGATTCCATTGATGATGCAAATCAACCAAAATTGTCATTTGATGCAACTAATTTTCATATGGCACATTCCATCAGAATGATGAATTGTATTCAAATTCTTCCAGAGGTAAACAGTGTACTGGAAATGTGTTATGAACAGATATAGGTTCTTACTTGTAATTGTAAATAAATAACACTAAGCCTATGGTATCTGAAGTGTTCAGATATGATAAAAATGCTTAAAAATCCAAGTTTAAAAGTTACAGCAGCAATATGTTTTGTTTCTATTTATTTCCATATAAGCAGTGATGCCTGTAAAGGTTCATTGGCTAAGAGGAGTACCCAGCACAACCACGGGGAAGCCAGTGTTTCACCTACAAGTAGTGGAGGGGCCCAGATTGTTAGAGAAGAAAGGGTTAATCTTCACTCCAAAACGACCAAAAAGATGGTTAATCTTCCTATCAAGAAGACATATATGTATTGCCAAAATTATTTCCAAAATGTACCGTCAGACATCCCTCGTGTTCCTACTCTTATTTCCGCACACATTTATTCTCAAAGGGATACTGCATATATGGATCAACAAGATAACCTGACTGTTGGTAACATTAATCATCTGACTGTTGACTGAAAGACAAATTATTGAAACTTTGTATGAGGTATTCCACTCTCATACAGATAGAACTTCCTCACTGAAAACTCACGGATGGACATTGTCAAGTGATGTCCAAACATGAGACTAATGAACAGCTTCCTGTAAACCCTGTAGTCATTTCAGCTAATATGTGTTTGTTTACAGGACCAATTAAATTTAATACACAAATTTTCAAAGCATTTCTGAAGGGACAAATTGTATAACTAGCATTTATTGATGATACCTGTTTGTTATTCGTTGTCAACGGATTATTTTACACGCGCACGTTTCAAGCCTGCAACAATTGTCTCATTTACATACGTGAAATACGTGAAATGATTGTTTAGAATAACCAATTTCATCAGCAATTTCATCAGCAACTCGGTAACCTCCGGAACTGTTCAGGATTTTAGTTACATGGCAGCAAGCGGTATGTCTAGACACCGGATATGAGTCATATCCGCGGATATGAATGAGAATACCTGATATGAATTGATTTTCTTTTAAAAATGTTATAAAAAAGATCTAATTGCCCTCAGATTATTAAAATATTCTTAATAACTATAATATTAAACAACATATTTATGCATTAAATATTGTATAATCCAAAGATTTCACGGTACCATTCATATCCGGTGATATGGAGAATACCGAATATGAATAAATATCGTTTCATGTGTTAAAAAAAAAATCTTATCAATCAATTATTTGACCAGGTCTGTTTATTGATTAATTTAATTACGGAAACAGATAAGCGGAATATTTGGAGATAAGTGTGGGCTAATCTTTCTAATTTCACCATAAAAACTTATGATGTTATTACTTGTTAGAATCACTTCGCCGAGACAATTTTAAAAAATACAAACAACTTAATTTTTACAGAGGATATATACCTCTCTTTTGAAATCGGGTATGAATGCCGGAACTATGCACATGGACATTCGCGTTGATATTTGTGTGAAATCTTGGTGACCAGGTGAAATGCAGACATGTATTTTATTGTCGCTAGCTCATGTTTCGGAGTTTATAGTAAAGGCCATTTTTAAGACCAACTAAAGTTTTCTAGTTATGTGTCTGAAGCTAGTGTAAAAAAATATTGTACATAATACATGTAGTCTATTCTAGCCAGACTTGGATATCTCAGATAATCAGCAGCCAGTACATAGCAATAAAAGCAGACATTGCGGTCTGCTACCAACCTAGACATAGTTCAGTTTGCACATTATGTGCAGACTGATTACATGTCTGTTGGTTATCATATAAGGTAGCGCATACAACCTCATTTGCAATGCTTCCTAGTGAGGTTTTCTGGCCTTTGTATAAATCTACATTCTGTCCCGTGTTTTGTGTTCATTTCTTGATAGGAAATCTCACATGGAAGTAGTGCAAATCCATATGGATGCAGACCATTAGCATTTTTACAATCTGAAACTGTAGAGAAACTACTAGTGTATTTCAAAACTTAAAGGTAAATACAATTATGATTGATAGCCACATACATTGTATATGAAAATCATAAATTTTACAGTAAAGTGTGTTATTCGATCAGTATTGACATTCTCTGCACACAACCCCATTATTCCCCACTAGAAAATAAATTTAAAAAAAATATATGTCGAGGGTGGGTCTTACGCATAGTGTTACACGCATAGTGTTCGTACATATGTAGCGTCATATATTTTGCAGGCTTTTATCAATCCTTTATGACATTATTAATGAATTAATGTATGTTTTTACTGACCACTTAGAATTTTGAAATCCGGTGGAATAGTTCCACTAATATGTAAGTATTTTATCTGGATACAGCCCACAGTTGGATAAAAGTGGCTCTAATTGTAATTTTGTTCCTTTAATGATACACTAAGTATGTGATATCTGAAGTTTCAGATGTGATAAAAATGCTTAAAAAATTCAAGTTTAAAAGTTACAGCAGCAACAAGTTTTGTTTCTATATATTTTCAGATAAGCAGTGATGCCTAGAAGGAAGAATTGGAAGCGTTCCTTGGCGAAGAAGAGTGACCAGACCAACCGTGAGGAAGTGAGTGGGGGGGCAATAACTGGTGAAGAAAGAAGGGTTAATCTTCCCTCCAAAAAGACAAGGGTTAATCTTCCCTCGAAAAAGACCGTGACGGTTAATCTTCCTACCAAAAAGACCAGAAATGATTGCCGATTGATCTCAGATATGCCACATGTTGATACTCCTATTTCTGCTCAAATTCACTCTCAAAATTCACAAAATTTTGCAAATGGGCCCGATTCCATTGATAAAGCAAATCAACCAAAATTGCCATTTGATGCGACTAATGTTGCATATGGCACATTCCATCAGAATGATGAACGGTATTCAAATTCTTCCAGAGGTAAACAGTGTACTGGAAATGTGTTAGCAATGCTTATCCACAGATATAGTTCAAATGATGTGTCTTCTGCTAGCATCGATAAGATATTAGACAGTGGAGATGAACTTTATCGGAAAATTATCGCATCGAGATCTTCAGCATGTAATAATAGTCCATACCTGAGCTTTGAAGAAATCCCCGATGTTTTATGGACACATACAGTGCGACCCCGTTAGTACACGGAAGTCCGGCGACATACAACCTTCCGTGTTGCTTATCCGAACCGTGCTATATCCGTTCTCGCCCAAGACGCATCATAATGTCAACAAAAAATACATGTACACTGTACACTGTGACTGCGAATGAACGACGTCGCCAATGCCTATAATATGCCATAAGTTTTCACTGTTATCTTCGCATATAATAAATATATTGAATCCAAGAATTGTTAACGTCATGTTTTATTTATTCATCATGTTCATGTAGAATGTAGATCTACGCAGGTCCGTGCAATCCATTATTGTAAACGCGTGTAGAAAAAAGTGTAGTAATGATGACGCAATGACCCAATGACCGATATCCTGTTCCATCAGCTGCAACATCACGGACAAGCTCGTGCGTTGCAATCTGTGTTTACTCATATGGTGAGCACAGGTGGAAGACACGGACCTATGACACCAAAATAAATGCCTATTAAAAAAAATCCCATTATCCCACCCACCTGGTATCGTACTGTACATGACGTTAATAATAGAACGAGATCAAGTGGGTGGGGTAATGGATATTTTTGTAATGGTCATTTTCTTTTGTGTCACACGTCGGACTATTCCACCTGTGGGTTTGAGTACAGACCTGTCTAGACATGTTTTGCCAGACGTGTTATAATATTGCACCAGTTCATGAGGTAATCAGGCTTATCACGCGAGATTTTCGACGAAGATGAATCTGATAATAGTGTACATTTTCTGTAAACGATATCGAATGTTGACGAATATTAAATTAGTAATTATTACGCATTTGCTCTGAAAATGTTATCAACTTTCCGATATATTAGCAGAAAATAGTCAAATCATTCTCGGCGAAAATCTCAGTTACCGTATATAATAAAGTTGATTATCTCATGCACTGGCTCAATTATGACTAGCGAAACGAAACAAGGCCAGTTGTCGTGTACATGCGCCGGGGGCGTGGGCAGTGCTGTAAGAATTTAGTTAATCTGGGTCGAGTTAATCTGCGCGACTGATACGCGATCTCCGATTGGTCAGCCTTTACACCTAACTAATATTCCACCAATGGTGAGCGCGAACGCATGCCGGAAAAATGAAATCGAGCACATAACAATTAGCACTGCTTTGTTACTGGTCTTACTGATCTTATTCCCAGTTTGCTCGGATTAATTTACGAAATGTGCAAACGTGATCAGCTGCACATTCACATCGGTGAGATAATAGGAGGCTATGCGCCCATAAAAAAAAAAAATCGTCCATTTTGGGTCTAATTTGGGAAAGAATCGCAAATTTAACACGATTTCTGACAATAGTCGTGTTACAAATTTAACACGATTTTGATATACAAATAGGAAAAAAATTCGGGAGCCAAGGCACAACCGTGTACTAACCGAATTCGTGTTATAGTGAAGCGTGTACTAACGGGGTCGCACTGTACTGGCATATACAAAATTCACAAATTTCCCATTGTGAGTGGTGTTACTCTTGACACAAATGATATTTCAGACATTCAGACCTTACAGAGTGCATTGCAATCAGCTCTGACGTTGTGTTCATCAGTCATGATAACAGTTGGTGCAATTTGTTCCTGTGTCTTTGTTGAAAATGGCATATACACATTTTTTGACTCGCATTGTCATACCCGTGATGGACTCTCAACATTCCATGACACTGATAGTGCAACATCAATTTTGATTTCATTTAGTACCTTGGACGACTTAATTGGATATTTATATGCTCTTTATAATAGCATGCTCATTGACCTCGATTATCAGTTTGATATACTACCAGTACAGTTTTCAAAAGATCAGAATGAACAATCAAGACCGGCAACATTTGCCTCTAAAGAGCTTCTTAGTAACTACTTCGAAGACCAGAAAGTAAGAAGGGAAAATAAAAAAGATTCAATGTCATCACATGTACATCAAGGAAAGGAATACTTGTCGGGCAAAACAAAAAATACTAGAAAAACAACAGCAGAATATCAAAAAGCTTACATGAAAGATAGAAGAGCAGATAAAGTATACAGACAAAATGAAAGGCAGAAAGAACTGTCCAGTAAACGTACAGCCAGACAAAGTGAAGAATTTAAACAGAAAGAACTGTCCAGTAAACGTACTGTGAGGAGCGATAAAGTATACAGACAAAATGAAAGGCAGAAAGAACTGTCCAGTAAACGTACAGTGAGGAGCGATAAAGTATACAGACAAAATGAAAGGCAGAAAGAACTGTCCAGTAAACGTACAGCCAGACAAAGTGAAGAATTTAAACAGAAAGAACTGTCCAGTAAACGTACTGTGAGGAGCGATAAAGTATACAGACTAAATGAAAGGCAAAAAGAACTGTCCAGTAAACGTACAGCCAGACAATGTGAAGAATTTAAACAGAAAGAACTGTCCAGAAAACGTACTGTGAGGAGCGATAAAGTATACAGACAAAATGAAAGGCAGAAAGAACTGTCCAGTAAAGTTTACAGCCAGACAATGTGAAGAATTTAAACAGAAAGAACTGTCCAGTAAACGTACAGCCAGACAAAGTGAAGAATTTAAACAGAAAGAACTGTCCAGTAAACGTACAGCCAGACAAAGTGAAGAATTTAAACAGAAAGAACTGTCCAGTAAACGTATAGCCAGACAATGTGAAGAATTTAAACAGAAAGAACTGTCCAGTAAACGTACTGTGAGGAGCGATAAAGTATACAGACAAAATGAACAGGCATCTGATAAGAACAGAAAATGTCTGAAGCGCAAGGATCCAACGTTTCGTGATAATGAAATTATTGTGTCTAAAAGAAGAAAATTTGGATCTACCATTCAAGAATGCATTGATACTTTTCATTCAGATATTGCTGTTGGACCAATATATGTTTGTACCTGCTGTCAACAAACATGGTTTCATGAAGGTGTGTCAAATCTGACAAACGTATCTTGTATGTCTAAAAACAAAAACAAGTATGTTACTGGCTTAAAGTCTGTCAACAATCAAGAGTGGATTTGTCACACATGTGTGTCTTCCCTAAAACATGACAAAGTTCCGAAATTATCAGTAGTCAATAGTATGAAATGGCCAGACAAACCACAAGAACTAAATTTACATGCTCTAGAGGAAAGATTGATAGCACTTCGTATTCCATTCATGCAAGTAAGAGAATTGCCAAGGGGTGGTCAATATTCAATAAAAGGAAACGTCATTAATATGCCAGTTGATATTCAGCCAACAATAAATGCATTACCAAGGCAGATGGATGAAAATTTCACAATCGCTGTGAAACTGAAAAAGAAAATGACTTACCGTAAATGTGATTTCACAGAAAATGTCAGACCATTGGCAGTGTTGTCTGCATTACATTGGTTGATGAACAACAGTAAGTTTTACAAGAATTCAGGTATCCATATTGATGATGACTGGTTCAAAGAAGTCACCGAATGTGCCGAAGATACAGTTAGAGAATTTGTGTCAGATATAACTGATCCTTGTGACCGACAAGACCATGTATCAGATCTGCATGATGGTGCATCTGGATATGATTCTGATAATTTCAGTGAGACTGATACAATGGAAGAGCACATCGGAAATGTTGACACAATGATTGTTGATGGAAACGAAGAAAGTAAATGTGATCAAGTATATACATTTGCCCCGGGAGAAGGCCAACATCCACTAAGTCTGTATCAAGACAAGGACGCAGAATATTTATGTTTTCCATCTATTTATTGTGGAGAACGACGATGTGAAAATGAAGACAGATGTGTTCCAGTTCATTACAGTGACATTGCCGAATGGAAGCTTCGAAGTGTAGACAGAAGAGCTGCTCAATCTGTACCCAATATACTTTTCAAGCTGAAAAAGATACAGTTGAAACAAATTAGTGACAAAGTTAATCTAGCATTGAGAAGATGTAGCACTAAAGGGAAGAAAATGACCGCTGCTGAGGCTAGAGATCCTGCTAAACAAGACAGCTTTGTCAGACTGGATGAAGGTTATTACATCTTCAGGCAACTGAGAAATTCACCGGCATATTTAGAGTCACGGAAGAAAGATGTCTTTGCAATGATAAGGCAACTTGGCTTACCAACATGGTTTAAATCACTATCAGCTGCAGATACAAAGTGGAAGGATTTGCTGAAGATGTTGGCAAAATTAAATGAAGGAATTGAATATACAGATTCTGATATTGAAAGCCTCACATGGGCAGAAGTAACAAAGCTTGTGCGCAAAGATCCTGTAACATGTTCACGATACTTTGACCACAGAGTTCAGAAAATCATCAATATTGTCTTGAAGAGCCACCTTGAGCCAGTTGGAAAATTGAAGGATTTCTTTTACCGAGTTGAATTTCAGCAACGTGGCTCTCCTCATATTCATATGCTAGCATGGATAGATGGTGCACCAAAGTTCCAAGAAAACTCTGAAGATGAAATCATTGCATTTGTCGACAAATATCTCAGCTGCTCTTCTGAAGACCCTGCTGTAGCAGAACTGATACAACTTCAAGTTCATAAGCATTCCAAGACATGTCGGACAAAAGGGCAAGGAGTTTGTCGTTTTGGATTTCCATTGCCTCCACTACCAAGAACAATGATACTTCATCCATTGGACAACAATGTTGAGAAGTACAATAAAATGTATTCTGAGATACAGAAAAAAATGAATGATTTCAAAGAAGGACCAAATATTTCATTTGAAGAATTTCTGGATGACATTGCTGAAATGAATGAGGAAGAGTATATCAAGTGTATAAGAAGTTCATTGAATGGACCGAAGGTGTTCTTGAAACGACTGGCATCAGAAACACGTGTCAATGCATTCAATACTACAGTCTTACTTGCATGGAAAGCCAACATTGACATCCAGTTTGTTTTAGACCCATATGCATGTGCTATGTATATTGTGTCGTACATAAGCAAGTCACAGAGAGGAATGAGCGCAATGTTGGATGCTGCTGCAAAAGAAGCAAGAAAAGGAAACCTAGATCTGAAAAAGCAAGTCAGGCATATAGGTAATATCTTCTCAAAAGCTGTTGAAGTCGGTGCACAAGAAGCTGTCTATTTGGTTTTACAAATGCCTTTGACACGATGTACGAGAGATGTAGTTTTTATCAACACATATCCTCCAGAAGAACGTATCTTTCTACTCAAACGCTGTCAGAGGACTCTACTGAAATTGTAACGGATAACATTGTCAAAAGATATGCAAAGCGTCCAAGAGTATTAGAAAAATGGTGCCTTGCAGATTATGTGTCACAGCTTGATGTTATTTACCCAAAATCTGACAAATTGTTAAATGAAGAGATCAATGAAGATGACCTTGATGAGAAAGGTGTTTCTGATGATGACAGTGACTTCCCAGAAGCTGACACTATTATTAAATTGAAGAATGGAATTGAGATTAAGCGTAGAAAGAATTCTAAAGTTATACGCTATGTACGATATAGTGTAAAATCAGATCCAGAAAATCACTACAGAGAAAAGCTTTTGCTATTTTCTCTTTGGCGTAATGAACAAAATGACACAATGGGTGGTTTTGAAACGTTCAAGGAGCACTATATTTCAAAGAAGGGCATTGTTGATGATAAGTGCAAACAGTATGAGCATCACATGGAGGTGTTGCAACTTGCATGCCAAATGGCTCAGGAAGAATTAGATGCTTATGAATTAGCACCAAACACCCAACAAGCTGAATTGGAGGCTGAGCAAGAAGGTGAAACCGAGTCCGAAAGTTTTGTTTATTTCAATCCAGAGAGACCCATAGAACACCACCAGTATGATATTGGGATAGATATTGGTGCATCATCTTCTGTACCATCTACCGATTCAAATACAGTGTTGTTGTCAGAGGAAAACTACTTTCAGTTGCTTCGAAGCTTACATATGAAGCAGAGAGAATTCTTTAACCATGTCTTACATTGGATGAAAACGAAAGAAGAGCCTATGTATGCATTTTTGTCAGGTGGTGCTGGTGTTGGAAAATCGGTACTGATTAAAGCACTTTATCAGGCTTTGTATAGGCATTTGAATTTGAAAGATGGTGAAAATCCGGATGATATTAGAATTCTTCTATGTGATTTTACAGGCAAAGCTGCATTCAACATTAATGGTGTCACCATTGCATCGGCCTTCAAAAAAAAAATTCAAGCAAAGCAATCAGAACATGTCATGTGATGAGCTGAATACATTCAGAGTAAAATACAGAAAACTTGAAGTAATTATAGTAGATGAAATTTCAATGGTTGGAAACAAAATGCTGAGCTTCATAGATCAACGATTACAACAGCTGACAGGTACTAAAAGGTTATTTGGTGGTATTAGCATCATAGCTGTCGGAGATTTATATCAGTTGATGCCAGTTGGAGATTCTTGGATATTCAATGACTTGACCATGTGTGCAGCATCTTTGGCACCAAATCTTTGGAAGGAGAACTTCGAGATGTACGAGTTAGTCGATATCATGAGGCAGAAGGATGATTTGTATTTTGCACAGTTCCTTAACCGGCTTCATTGCAATGAGCTGACAAATGATGACAGACTTGAAATAGAAATGCACATTGTACAACATGATATGGAGAATTATCCAAAAATTGCTCCACATCTATTCACAGAGAACAAATTTGTAGATCGATATAATGATGACTTCATGGCAAGTCTGACAGGAGAGAAAGTCACAATACCCTGCAATGACACACTTGTTTCAGCTGACATAGCAAAGTCAAAAAGAGAACATCTTATTAGAGTGCTTCCTGATGATTCGAATAAAACCGGTAACTTGTTGCAGTCATTAACAGTTGCTGTTGGTATGATGTATGACATAACGGTGAATGTGAATGTAGAAGATGGTTTGGCCAATGGTTCAACATGTGTAGTAAAACACATTGAATACAAAATGAAGGAAACAAGTCGCCCAAGTATCCTATGGGTATCATTCAGTGATGAAAAAGTAGGCTGTGTGACGAGAGAAATATACAGAGCAAATGGATTCTATCATGACAAGTTGGATTCAAATTGGACTCCAATCTTTGACACAAAACGGTCATTTCTACATAATTTTAAAACATTTCAAAGGATACAGTTTCCACTGAGACCATGTGCAGGAAAGACTGTCCACAAAGCTCAGGGTTCCACCGTTGATGAAGTGGTTGTAGATCTCTCACAGACACGGTTGCGAAAAAATCCTCACATTCACTATGTGGCATGTAGCAGACCAACGACATTTAAGGGTCTTCATATACTCAACTTCAATGAAAATACTTTAGCAGTTGATGAGAAAGTGAAAGAAGAAATGAGTAGGCTTAGAAATGAGGCCATGCTGAATTTGTGTTATATTCCTTTGTATCAGGTGTATTCTACGCAACTCAAAATTGTGTTTAACAATGTGCGGTCACTTCACAAGCATATTAGTGACATTAAGCATGATCAAAACTTACTTTGTGTCGATATGATTGGTTTGGCAGAATCACGACTTTGTCAAAATGATGAGGACAGGCTCTATGAAATAGCAGGATATGACATTGTACGAAATGATCAGGATTGCACTACATCTTCTTTGACCAGACCTCACCATGGGCTTGTAATGTATGTCAGAAATGATTGTGAGATGCATAACATACACAGATACTCATCTTCAAATTTGGAATTCATATTTGCCAGTGTATCACCTGTGGGAAAAGGACATTGTCAGGTTGTCTTTCTATACAAATCACCCAAGTGTTTGATGTCTGAATTTAGATTAAAACTTACTGCTCACTTGTTGCCCTTGCTCAATACGCAGTGTCCAGTTGTAGTGATTGGGGACTTCAATGTTGATTTGAGAAGTAGCTGTACCGAATTCACGATACATGGAAAGCACATTCAATTGTACTTCGTTTCAAGAGAAGGCAACTACTGTGGATCGGTCATAGATTTGGTGTTTTCAAACTCACAAGTATTTGCAGACGTTGTGGAAACATATTGGTCTGATCACAAGATCATATATTGTATTTTGGATGCTCACTCAGTTTAATTAAATGTCAAATGTTGATTTCTTATATAAATCCTACATTATTATACTGAACAAAATAAGTTTAGCACGGTACTACAGTACCCCAACTTCTGTTGCGTAGAAAACCTTCACATGTCATTTCTGAACAATCTGTGGACCTTTTTAAGAAGTCGAGAAACACAATGTCGGTATAAAATGCCAACGTGCAGCATAGAGGTGAACATGGAAAAATCACAGACACGTTTGCATATTAATGGGTCCACAGTTTGAGATATGCCAGTTCATGAAATAGGTTGGTGTAAAATGTGTGCATAAATGCTTCCAAATAAATAACGTCATTGACGTCATGGATGTCTATCGTGTCTGCTAAAGAAACTCAGAAAAATGCACATATGATTTTAACCTGGACGATACATGCCAAGGAATGGGTGACTACTGGTAATCCATCATTGTTGCATCATACTCGTTCATTACATTTCTGAAGTGTCACCTTACATGAAAAATTGAATGAAATACCTTTGCGACCAGCGTTACCCCAGCTTAGCATTCATTCCTATACACACAGATCAGGAAACGACCAACAGTTCCGGATTCTGTATAATTTTCTGTATAATTTTCCGCCTTTCGTGTGTTTTATTTCATCAAAATCGATGGAATAATAAGAAAGTTATGATAAAGACAATACATGCATCGAGTTTTCAAACACTCGATTTGGGACCCGGCCTAAAATGACCATAGATGTGGTGTTCATGGAGTCAGGTGAGCGAATTAGGGCCATCATGGCCCTCTTGTTTGTTTTCGCGCACTGATTTCCTGTCCGGAGCATAACTCGACCACCCTTTGGAATATTTTCATGAAACTTCACACATGCATAGACCGTGACCCGGAGGTGTGTCGCGCACAAGAATGACAACTCTTGTGTAGCTAATTTTTTAGTTATCTCCCTTTTTTGTTTTGCGCACTCTACAAACTGGACAATAATGCATGAAGACCCATTTTCTCGTCTGCTCTGTACACCTTTTCTCGTGTGCTCTGTACACCTTACCTGTAGAGAGAACAATAGAGACTGGGAGAACCATGTGCTAGCATGGGCTTGCATGTGCAAATGTCCAGTGCTTGACCACTGCTGACCACAGGTAATTTATACAGGTAAATTACTACATTGGGTACTGTGTTGAAAATATTGTGGCATTATGTGGACCTGTGCAGATATATGTAGATAAATATAGGACTATTAAAAAAAAATCTGGGCTCCAGTAGCAAGCATTATTATTTTTTAAAAAAAATATTCAATTTTTTTTTTGTTCATTTTTTTTTAAAAAATTTTTTCATTTTTTTTTTCAGATTATTTTTCAATTTTTGTCTAGTAGCATAAGGTCCTAAGTGCTTTATACAGACTATTCACCTGTGCATGTGCTAGCATGTGCAACTGACCACTGACCACTTACAGGTAATTTATACAGGTAAATGATTATATTACATTTCCGTAAACTGTGTTGAAAATATTGTGGCAATATGTGGACCTGTATATATATGATATGTAGATAAATATAGGACTATTAAAAAACATTCTGGGCTCCAGTAGGGAGCATTATTCTTTTATTTTTTTTAAATTTAATTTTTGTTTTGCATTTTTTTTTTTTTATTCTTTTTCAATTTTTTAACTGACCACTAACTTATTACAGGTAATTTATACAGGTACGTTATTACATTTCCGCAACTATTAACAAAAATTCTGAGCTCCAGTAGCGAGCATTATTATTTTTTTTTTTTTGTATATTACATTTCCGTAAACTGTGTTGAAAATATTGTGGCATTATGTGGACCTGTGCAGATATATGTAGATAAATATAGGACTATTGAAAAAAATTCTGGGCTCCAGTAGCAAGCATTATTATTTTTAATTTAAAAAAAAAAAAATTTCATTTTATTTTTTCAAATTCTTTTTCAATTTTTGTCTAGTAGCATAAGGTCGTAAGTGCTATATACAGACTATTATCATATAATAAAACAATTATTGACTAGTGAGCCATAGAATATAATCTGATATTCTATGGCTCACTAGTCAATAATTGTATAATATGTTCGGGCCAGTGAAAATTGCTTTCGGGCCCAGGCTCGAGGTCAAGGCGGGACAAGGCGAGGCATCTGATTCCGCGGAATTCTTGTTTACTTATCTCCCTTTGTTGTTTCATGCTCTGATTTTGTATCCAGAGCATAACTCGAACACCCTTTGGAATATTTTTATGCCCCACCACGATAGTGGAGGGGGCATTTAGTGTTACCCTTGTCCGTCCGTCCGCACACACGAATGGGTACTTGTTGTAAGCGTACGGGGATCTTATTGGGTAGGGTTAGGATAGTGTTGGGTACTCTTGTTGGGTATTTTTATACAGTAAAAACCCAACAAGTATTCATTCGTAGGAACGTGCGTCCCGTCCTCCCGTCCGTCCGTCCCCGTCCGTCACAAAACTTTAACACTCGGGTAAATGTCTCATAATTTCTTCATCCTTCGACCGATCTGCTTCATATTTCATATACACATTGCTCTGATGGTTCACTACCGCCCTGTGCCAAATCCACGTTCGTCCTGCCCCCGCCAAGCCCAGGGTCAAGGTTACATACTTGGTGCTTCAAAAACTTTAACGCTCGGGTAAATATCTTATAATTTCTGTTTTCTTTCACGGATCAGCTTCATATTTCATATACGCATTGCTCTCATGGTCCTCTACCGCCCTGTGCCAAATCCACGTTCGTTTTGCCCCCGCCAAGCCCAGGGTCAAGGTCACATACTTAGTGCTTCAAAAACTTTAACGCTCGGGTAAATATCTTATACTTTCTGTTTTCTTTCATGGATCATCTTCATATTTCATATACGCATTGCTCTAATGGTCCTCTACCGCCCTGTGCCAAATCCACGTGTCTGGAGCATAACTCGAACACCCTTTGGAATATTTTCATGAAACTTCACACATGCATAGACCACAACCCTAAAGGTGTGTTACGCAAGAATGACAACTCTTGCATCACTAAATTTTTTAGTTATCTCCCTTTGTTTTTTCCGTCACTGATTTTGTCTCCGGAGCATAACTCGAACACCCTTTTTTCAAACTACTTGTGTATCTGGGGAGGGGGATACACATGCGCTTGTCAACAAGCGTCCATTTCTAGTTTCTGTTTTCTTTCATGGATCATCTTCATATTTCATATACGTATTGCTCTAATGGTCCTCTACCGCCCTGTGCCAAATCCACGTTCGTCCTGCCCCCGCCAATCCCAGGGTCAAGGTCACATACTTGGTGCTTCAAAAACTTTAACGCTCAGGTAAATATCTTATAATTTTTCTTTCCATTCACGGATCAACTTCATATTTCATATATGCGTTGCTCTAATGGTCCTCTACCGCCCTGTGCCAAATCCATGTTCGTCCCGCCCCCGCCAAGCCCAGGGTTAACATCACATACATAGTGCTTCAAAAACTTTAACGCTCAGGTAAATATCTTATAATTTCTGTTTTCTTTCACGGATCAGCTTCATATTTCATATATGCATTGCTCTAATGGTCCTCTACCGCCCTGTGCCAAATCCACGTTCATCCTGCCCCCGCCAAGCCCAGGGTCAAGGTCACATACTTGGTGCTTCAAAAACTTTAACGCTCAGGTGAAAGAAAATTTTGACTTGGAATTTGGCCTCATTAATTATCAAAGCGATATGTGGGACATCCGTGTTCTACGAACACATTTTCTAGTTTATTAGACTTCACACATGCATAGAAGACGACCCAAAGGTGTGTCGCACGTAAGAATGACAACTCTTGCGTCGTTAGTTTCTTAGTTATCTCCCTTTGTTGTTTTGTGCACTGATTTCGTGTCCGGAGCATAACTCGAACACCCTTTGGAATATTTTCATGAAACTTCACACATGCATAGACCACAACCCTAAATGTGTGTCACGCAAGAATGACAAGTCTTGCATCACTATTTTTTTAGTTATCTCCTTTTGTTTTTTCCGTCACTGATTTTGTCTCCGGAGCATAACTCGAACACCCTTTTTTCAAGCTACTTGTGTATCTGGGGAGGGGGATACACATGCGCTTGTCGACAAGCGTCCATTTCTAGTTACAATATGTATGCATATTATTAAAACAGTAGATGCTACTGTTGTTTCGCTATATGTGATATTTATAACAAAAGTATTTTTTGTATTCGTCCGCGTACGGATTTCTGTTTTACAAAGCACCATTTTCAGTTCATATTTTGACCTGTACATATGAACCGGACTAAGTTTAAACAATGCTCGATTCCGTCCTATTCAAATTTTTCTGCAGAATGTTCAGACTAACTACATAAGTAATGCTGCTAAATAAGTGTTAACAGCTGGAACATGGTCATCACTAAAAGGAAGAAACCACAGTCGTATTATTGAAAAATAAGATTTACCTGAGACCTCATGGGGACCGCCATTAATCCAGTGTAAACAATAGACCGCGTGATCCCATTCCCTGAGTAGCCCCCGCTTAGTGAAACGGTGTGCTAATCATGATATTATGTACCCTAATAATTGGAAGCTGTTTGAATTTCTCGGTAAAAACTACGAAAATCATAAAATTAATAACAATGTATATTTAACATTGGATACGCGTAAGCGGTATTGCTCTCTCATCGGATCGTCAGTTGTCGTCGATAGCGATTTAACCTACTGATCTGGTCTTAATTTATTGTCAACTTTCAACGTCATTTACAGAATATATGGCTGATTTTGGAAATAAATAACGGCAAATTACGATGACGTCTGCTCTGAAATATCTATCAACTTGCGGACTTAATTTAAAGAAATTGATTATATTTTAATAAAGGCTACATCTGTGACTAATTACGAATTTATGTATGGTCATTGGCTACACCCGACACATTACATTACACAGATCTAATTATAAATACACGTCGCTTTGTGTGGAAAAAAATCGATAACGCGCAGTCGTGTGACCGAGGTGTTGATCTGATGACACCACACAGCACAGGTGGAAGACTCGGACCTACGACACCAAGAAAATGCCTATTAAAAAAATCCTATTACCCCACCCACTTGGTCTCGTACATTACCATCTTCTATTTATAGAAGGTGGGTATGAATATGGCAATTATAGAAAGAGCCCTCTATTTTCCGATTCGCACAAACAAAATAAACATCGATTAAATGTATGAAATAATGTCTCTGGCAATCGATAAAGGTATTAGGTGTGTGAATATACTCATTTCAAATCGCTTTTTCAAGTATTTATTGAGTTATTCGCGATTTGATTACCCCATCCAAAGCGAAAGTTGCGTGTACGAAAGAATCTCACACAGAATCGGAGGCCGTCCGGTGTGGATTATCGGTCATATTTGGCCGATAGCTGATCGCCAGCTCAAACTAAAGTGGTGAACCTTGACCATATACATTAGAAACTCCAACAATACAAAGTTCGTCCAATTGGCAATATTCTCATGTATTGTACATGGCGCATGACTGATATTGGACTGAATCGTAATATAAAATGCATAGCTAAATTTTAGTAAACATTTCAATCGTGTTTGCCCTTCTGTTCGCCCTTCGTTTACAATTAGAACAAACAAGCTTCTACAATTAGTCGGAGTGACATGCACCAACCACATGAGAATAGTATGCCATTACAATACTCACGGAATGCTCCCACATGCGAAATCTGTAATCGTTATCATTTACACGAAAACACGAATTATTAATGATTCAGTTCGATTTGATCAAGTGAGATAATCTACACCAGCGGATACATGCCATACAGCTTTTATTGACCAAACATTTGGTCGAAATAGGTCCAAATAACTCCAGTAAACGAAATAGGGCAGTATTATCGAGGATACGATAATAATGTGGTGAATTTCCGGTCTTGGCATGAGTCGGACGTAATTTGCTGCGTTGAAAGTAAACAATAAGCATATGTACTTACCAGCAGCTTGTGTCACAAATAGAGAATAGTAGGTTAGTGCTGTGAATGGGAAAAAATATCTGGCAAGGCTCAGGAAATGGGATGGGCGAGGCTCTGCTGTCAAAACCAGGTTTTTCTTGAGAAATATTGAAAATAAAACATTTCCAGCAGACGACAACATTTAATTCAGCGTAGTAAGGGTTAATATGACCATGGGCTATTGGTCCTTAATATGGTCATGGAATAAAATATGGACACACTACAGTGTATAATTTAATATATGTATTAAGAAAATTTGATTGGACTCCTTTCAATCACCAACATCAAACACATATTAATCATAATTAGCCAGTGCAATATCGGCACACGCTTCTTTAAAATACTAATTAAATGCACTAATCTGTCGAAATTGTCACGTTTAGCGTTTGTTTATTGGGTGTCATAAATCGGTCTGTCTGTTGTTGTAAAACTTTCATGCCAATTTTATCAACGGGTGTAGTCGAATTGGCGAGATAAAGACAACAAACAAATTTTGACAGGACCGCTGAAGGCGGTCATTATGACGGGCCTAAAAACAACACATTTTGACACATCGGGACTGCCAAAGGTGGTCGTAATACGGAATAGCGGGGTGGTCATAGAATCGGAGCCTGCGAGCATGTCATTATATAGTAAAAAGAACGGTTCTTTGAAAAAGTGGTCGTAATAGCGGGGCGGTCTCATTAGCGGGGTGGTCGTAACATAGAACTTTACTGTATTACATTAGTGATGTCATATCATCAAACGTTGTGATGCCAGTATTACAAACATTAATGATGTCATAACACCAAACATTGTGATGCCAGTATTACAATCATTAGTGATGTCTTAACACCAAACGTTGTGATGCCAGTATTACAATCATTAGTAATGTCTTAACACCAAACATTGTGATGCCAGTATTACAATCATTAGTGATGTCTTAACACCAAACATTGTGATGCCAGTATTACAATCATTAGTGATGTCTTAACACCAAACATTGTGATGCCAGTATTACAATCATTAGTGATGTCTTAACACCAAACGTTGTGATGCCAGTTTTACTGCTGGTCCAATCAAGTTTCTTTTAGTGATGTCATATCAAATCTTGTGATGCCAGTATTACAAACATTAGTGATGTCATAACACCAAATGTTGTGATGCCAATACATGTATTACAAACATTAGTGATGTCTTAACACCAAACGTTTTGATGCCAGTTTTACAAACATTAGCGATGTCATATGATCAAAAGTGTGTTTCCTGACACCCATAATGCATGAAGAACATTCAGATTTCTCATCTGCCGATCAATCAATCAAACAAAATGCCAATCGACCAATCTGCCAATTAATCAATTAATCAATTGATCAGCCAACCAACCCCAACAACCAAGCAAGCAAACAAGCAATCAGCCAACTAGGTCAACAAATCAAATCAGTGAATTCAATCGCCTCCTGTTATAGACCGGATACAGAAGACAGTGGACATAGAGAGGAAGGAGCTGGACATAGAGGAGCGGGGCGTGAAACTCAAACTGACCATAGTGGACACACCCGGCTTCAACGATAACGTCAACGCTGAGGAGAGGTAAGTAAAGCTCTATATGAGACAAACCATGTGATTTTGTACCTAACAAGATGTACGATATCTCGAGAAAAATATTTACAAACATTTTGTCAACATTCAACATTTACAGAAAATATCCTAGTTTCTGTCAATATTTTTCATGGAAAATCACAGCTTGTCTCATATGTGGTCCTTTATGAAAATAGACCAGTCTAATAAATAGGTTACAGAACTTGTAAAATCACCAGTAACTTTTGTTATAGGTACTTTCCGGGGCATCATCGACACAATAATTGCCAGACTGTGGAGGGTCTGCACTGTTTGCCATTCCATATGGGTTTTGTGACCAGTGTAGAATCAGATCAACCTGTTTGCCATTCCATATAGTCGACTAGCCAGCCTTATTTGCTTAATAGTGATTCTAGGAATGTTGAGTACCACAAGGTTTTAAGTTGAAAATGTAATACAGTCGAGCACCAGTATATCGAAGTCAAAGGTAGATCGTATTTTAGTCGAGATAGGCCTAGGTTCAAGATACCGAGGAAGTGACATGGTCAAATATTTTCACAAAAAAAGAAATCAAATCATGTTACCCATCACATCACGAGTAAACAATACAGGAATAATGAAACAAAACATGTGTTGCTTTTTATGCGCCCGTTTGAAAAAACGGGACGTATTATGTATTCATCTTGTACGGGTGGGCAGGCGGGCGGACGGCCACGCAATAACTAGAGGTCTACTTGACGGATTTTAACCAAATTTGGTATACATGTTTATCACGGCAAGATGAAGAAGCCTATTGATTTTGAAAAAATCCGATGACTTATCTACCCCTTGCCGTCCATTTTTATTTTTCACACTCTGTATCCTTGTCCACGCGATAACTCAAGCTCTACTTCACCGCTCGTAACCAAATTTGGTATGCATGTTTATCACGGCAAGACGAAGAAGCATATATATTTTCAAAAATTTCCGATGACTTATCTCCCCTTGGCAGCCATTTTTATTTTTCGCACTGTATCCTTGTCCACGCAATAACTCAAGTTCTACTTCACCGATCGTAAACAAATTTGGTATACATGTTTATCACGGCAAGACGAAGAAGCCTATTTATTTTGACAGATCGTGACCAAATTCAATATACATGTTTATCACGGCAAGAACCCTATTAATTGTCAGTGAGTTATCTCCCCTTGATAACTGGCCTTGCCTCGACGGGCGTATATTGTGACCTTCGGCACTCTTGTATTATTTTATATACCAATTAATTGACAAACAACACATGTATTCAATAGACAATATGTCACTCACTAACAAGGAAATAAAGTTATGTTTACATAATGAGTAACATAATACAAGAAACAGAATAGTACATGTTTTAAACAAAACGAAATTGACACCGTCACTCGCAGTTCGGTCTCGTGAATAAGTCCTTGATCGTCCATTGCTTCGTACACCGGCTTCTATACAGCTGGGTGAAGAATGCCATGGACTTTGACAGGGCGTTAAGAATGTCATGTATGCTGACCTACCGTACATTGAATTGACAAAGCAACTAAAAAGTATGAAAAATAATAAGTCCAGGATCAGACGGATTTAGTGCAGATTTTTTCAAAGTATTCTGGAAAGACTTAGGCCATTTTGTTGCAAGAGCTATAAACTACGGTTACTGTCATGATAAACTATCCACAAGACAAACTGAAGGAATAATTATATGCCTACCCAAAGGAGATAAAAGCAGATTTCATATGAAAACCTATCGACCTATTTCATTATTGAATACAGTGTATAAAATAGCTGCAGGGGCAATCGCAAATAGAATAAAAGGGGTGCTAAATAAATTAATTCATAACGATCAGGCAGGTTTTGTAGCAGGCCGTTATATGGGAGAAAATACACGACTGATTTATGATATACTACAGTACACAGAAGATAATGATATACCAGGGTTACTATTGCTTATTGATTTTGAAAAAGCATTTGACTCGGTTTTGTGGAATTTCACCAGGAACACACTATCTTTTTTCCAATTTGGGAACTCATTAAGAAAATGGGTAGATGTCTTATACAGAAACTCTAAACTAGCGGTACTTCAGTGTGGCCACCTCTCTTCCTTTTTAGCTCGACTATTCGAAGAATAAGTAGAGCTTATGTTGTCACCCCGGCGTCGGCGTCGGCGTCGGCGTCGGCGTCACCGTCACGCCTTGGTTAAGGTTTTTAGTCAAGCTTGTATATGGAATACTACTGGCCCTACACCCACCATACTTGCACAACTTCATCTCCTAGTGATGTACATCAATAACCCCTGATCTATATTTGACCTTCACCTACATTTCCTCTTGAATTACTTGGTTAATTCCCCTTGGTTAAGGTTTTTAGTCAACCTTGGTTAAGGTTTTTAGTCAAGTTTGTATATGCAATACTACTGGCCCTACACCCACCATACTTGGACAACTTCATCTCCTAGTCATGCACATCAATAACCACTGATCTATATTTGACCTTGACCTACGTTTCCTCTTGAATTACTTACTTAATTCCCCTTGGTTAAGTTAAGGTTTTTAGTCAACCTTGGTTAAGGTTTTTTTTTTCAAGCTTGTACATTGAATACTATTGTGCATCCAGACACCATACTTCGACAACCTTTTCTCATAGGTATGTACATCAATAACCCCTGATCTATATTTGACCTTGACCTACATTTCCTCTTCAATTACTTACTTAATTCCTTTTGGTTAAGGTTTTTAGTCAACCTTCTATATGGAATACTACTGGCCCTACACCCACCATACTTGCACAACTTCATCTCCTAGTGATGTACATCAACAACCCCTGATCTATATTTGACCTTGACCTACATTTCCTCTTGAATTACTTAATTCCCCTTGGTTAAGGTTTTTACTCGACCTTGGTTAAGCTTTTTACTCAAGCTTGTACATGGAATACTATTGTGCATACAGACACCATAATTGGACAACCTTTTCTCATAGTGATGTATATCAATAACCCCTGATCTATATTTGACCTTGACCTACATTTCCTCTTCAATTACTTACTTAATTCTCTTTGGTTAAGGTTTTTAGTCAAGCTTGTAGATGGAATACTCATGGCCCTACACCAACCATACTTGCACAACTTCATCTCCTAGTGATGTACATCACCCCTGACCTATATTTGACCTTGACCTACATTTAACCTTAAATATATTACTTACTTAATTCCCCTTGGTTAAGGTTTTTACTCAACCTTGGTTAAGGTTTTTAGTTAAGCTTGTAGATGGAATACTATTGTGCATACAGACACCATACTTGGATAACTTTTTCTCATAGGGATGTACATCAATAACCCCTGACCTTTATTTTACCTTCACCTACATTTAACCTTCAATTACTTGGTTAATGTTTATAGTCAAGCTTGTATATGGAATACTTCTGGGCCTACATCAACCATACTTGGACAACTTCATCTCCTAGTGATGTACATCAATAATCTCTGACCTATATTTGACCTTGACCTACTTTTATCCTTGGATTACTTGGTTATCTCCCCTTGGTTACGTTTTTTGCTCAAGCTTGTATATGGAATACTCCTGGGCCTACAGCAACCATACTTGGAAAACCACGCACCTACGTCCAAGGTCAAGGTCACTGTTGAAGGTCAAAGGTCAAACCTATTGAAATTCCCTTCCGCTCTATATCTTCTACACCGATGCATGGATTATCAAATGGCTTGGCACAAATGTTTCTCATGATGAGAAGGTGTGTCGCGATCAATAACCACGCACCTACGTCCAAGGTCAAGGTCACAGTTGAAGGTCAAAGGTCAAACCTATTGAAATTCCCTTCCGCTCTATATCTTCTACACCGATGCATGGATTATCAAATTGCTAACCACGCACCTACGTCCAAGGTCACAGTTGAAGGTCAAAGGTCAAACCTATTGAAATTCCCTTCCGCTCATATCTTCTACACCGATGCATGATGGATTATCAAATGGCTTGGCACAGATGTTTCTCATGATGAGAAGGTGTGTCGCAATCAATAACCACGCACCTACGTCCAAGGTCAAGGTCACAGTTGAAGGTCAAACCTATTGAAATTCCCTTCCGCTCTATATCTTCTACACCGATGCATGGATTATCAAATGGCTTGGCACAGATGTTTCTCATGATGAGAAGGTGTGTCGCAATCAATAACCACGCACCTACGTCCAAGGTCAAGGTCACAGTTGAAGGTCCAAACTATTGAAATTCCCTTCCGCTCTATATCTTCTACACCGATGCATGGATTATCAAATGCCTTGGCACAAATGTTTCTCAGGATGAGAAGGTGTATCGTGATCAATAACCACGCACCTACATCCAAGGTCAAGGTCACAGTTGAAGGTCAAAGGTCAAAAATATTGAAATTCCCAAATGGCTTGGCACAAATTTTTGTTTCTCACGATAGAAAGAATGTGTCGCGATCAATAACCACGCACCATGTCCAAGGTCAAGTCAACGTTAAGGTCAAGGTCAAACTGTTTGAAGGTCAAAGGTCAAACCTATTGAAATTCCCTTCCTCTCATGTCTTACTACACCGATGCATGGATTATCAAATGGCTTGGCACAAATGTTTCTCATGATGAGAAGTGTGTCGCGATCAATAATCACGCACCTCCACGTCCAAGGTCAAGGTCACAGTTGAAGGTCAAAGGTCAAACCTATTGAAATTCCCTTCCGCTCTATATCTTCTACACTGATGCATGGATTATCAAATTGCTAACCACGCACCTACGTCCAAGGTCACAGTTGAAGGTCAAAGGTCAAACCTATTGAAATTCCCTTCCGCTCTATATTCTTCTACACCGATGCATGGATTATCAAATGCCTTGGCACAAATGTTTCTCAGTATGAGAAGGTGTGTCTCGATCAATAACCACGCACCTACGTCCAAGGTCAAGGTCATAGTTGAAAGTCAAAGGTCAAACCTATTGAAATTCCCTTCCGCTCTATATCTTCTACACCGATGCATGGATTATCACACTATGCCCAGGGTCAAGGTCACAGACTTGATGCGTTTGAAACCTAAACGCTCGGCTAAATGGCTTATAATCAAAAATGCCTCGTTTTCTTTGGCTGCCAGTGGGGGTATTCGTGTGCCGACAGGCCACATTTCTACCTTTTCTTGGTTAATGTTTAGGTCAAACCTTGGTTAAGTTGGTTAATGTTTTTAGTCAACCTTGGTTAAGGTTTTTATGTAGGTCGCAGCCACCTTCTTTGTCAAGCTATGTGTACATCGACAACCCTCGTAGTCGAGCTATGCTGTTCTCCTACAGCTCTTGTTTAATGTCGGTCGTGGGTGTAGACCAGAAGATCCTCTATCACCTTACATATTCATTCTATGTGCAGAAATATTAGCAATCAGAATATGAAAAAAAAAAAACATGAAGAGAATTATGGTAAATAATACAGAAATCAAACTTTCAAGCTTCGCAGACGACACTTCACTCGCACTAGATGGCAGTGAATCCTCATTGAATAATACATTAAAGGAATTAAAAAAAATTGAAAACGTATCTGGATTGAAAGTAAACTTTGTGAAGACATGTTATATGGATCGGTTAAAAAGAAATTCAGCTCTGACACAATTAAAACAAAATTTAAAATAGCCTGAGGACAAACTGACTTCGAACTTTTGGGCATACATTTCCATGTTGATTTAAATAAAATGATGGACCTTAACTTTAACCCGAAAATAATCAAACTTCAAAATTCAATTAACCACTGGAAACGTAGAATACTTACACCATTAGGTAGACTTACAGTAATTAAAACCTTATTAGTACCAACATTAAACCACATGTTCATATCATTACCAAACCCAAACGACAAAATCATAAATAAAATAAATAGTATGTTATATGAGTTCTTATGGCTAGGCCCTGCAAGAATTAAAAGTTCAGTAGTTACAAAAAGCTCTATAGAAGGAGGACTAAGAATGATAAATTTTTCCGCATTTGTTAAATCATTAAAACTAAGTTGGATTAGAAGGATAATAGTGAACAATGGCAAATGGATAGATATACTAAAAAAATATGTTGATGTTGGGCGATTATTTTCCATGGGAACAAAATATATTGAAGAAAAGTATGTAAACAATAATGATGTTTTTAGAGCATATACAGAATTAAACTAAAAAACAAACCAAGATAATTTATTAGCCAACAGTCTTTTTTACAACACAAACATCAAAATGGGTGGCACAACAATTTATTTCTAAAATTTATATGAAAAAGGAATTAGATTCATAAATGATATGTTAGATGGAGACAATAAGATTTTTACGTTGGAACAGTTTAAACAGAATACAGGCATAAACATTAATTATCTTCATTACCACGGTCTGTCATCTTCATTGAAATCACTATTCCAAAAACATCAAATATTAATAACACAAAAGTTAGAAACAACCTATCATACCAGCACCTTTGAGAACAATTCTAAGAATCCATGCAAGGGGTCCTGAAGGACATGTATAGTAATACCTAAACAAAAAACTCAGAAACACCTACCGGTCAAACAAAAATGGAATTGCTATATACAAATTCTAAGTGCAAACAATTGGTAAATCAAAATATATGAACCAATGTCCAATTTAGAACTACCCAAAAGTACAATGTTTAAGATGGTTACAAGTTTATAAATAAAATTCAAAATAATCTTAGTTTAGTGACAAATAACCTTTTTATAACATATAGGAGCTGATTAATAACAATTTATGTAATCTATGTAGCTCGGATACAGTAGTAGTAAGGAGTCAAATGATACCACCTACCGTGATATCATTTATAACCCTCTATAATACCCCCACCACCCCCGAAAAATCAAAAATTGGTTAACGAGGAAAATTGTCTCCCGACAGCAAATTTTATGAATTTTGGAGGAGAACATAATTTTGAAAAGAGGGAGTCCCAATTATGGTAATTGGACTTGATTTTTAAGTCGAAATCATTCATGCAAGTACAATAGTTTATATTCCTCATTTTTCTCCTCCGATATAGCTAATTTATTTCGCAGATCAGCAATAATTATACCAGCTCTAGTCTACCACATTTCACCTTTAGCCACTGACAGCGTAGTTGCTTATGTCACAAAGAGTTTGGGCACTAACGAATTTTACAAGGGCATCATGGGGGTATTGAAATTGTGGGGGGACACAAGGAAACTTTCTACGTCTCGCTAGATGCCTTCGTAGATAGTCTTTACACGTAAACGTCTTACAAGTCTCACACTCCATTATATATGTATATAACCTATAAAATTTATCTGTTCAATTGGACGTGAAAAAAAACATTATGTAAATTTTTGACGTCCAATTGAACAGATAAATTTTATAGGTTATACAAAAGTATATATACAAAAGTATATATACAAAAGTATATACAGAAAATATGATAACGCCAGAAACTAGAGCAGAAATAGAAAGTTTGAGAAGAGAAGCCGAATCTCTAGGGATTACTTATAGTACACGGTTGAGAGTTAGGGGGTTGACAAAGCTGATAAATGCCACAAAGAATGAGGCGTTTATGAAGCGGTTTACCCGCACCTATAAAAGAGGGGCATTTAAAAACCTCTCACTAGCGGAGGAAGTTGGTAACAGAATCAAAAGAAAGTATGCGGAGCTAAGGGCTAGTCGGTGGGATACTATGGATTTGACAGCGCGCCGCGTGGATGCCGCGCAGACCTCTGTCGAGCTTAACTCCCGACTTTGATGCCGAAAGAGTAACTCGAACACCCTTTGGAATATTTTCATGAAACTTCCACACATGCAATAGACCACGAACCGAAGGTGTGTGTGGCACAAGAATGACAACTCTTGCATAGCTAATTTTTGAGTTATCTGTTTTTTCGTTTTCCGATCAATGTCGAGCAATACTCAACTCGATACTCTGTTTTCGATCACTGACCTGAGCATAACTCGACCACCCTTTTCCCGGAATATTTTCATGAAACTTCACACATGCATAGACACGACCCGGAGGTGTGTCGCGCACAAGAATGACAACTCTTGCGTAGCTAATTTTTGAGTTATCTCCCTTTTTTGTTTTGCGCACTCTACAAACTGGACAATAATGCATGAAGACCTGTTTTTCTCGTCTGCTCTGTACACCTTTTCTCGTGTGCTCTGTACACCTTACCTGTAGAGAGAACAATAGAAACTGGGAGAAACCATGTGCTAGCATGGGCTAGCATGTGCAGATGTCCAGTGCTTGACCACTGCTGACCAGGTAATTTATACAGGTAAATCAATACATTGGGTTCTGTGTTGAAAATATTGTGGCATTATGTGGACCTGTGCAGATTTTTGTAGATAAATATAGGACTATTAAAAAAAAATCTGGTCTCCAATAGCAAGCATTATTATTTTTAAACTTTTTTTTTTTCTTTTTTTTTTTCTTTTTTTTTTTTTTTTTTTTTTCTTTTTTTTTCTTTTTTTTTTCTTTTTTTTTTAATTTTTTTTTTCTTTTTTTTTTTTAATTTTTTTTTATTTTTTTTTTCTTTTTTTCATTTCTTTTTTCTTTTTTTCATTTTTTTTTTTCAAATTATTTTTCAATTTTTGTCTAGTAGCATAAGGTCGTAAGTGCTTTATACAGACTATTCACCTGTGCATGTGCTAGCATGTGCAACTGACCACTGACCACTTACAGGTAATTTATACAGGTAAATGATTATATTACATTTCCGTAAACTGTGTTGAAAATATTGTGGGAATATGTGGACCTGTGTATATATGATATGTAGATAAATAGGATATATTAAAAAACTATTAAAAAACTGGGCTCCAGTAGGAGCATTATTCTTTTTCTTTTTTTTATTTAATTTTATTTTCCATTTTTTTTTTACATTCTTTTCAATTTTTTTAACTGACCACTAACTTATTACAGGTAATTTTATAACAGGTAACATTATTACATTTCCGTAAACTGTGTTGACCAATATTGTGGCAGTATGTGGACCTGTGCAGATATATGTAGATAAATATAGGACTATTAACAAAAATTCTGCGCTCCAGTAGCGAGCATTATTTTAAAAAAAGAAATTTGTATATTACATTTCCGTCAACTGTGTTGAAAATATTGTGGCATTATGTGGACCTGTGCAGATATATGTAGATAAATATAGGACTATTAAAAAAAAAATCTGGGCTCCAGTAACAAGTATTATTATTTTTTATTTTTCAACTTTTTTTTTCAAATTTTTTTTAATTTTTTTTTTTACATTCTTTTTAAATTTTTTAACTGACCACTAACTTATTACAGGTAATTTATACAGCTAAAATTATTTACATTTACCTAAACTGTGTTTGACATATTGTGGCAGTATGTGGACCTGTGCAGATATATGTAGATAAATATAGGACTATTAAAAAAAATTCTCGGCTCCAGTAGCGAGCATTATTTTTTTTATTTACATTCTATATTACATTTCCGTCAACTGTGTTGAAAATATTGTGGCATTATGTGCACCTGTGCAGATATATGTACATAAATATAGGACTATTAACAAATAATTCTGCGCTCCAGTAGCTTCACACATGCATAGACCCTAAAGGTGTGTCGCGCAAGAATGACAACTCTTGCATCACTAATTGTTTAGTTATCTCCCTTTGTCCGTCACCGATTTTGTCTCCGGAGCATAACTCGATCACCCTTTTTTCAAACTACTTGTGTATCTGGGGAGGGGGATACACATGCGCTTGTCGACAAGCGTCCATTTCTAGTTTGTCTCAAATTAGACACACAGGTGACCAAATACCAAATAAAAGATCTATAGTTCGCGCGATAGTGGAAAAAGGTGAAGAAATATTGGGGGCTCACGATGAAACATTGGAAAAGGTAGAAAATGGAAGACGGGTAGTTACATTATCCTTTCGTAAAAACATTAACATTAACGAGTCTGAACGCATGTCCGATAAATTCGCTCCGTATCTAACAACCAATTTTTATTTGAGATATTCATATTCTTACAAGCTAGAACATATGGAGGTAATTAAAAATGGAAAACCTGTAACTATAATAATGCACAAAAATCTCGCCACTATCATCAATGAAAGCCGTTAAAAAATGGCTGTCAGATAAGGAGCAAACACGAATAATGTCCGATAAAATAGACAGACCGAATACAAAGTGGAAGTTTGTAAGATGGGTAGAGGTTTTCGTAAAGCTAATACAGGGTAGTAGGGGAATAGATTTGGGACTACAATCCAAAGAAGCAGCAGGAGGAGAACTTCCAGAATGGCTGAAGAATAAAAAAGGTATGTATTCTTTAGAGAAGTATAATGACGACCTTTGTCTGTTCAGGTGTCTAGCTATGCATATGACAGATAAAAGACCTGACAGATGTACAGAAAAGGCGAAAGAACTTAGTAAGCAATATTTCGGTAGTAATGTGGTTTCACCAATTCCTTTTTCAGATCTGAAAAAGGTTGAAGAGTTTTTTAAAATCGGTATAGAAGTATATCAACCCACCGAATGTAACGTATGGTGGTTGAAAAAAGTACCAGCGCACTATAAGGCAATAGGTAATAAACCAATGACAATAGGACTGTTTAATAATCACGCATTTCTGATAAAAAACCTTAAAAACCTATCTAAAATTTACGCCTGCGATAATTGCAAGCAGAAATTCACGAAAGCGAGCAATATGAAGAGACACAGACCAAAATGTATGAAAGGTGAGACAAAAGTAGTATGTGATGGTAATTATTTAGAGCGCCCGCGTTCGTCGTTCGAGAAAGCGTTCTACCCAAAAAGTTCTAACAGTTATGGGGCGGTCGATTGGATGTACTCTGTGGGAAAGCGCGAGGGAATTCACATTCACCACGAACAGTGTGGACACGGGGGTGAAAGATGGGTTTTAGGAGCTCCAGTAGATGGATACTGTACGGAAACCAATACCGTATATCAATATCACGGCTGTTACTGGCACGGGTGTGAGATTCATGCAAAGCATAGAAAAGAAGAACGCGCATCCACTATGAGAAGAGATACATTTATTAGAAGAAGCAAAGAATTCAACCTAGTAGTTATGTGGGAATGCGAATTTCAAAGAACGGGTAAAGACATAAAGATCGGTTGCGACACTACTCTTTATCCATATCAGATAGTATACGATTTTGAGGCATATCTCAACCCAGAATTTGAAACTCTCGGTAATAATCTAGAGTACGAAGCCGAGCACGTTCCTGTAAGCGTTAGTGTAGGAGATAATTTCTCAGGAACAGTAACTCATATTTGTGATAAAGATCCTGCAAAACTTATACAAAAATTCGTAGAAGATTTGAAAGTCAGGGGAAAAGCTATAAGAGAAGAAGTGTGGTCAAGATATGGGTTTAATACAGAACATTTACGTAAAAACCAAATCGCCAAGATCGAACAGTGGATAGAGCAAGTACCGGTTATAGGTTTTAACAGCAGTAAGTACGATATAAACTTAATAAAGAAATACCTAGTAGGCGAATGGCATCAACAACAAAGAAAGTAATGGTCGGAAAACGTGCAAACGCAACAATATTTCTATTTACTCCAGAGTTTAGATTTCTTGATGTAAATACTTTATCTAGGACTGGTGTAAGTTACGATAGTTGGATAAAAGCCTACGAATGCAAAGGACAGAAATCTTTCTTTCCTTATGAGTGGTTCGATTCTCCAGACAAACTGGATTACCCAGGACTACCGGATATAGAGAATTGGTATTCCAAACTATCTGGAAAATGTTAATAGATGAAACAGAATTAAGTAAATGTCGTAGAATTTTCGAAGAAAATAATATGAAAACTTTCAGAGATTGGTTGAAATATTATAACGATTTAGATGTAGCACCGTTCCTAGAAGCGGTGGATGTGTTGTTTTATTTATAAACACAGAGGTGTGGATATTTTCAAAGATGCGGTAACACTACTGGAGTAGCTATACAATATTTGTTGAGAGGAACCATTAAAGAACAAAAATCTTCAAAGACGATTTATACCGGAGGATATCTCTATATGCACCAAAAGAAGAAACATACGAAATGATGAAGGACGCTCTAGTTGGCGGTCCATCAATAGTATTTACACGATATGCAGAAGCTGGTGTTTCAAATATTAGAGTGGGTTTCCAAACCTTGCAAGGCTGTTTTGGGGTACGACGCAAACGCGTTATATTTATCTACGTTAAATAAAGAGATGCCGTGTGGGAGAGAAAACTATACACCATATAGATACCCCACATAACCCTAAATTTATTAAAAGTTTTGTAAAAGAGTTTTATCTGGAGACTGGTTTGGGTTTGCGGAGGTGGATATAGAAGTTCCACACAACTTAAAAGATAAGTTTTCTGAAATGTCCCCAATATTTATAAACAGAGAAGTAGTGGTTGATGAAGTTCCCACACACATGTTAAAATATTTAAAAGATACTGGCCAAACAAGAGGAGATGGATATGGTGGATCTATGACCGCCACTAAAGTATTGCTGTACGCGCCACTGTTGAAATGGTATTTAAAACACGGTCTCGAAATAACTGGAGTTCATCGTGTTATAGATTATATTAGCGGAAAACCATTCGAATGGTTCGCAAGACGAACAGGTGATGTAGAACCAAATAAGAAACCAGTAGCCGACATAATGAAATTACTAGGAAACTCGTGTTGTGGAAAAATGATAGAGGCAACGGAGAGACATTTAAATACGACATATACGCAAAACGAAACCTGTGTTGACAAAGCATTAAGATCTGCATTCTTTGACGATTTGGAAGAGATAGGAGATGCGTACAAAATATCTTCAAGAAAACCAAGGTGTGCGGTAAAGAGACCATTCCATTGTGGAATAGCGGTTTATCAACTAGCTAAATTGAGAATGTTGGAATTTTACTACGAATTTCTAGACAAATACGTAAAAAGAGAAGACTTTGAATTAATACAGATGGATACAGATAGTATGTATATAGGAGTTAGTGGAAAAATGATAGAGGAATTGATTAGACCTAACTTACTAGACGGGTTTTGAAAAAAGAAAAAAAGAAATGGTTGGCTTGGGATAAATGGAGCGAAAGAGAGCCCGGACTTTTCAAAATGGAATTTAGCGGAGATAGGGCGATAGCATTATCTAGTAAGTGTTATTTTGTAGAAAAATTTAATTTCACTAAAGATAATTTGGAACAAATTAAAATTAATAAAAACTCTGCGAAAGGAATGTCCAAGAGAACTAAACAATTTAAATTGGGATAGATATAAACGAGTACTAAGTGAAACTACAGAAGATGGAAAACACATTATAGATGTAGCACAAAAATAGAGGATTTAAAATGAAAGACGGCGTTATGAAAATAACGTACTGTCAACAAAAATTAGGACTCTCGGCATACTACGATAAAAGACGTGTGTTACCAGACGGAATACATACAGAACCTCTCTAAAGACTCTGACGATCCGGGGGTAGCTGGGTGTCAGAAGGCACCATAAGAAGTTCTTCGCGAACAAACCCTCGAGATGGCCCATCATCCAAATAGTAGAGCACGGGCTCATCGGGTTTGGTAATAGATCGATCTAGATGATATACATTGAGAGACCACACGGGATCAGTCGCGCGGCGGCTGCCACCTTCGAGCTCTCCCGGTTGATAGAGGTACCGGACGTCTATCCGATGGAAGCCGTTGCTCCTCTAAACCAACGGGTCGCCCGCGCGAGACGGCAGAGGGCTCGCTCATCACCCTTTTAAACTTGATAGCATCTACGGGCTTCTTACCTATCAATCTGGTCACCTCTCCGTTCAGTGCGGAGACCACGGCGGGTGTCCGAACAGTCTCTCAGCCAGGGTTCGATTGAAGCGCTCCACGATCCCCTGGTCCCGGTGGATGTTGACGCGGCCGCGTCTGACAGAAACGTCGTGCTTAGACAATAGATGAGAGACCGCGCCCATGAACTCGCGGCCGGGATCGACCTGGAGATGATTCGGCCATTTGAGAGGACTCCTCTTATATATTCGGGAGAGAGCCTCGGCCACCTTCCTTAGACTCTTTAGTGGCCAATGGGCTCAGCCCCCTTATAACGACTCGCTACGTCAAACGATTGTCAGTGCGTTACTTGTACGTCTTACGAACCGACCCGATCGTGAGGAGAAACAGTGAGATCTGCTTGGTGAACTTGGTTCGGTACGGCACGTCGAATTTCGGCGCGGAATATTGTGAGGCGCGGGTAAATAGATTCGCCAGATGGCCTGCTTCTTGAGCCATTCTTGACAGCGTTTTCTGAAACCTTGGTCGCCGCCGCGAGGTTCTTGATGGCCGCGAGTCCCTTCCAGTAGTCGCGGGGGCTGTAGTACGCGTTCGCTAGCTTGCGCGTTAGGCGAACCGATAGTTTGGTATTAAGTTTGCGCGTGTTGTTCAATCGTATGCGATGTATTCTAATATATCGGACAATCTCCAACATGCCCTCGCCAGATCGTCCGGTAACTGCGTCGCTAATAATAAACCTTTGTTGGAGTACAATCTCGATTGGGGGTTTTTAAGTTCTGAAGGAACTTGGGAAAATCTAATCCCCCAGGATTGGTGGAGGATCTAACATCCGCTTTGCGGAAAAGGGTGGGTGGCCGCTTTTTCGTCCTCCCGCCACGTCTCGAGAGAATCTCGGGCCAGACGAATCATACCCTTTGCACCAACCATGCGGTGTTTAAGGGCAGTGTAGCCTACATCAATCATAGCAAAATAAAGTTTGTCAACTGACATCGTTCTATATACCGTATTTACCGTATGTATTGGGACACCGGAAGTATTGGGACACCTCTATTTTTTACGAAAATAATTATTTTTGGGAGATTAAGATTTGGGACATACCTCAAATCAGCGTAAAATTCCATAATTTTTTCGTATTAAGTTTTGGGACAACCCTTTTTCATCATTGTGTGGAATCCATTTGGAGTGTGTACCATATTTGGAAGAACATGCACTTTTGTTTATATTCTGCATTCTTAATCCCCACAAACACGTTGTTCAATCCTTCCAAAATGGTTGTAGTGACAAGTGCCATTGTTTCGCTACGTCCCAATTCAAGTGCATGAGATAATCAAGTTTCCAGTTAAATTTCCCTCAAATTAATCACCTTAACTGATGGAAATTTTGAATATATATTTCACCAAAAATGGCAAGTTGGGAGTGCTTTAGAATCGTCTTACGATTCTAAAACACTCCCAACTTGCCCATTTTTGGTGAATAAATATAAAAAATATTCCATCAAATTAGACCCAAAATGGACACAAAATTTTTTTTTATGGACGCATAGCCTCCTTTTATCTCACCGATGTGAATGTGCAGCTGATCCCGTTTGCAACATTTCGTAAATTAATCCGAGCAAAAACTGGGAATAAGATCAATTATTGGTCCCAGTAACAAATGCAGTGCTAATTGTTATGTGCTCGATTTCATTTTTCCGGCATGCGTTCACGCTCACCATTGGTGGAATATTATTAGGTGTAAAGGCTGACCAATCGGAGATCGCGTATCAGTCGCGCAGATTAACTCGACCCAGTTGTTACAGCACTGCCCACGCCCCCGGGCGCATGTACACAAATGTGTACGTGACAACTGGCCTTGTTTCGCTATGTCATAATTGAGCCAGTGCATTGAGATAATCAACTTTATTATATAACTGAGATTTTCGCCGAGAATGATTTGACTTTTTTCTGCAAATATATCGGAAAGTTGATAACATTTTCAGTAGCAAATGCGTAATAATTACTAATTTAATATTCGTCTAACATTCGATATCGTTTACAGAAATGTACACTATTATCACTATTATCAGATTTATCTTCGTCGAAAATCTCACGTGATAAGCCTGATTACCTCATGAACTGGGCGCAATATTATAACACGTCGGGCAAAAAACATGTCTATACAGGTCTGTACTCAAACCCACAGGTGGTAATAGTCGGACGTTGTGACACAAAGAAAATGACCATTTCAAAAGTATCCATTACCCCACCACTTGAATCTCGTTCTATTATAACGTCATGTACAGTACGATACCAGGTGGGTGGGATAATGGGATTTTTTTTGAATAGGCATTTATTTTGGTGTCATATGTCCGAGTCTTCCACCTGTGCTCACCATAAGAGTAAACACAGATTGCAAACGCCACGAGCTTGTCCGTGGCGTTGCAGCTGATGGAAACAGGATATCGGTCATTGGGTCTTTATTGCGTCATCATTACTACACTTTTTTCTACACGCGTTTACAATAATGGATTGCACGGACCTGCGTAGATCTACATTCTACATGAACATGATGAATAAATTAAAAAAAACATGACGTTAACAATTCTTGGATTCAATATATGTATTACATGCGAAGATAACAGTGAAAACTTTATGGCATATCATAGGCATTGGCGACGTCGTTCATTCATAGTCACAGTGAGAATCGTCTCCAATGTTGTGTGATATTGTTTAACAATTTTGATATTTTGATTTAACACGCCTGGGATTGATGTACAAACATAAAATAAAAAATAAAATAAAACAGACATGTGTTGTCAACATATGAGAATCGTCTCCAATGGTGTGTGTATAGTGTTATAGTCTCAACTACGGCACGTAAGTTCACAGTGTCTAATTGGAATTGGGACCGATGGTGAACAATTACCGTGAACTATTTGCGCTTACGGTCAGTGTTTGTACTTATGGATAATTAGGGATTATTTAACACAAAACTTTAATTAAATTTCAAATTTTAATAATGACAATGCAAACATGAAATGAAACAAATATTCCCGAATTTACCATAATATTGGGACAGGAAAAAAAAAAATATTTTTTTTTTTTTTTTTTTTTATATTATTTTTTATTTTTGGGACACTAATTTTTTTAATTATGTTTTACTGTCCCAATATATACGGTAAATACGGGTATATATTTATTATTAAAAAAAAAGTTATTTTAAAATATTTAATTTAAAATATTCGATGAATATAGTAGCCGACGAGCCCCACCACACCCATTCCCACGACGATGAACGCGATCTCGCGGTCTTTTTGGAGCTTCTGTTCGGTACATAGAAAATCTGAAAGTTGGGGCTCGCGATCCTGCGGCGCGAGGACCTTTTGTGGGATTAGCCAGCGCGTACTCGCGGTTGGCTTCTTCAACGTTCTGAAAGTTTTGCGCGGCGTGATTTTTTCGCGGCGAAGCTCTTCATTGACCCAGTCCAGATGGGCGGTTCGTTTTTTCGACCACGCTTCCTTTGCGCTATTGAGTTGTTTCTACAGCTAAATCGTGGACGCTTACGCTCCTCATCCACGTTCGAGCTTCTCATTTTAGAGAATTATAAAGTTGCTACCGCTGAATGCCAATGCGTTTACAAGCGCAACCACCTACTATTACTGCGATTGAAGCCATTTATTTCCATTTATTAATTAATGGTAGAATTCCAGCTTTAACTAGATAATCTCGGGTCCAAACTGCGGCCGCTACATTCTAAGGTCGCGAGCCTACGTCTCTCACAATAATGTCCAATTTGGGAGCGGATCCTCCTAGGGCCATCTTTGATAGTCGAGCATACCCGGATACTGAAACCCGATATCACCACGGCGTGATAAAGCGCATTCACTAACATTTTACCATCTTGTTCAGCCATTATAATTATTGCATATAAAAGGGGTCGCGATCAATGTTTAAATGGGGCGCATCCAATCGCGATTGGTGTTTCGTAACTTTCTTCTGAACACTGGCTGGTTGTTTTTTCGATAATAGGGGGTATTTCCACACGCACAGGGCACCAACAACTGCCAGACCACCACCAACAACCCAATTCCAATTCACGAATTTGGGTTCAATCGGATTTTTTATATGCGTATGTCATCCAGTGGCGGAGTAACACTCGGGTTCGATTGTGTTGGAGCAATCGGGTTCAACTCCGTCACTCTCGCGGGTGTGTCTTGTGTCCTCATTTATGATATTAATATTAGGGCTTATAGTTCGTGGGCATATATGTCCAAATTGACAGTGTTTACCCGTGGTCAACGTGGTTGTCAGCGGAGCTAAGTACATTCCAAACTTGTGATAAATTGAGCAGCAGGCTGTTCTAAGAGTGTGACCTATAAAAGGGTCAGTCTCTAGATCGTCAATCAATCCCGCGGTGTTTGGTATAGGGAGAAGTATACTAACGGCGGTTGCGTACAAATGAATAGCCGCCGATCCGAGAGTTTTTGTCATCTCCGCACCTAACCTAGATTTGTATCGCGCATACATTTTATCGATCTCCGCAGCTAGCCGCTCTCGTCGCGCCGCATTTTCATTTTCATTCGGAGTCGTTGCACTCAACCCAATACCAACCCCCGTTGGAGTTGATTCCGATTGCTCTGTCGGATCATTATCTTTCAGGATGTTGGCAGTCGGAGTTGAGGTTTCTTCTATTAGCTGATCGAGAAGTTCGTCGCAGTTCATTTTTCTTAAAATTAATTTAACTATTCTAACAAGTCTCATCACTTTAACATATTGCCAAGCGCACCACCGATACTTATGATCACCATTATGCTCGCAACAAAGCTCGCAGCGGATAGCACCAAATTGTTAACATTGTTTAACCATTGTTCAGTATTTGTTCAACATTTGTTAAGCATTTGTTCAGCATTTGTTCAGCATTGTTCAGCATTTGTTCAGCATTGTTCAGCAATTGCTAAGCATTGTTAATGCATTTACTCGGCAGTTACTAAACGAGCGTTTAAGTAATTGCTAATTAATTATTAATTAATTGATAACTTCGTAAGCAGTTGGTTGTTATCAGTCTTTAGCAAAAGCTTGGCGTGCATTAGTTTCCAAAATGCATATGTCGAACCTCCAGGCGCTCCTCGCGCGTTGGGATAACGTCATTCTCTCGAAGACAGTCATCGAATGAGTCTCGGTCCTTGCAGTGAAAGAGGGCGACCCATTTTGTTTATTGCTCGCGCAGATCCTTGAGGACGGCGTTGTTACTTTTGAGTGGATATCCATACGCTTTGCCTAGCATGGCGGACCAGAAATGCGAGCTCCGGAGGAGTATGTCCTTCTTTTTGGTCATCGCCGCCTTGGCCGAGCATTCGTCAATCTCGTATAGGGTGGGCTCACCCTGGAATCTTTGGTGATAAACCACGCAGCCAATCGTGAAGCCTATCCACCGGGGTCAATAACGTATACCTCAGGGTCGGTCCATATCCACGGGCGCCGCTGATAAGCATCGTTGTGCCGCACACGTGGGACACAGGATCGTAATGTGACGAAAGGCATCGCGGTAGGAGCCTCGAGCAAGTCTAGGATGAAAAACCGTTTTTCCACATTCTGTCTGCCCACATATTATGGCAGACGTGGGCATTCTCCAATCGTGAATTGGTATTGATTGCTAATTTTCTTAATTTTTTCAAATTTTTTTTTATTAATTAAATAAATCGTTTAGAATGATTGCTAATTTTCTTAAAATTAATTAAATCAGTTAGGAGTGCTGAGACGTATCGACCATCTTCGATGTTGAGTTGTGCGTCTGTAATTATTATTATAAGTACACATTCAATGGCCCGGCTCCGTCCGCCTCTTTGGTTATCTGGTCGTCACTACCTCGCTAGCGTTCTCAACTTGGCGTCCGCTGCCGTGTATTTGGTCGACGTCGCTGGCTCGCATGTCTAGCCATAACGGTTGATTTGGTATTCAGGACTCCGCGAGGGAGGACGGCGAGAGATGCTAGGTCTTTGGCAATCGCTGCAACCTCCGGTGGAGAGCGCTTAGAGCTGGCAGCAAACTGCTTTCTTACTTCGTCCCACTGCTGGTGCGCGCGAAGACCCGCGCTGTAGAGTTGATTGGGTACTCCCTCGATCGTCACCTCTACCTTCGTGATTTTGGGGTTATAGAATTTGTCGGTTTTTCTAGCAACCGAACGCGAACCGAGCATCCTCAAACAACATCAGTATACCTTTCATCGAGCGGGCGGGTACGTTGACGTTAATATTCCACAATGTGTCGCCTTGCGATGACGAAGAACTCGGTCGTAAAGTATGGCAACGCGCCCGGCTTACTGGGTTCTGATCAATCGCGTGAGTTCGGGCATCGTGACCATGTCGTACTCCATCGAAACATTATCGATTGTATACGTCGATAACATGTCGCTGGCTATGAGAACTCGGCCGTAGTCATTGAACGTTAGTTCGTATTCGAGGCGGTCAGCCAAAGCGCTCTGATAGTAGGGCATGTGACTCTCCAGCAACTCAAAGTCGAGCGGGATGTAGAAGCGGTTGCCGTAAGCGCCCGCGACCGCATTGTCACTCGCATTGTTATCTGCCTTGTTAGCAGCCCCGATTCTAAGTTTGGTTACGTTCTTATTTTTGCTGGTGTCAATACCCTGATTTTTTGCTGGTGTCAATACCCTGATAGACAGCGTTTTCGAGCTCTTGCGCCGTCATCCATAGGTCCTGATAACAATGGTAGACGTCGCTGTCATCGATCGACATCACCTCATTACCAGAAATCTTTATCATGGTCTTCTTGACGATGGCGCGACCCAGGTTCTGAACGATGGTTCGGTTCTCGTCCGTCGACGTCAGCGAAATATTGAAAGCTAGGCGAACAGTCCCCGGCACAATGACGTCGTTAGCTCCGAGGTTGGGGAAGCGGACCAAGAGCTGTTGGTTCTGGTCGATCGTCGATGGGTTGTTCGTAATAACGACACTCTGTCTCACGCCTTTTGCCCCGAGGGGCTCACGCAGTCTGCGGTATGGATTGAGTTTGCGACCGTGTTGACTCGAAGACATAATTTAGTGAAACTATATTAAACCCGTATGGTTTTGTCTTTAATACATAATTAATTTTAAGAAATTATAAATATGGCTGATTACGATATTGGCATGGATGAAATCGGCAGAGACGATTACGTCGATGAGGATGAGGATGATTATGACATAGATGGTGACATCGATAACTATAACGATTCGACCTTCATAGATACTCCAGTTCCAATCCAATCGGGGGAATTAGGTGGCGCTACCAACACCATTAGTCAAAGTCGGGAATTACTCGAGGGAGCTGTAGACGACTTCTACAACAATTTGGCAGAAAAAGGTGTGGTCCCATCTGTCGGTCGCGACTACTCCAAGTTCGAATTGGATCTGCGTGGTAGATTGCGACTAAAAGCATCAAATGTCCCGATCGTCAACACGATGACCGGTAAACCCCTAGCGCTGAGCACCATTGCCGGAAACCGGGGCGGTGGTGAAATCATAGGGAGCGAACTAGGATTCATAGATTGGAAGAAGGGTAAACAAATTATGCCGACCCGCGCTGTAGAGGCCCTACAGTCTACCGACGAAACGATGGCGAAGACGGCCGCCGATATAGAAACTGTTGAGCTCAGCGAACTCCCTCGAGTAGCCACCGACGCTATTAACACGATGGAGCTCAACGAAAGTGAGATAGAAGAAGAAATACTCAGGACTAGGTATGACCCACCATTACCTCTTCGCGAACTCTTGGCGCTCGATAAGGTTCTGCAAACGGTCCGGGGCGAACTGGTCCTTAACCTCGCCAAACTCTCGTCGTTGGATGAACATATCGCGATAGAAGAAATAAAACTGGAGGAAGCGGGTGGCGATAGAGAATCTACCGAGCGGATCAACAAACTCCTGCGGTCGTTGCGGGACGAAAGAGAATCTCGCTTGGAGGTTGTCTCGACTAACCGTGAGGCTCTCCGCACCCAAATAAATCGGATCCGCGAAACAATCTCGAGGATCCTGCACGAGGAGACGACACTCGGTGAGCGTCTTCGCACTCTGTTCAGAGAGCAGGGTGTCACGATAGCAAGCATCCTCATTGCTATCAGCATGACTATATCGACCATAGTTTTAGCTTTCACCTTTAAGGTGAACTAACCCTAAACTGTTGGTTGGGGTGTATACTTTCTGTCTCCAGTCTGCGTCTTTTGGTACCTCAAATTCGTTACACAATCTTTCGAACGCCTTACGGTCGTATGCGCTTGAAATGGGATCCCACCCGTCGTCTTGAGGTAGTGGAATACCTAGTTCTTTGAGAATCCTCCTAATGGTGTAATACACGTGAAAGTTGTAGACACTTCGGAGCATGACATTCTTGGATGTCAGATGGTCTTGATGCGAAACTCCACATCCGGCCGTTGCGCACCATACAGCGAAATTTAGTTGGTTCTGCCAGAAGTTCATATGGGAAAAATCCCATCTTAGTATTACATCTTGACTAGTAGTCTTTGGAACTACATATTTCTCAAACGTGTTAGGAAAATTGGTGGCAAAGCCACTGTCCGGTCTAACCGTTACGGTTGGGTGTACAAGGTGGTTAACAACGTCTTTTTGCTTGTATTTACCACCGACCGCGTACTTTGCATTAGAATTAAAGCTAAATGCTTTGGTATCCATTGAAAGATATTATTATGTTTGCTACTATCACTAATGTTCAAAAAGAGAGTTGTCAACTTCAAAAATTAATAGACAACTGCTGCGGACAACGCCGGGTAGGCCTTAGATCAATCACCTTCACGGTCGGGTGGAAAAACATTTAAATGCACAAGGATATCTACGGAATGGAGGCTATCTATTCCGTAGATGGTATAGATCTAGAGACCGCCAATAGTCCTGCAGAAGTAGAGAGACGCCTTCGGGAATCAGCTGTCGTATTACGTCCTGGCCTTTGGGGTTTCGGAGATGTCCAAGCTTTAATCGCGACGAATATGCCTCGTTTGGCCACTCTCACAGTCTCAAAAGCCACGGGGATTGCGACATTGTCCGTTGATAAAAAATTAGAGATCACTCCGGGGTTGGCCTCAATGTTAGGATTTAAATTTGCACCCCCTTACAACGAGGATGAAGGGTTTAGTACCCCGTTGAAATTTGTCTTCCCCGTTGGTGAGCACCGCGGCGATACCCCGGTAAACTTCGCCTTCACAAAAACTCTCGGGGTGCACCTGGATCGGGTGAACACATCGTACAACATGGTAGACGGATCCCCCAGCACATTACTGAAAACTGTGCCCGCCAGCGACTGTTTCTTTGGTGAGACCCTGACCTTAGACTTCCCACACCCCGAGATGAAAGTTTTGGAATCGGGACACATCCACGAGTTGAAGATTTCTATTCTTGATGATAAAGGGCGAGAGTTGAAGAACGATTACCCGATTTTCGTCGTCCTAGAAATTTCAAATTAATTAATTTTAAGAAAATTATTTAGAATTAAACGCATGTTCGTAATTTTATTTATATATATATATATATATTATCAACATTATTGAAAATGAGTATATACGGACCAGGTATTTCTTCCTATTGGGTGACAAATTCAAAGAATTTGGAACCGACAGAAGGGGGATTCATCCCGACAGAGGGTGACTTTTTAATTAACTACCCAAAAAACAAAGGCCTTGATCAATAGAACTATATCGGTGGCCACGGACGAGATTCACAAGAGTCTACTATCACAACTTAGAGAATATGCCCTGGCTGTGAATACACAAAGTCGTGAAGAAACGCATACGGAACTAAACGAACTAGGTGAAAAAATAACCAAATTTCGAAAAGAGGCCCGGTTGGGGATTGATAAAGTCCGAGAAGACCATCAGGCGGACCTTACGGAGGCTTATGATGCGTTGCTCTTAAAGGACTCTCTCAGCAAAGAAGCGACACTTACCGAACTAGACGGGAAAATAACCAAATTTCGAAAAGAGAGCAGGTCGGATATTGATGAAGTCCGAGAAGACCACCAGGCGGCGCTTACGGAGGGTTATGATACGTTGCGCTTAGAGGACTCTCTCATCAGAGATGCGGCACTTACCGAACTAGACAAAAAAATAACCAAATTTCGAAAAGAGGCCACGTCGGGTATTGAGAAAGCCCGAGAAGACCACCAGGCGGACCTTACGGAGGCTTATGAGGTGTTGCGCTCAGAGGACTCTCTCATCAGAGAAGCAGCGGTTGCCGAACTAGATAAAAAAATAACCAAATTTCGAAAAGAGACCCGGTCGGGTATTGATAAAGTCCGAGAAGACCACCGGTCGAACCTTGCGGAGGCCATTGCGGAGGCTTATGATGCGTTGCGCTTAGAGGACTCTCTCAGCAAAGAAGTGACACTTACTGAACTAGACGGGAAAATAGCCGAATTTCTGAAAGAGACCAGGTCGGGGGTTGAGGGGGTCCGAGAAGACCACAAGGAGGCCATTGCAGAGGCTTATGGGGCGTTGCGCTCAGAGGACTCTCTCAACAGAGAAGCGGCACTTACTGAACTGGACGAACAAATAACCAAATTTCGAAAAGAGGCCCGGTTGGGGGTTGGGAGGTCCGAACGGGTATTGAGAAAGCCCGAGAAGACCACCAGGTGGACCTTACGGAGGTTTATAGGGTGTTGCGCTCAGAGGACTCTCTCATCAGAGAAGCAGCGGTTGCCGAACTAGATAAAAAAATAACCAAATTTCGAAAAGAGACCCGGTCGGGTATTGATAAAGTCCGAGAAGACCACCGGTCGAACCTTGCGGAGGCCATTGCGGAGGCTTATGATGCGTTGCGCTTAGAGGACTCTCTCAGCAAAGAAGTGACACTTACTAAAGACGGAAAATAGCGAATTTCTGAAGAGACCAGGTCGGGGGTTGAGGGGGTCCGAGAAGACCACAAGGAGGCCATTGCAGAGGCTTATGGGGCGTTGCGCTCAGAGGACTCTCTCAACAGAGAAGCGGCGCTTACTGAACTGGACGAACAAATAACCAAATTTCGAAAAGAGGCCCGGTTGGGGGTTGGGAGGTCCGAACGGGTATTGAGAAAGCCCGAGAAGACCACCAGGTGGACCTTACGGAGGTTTATAGGGTGTTGCGCTCAGAGGACTCTCTCATCAGAGAAGCGGCGGTTGGTGAACTAGACGGAAAAATAACCGAATTTCAAAAAGAGGCCCGGTTGGGTATTGAAAAAACCCTAGAAGGCCACCAGGCGACCATTACGGAGGCTTATGATGCGTTGCGCTTAGAGGACTCTCTCAGCAGAGAAGCGGCACTTACCGAACTAGACGAAAAGATAACCGAAGTTTCCGATAAACTGAAACATGATCATATAGCCGCGACCAAAGCTCTTGAGGAGGCCTCTTATAAGATTCGTACGGAGGCATATAACGCAAACAGTGCGCTTGCCGGAATAGTGCGAACAATGAAAACACCAAAACGTGTCATAACAGTTTGGGCTGAGAAGCGGGGCCCATTGGTTGAGGGGCACTATGAATTTTCGTTCGGTGCCAAAGCGAGTAATAAATGTGGGGGATACACTATAACAGCTGCAGGTGAAGTTATCCAAATGGCGGTCTGCTCGGTTAATGCTAGTGGTAAACCTGTGGGCGCGGTCGTGATAAATATTGTAGTAGATGGGGAAGAACGGGGGGTTGGAGTCACTAAAATCTCTGGAGATAGTTCGACGGTGGTTTCGTTCTCCGGTGATGATCGAATTAGACTTTCCAAAGGTAGTGTTATTAACTTTGTTACGAAAATCGGTGACCCAGAGAGTTCTTCCACTATTGTCTCATTGTTAATTGAACTTAATTTGTAAATACTAATATATTGAAAAGTCATGAACGAATCACGGCTTCCAATTGTCAATACCACTCCATCAACACTGTGTACAATTAACGAAAGAAGTTCAGATTTTAGGTTGAATAATATCGTCGCTATGCAGGATATTTTAGTTAGAGAATATACAAATAGAAAAAGAAACGCTAAAAAATATAGACGCGCTGTGAACATGGCTGAAGCATCTAGCACGGCTCTAGCGAGTGTTTCTGTGTTGTGTGGGGCGGGGACAGCTGCAACTATATCCACCATTATAACGGTTCCTGTAGCGGGGATTTTATGTGCGGTGTCGGCCGTTTCTGGGTTGCTGTGTATGGTAATTAGGGCGTCGGGTGGAAAACTCGAGAACAAATGTAGAAAACATGATAGAATATCCATTCTCGGCAGGTCTAAGAAAAATAGCATCGACGTTATAGTGTCCAAAGTGTTGGCCGATAAGAAAATATAAAATTTAGAGTTTGAATCCGTGGTGGAAGAAATGGGGAGATATGAACAATTAAAAAATGATATAAGAATCAAGGCGCGCGCCACCATGCCCAAAATTGAGTGTACTGATTGGGATAAATTTAGGGAAAAACTTGGAGATAAAGTCGGAAGAAATGTTACAGCACCATTGTGATATTTTATAAAATAATTATATTGGTGCAGTAAACAAATTAACATACCTATACAACATGTGTTTTTCACTGAGAATTACGCCGTAATCGCATAACAAATTCGGTCGAGGATTACACTGTAATCGCCTGTGTAAATTGATACACTCGGCTATAAATAACTGTCTGTTTACCTCGGCTATCAATTTACGCATGGTTCATAACCCATGTAATTGAAACATTGTCGTAAATCGATACTTGTACAACACTCGGTAATGTTTATCATAACAGCCTACGTGGTCGTGTGGGTTAAGGCGATAATGTATAGAGACGAGGGTCGTGGGTTCGCGCCGCGGTTGGAGCTAAAAAAATTATTTATTTATTTCTATCCCTACAAATGTGGTCGCTATGGTAAACAACTGCATGACAACGGCGTTCCGAGTCCGACCGCTTGAGGTTGATGAAAAATAAATTGCCAGTTTACATAGAAATAAACTCGGTTATAAATATGCATAACCCGTAATTGTCGCTATGGTAAACAACTGCATGACAACGGCGTTCCGAGTCCGACCGCTCGAGGTTGATACAAAAATTAATTCAGATTGCCAGTTTACATACCACCGATAAGGAAAAATACACTCAAAGTATGACAACGTCGTTCCTATAAGACCGCTCGAGGTTGATGAAAAATAATTTCAGATAGACCGTTTACATACCTTCGATAAGGAAAATACACTCGGTTATAAATTAATTAGTATTTTTTTTTTTTTCAATAATAATTTTTCAATATCTTTATAAGCGATATCGTAGAAATGTACATTCGTAAACGAATCGTTGGGTTTTAACATTTTTATATAATACACCTTAGTTTCATATCCGATACGCATTATCCGTCTTAATGTTTGTATTTGCCTCTTGTATATTTAACGTAATTGCCGGTATAATATTGTAAATGTAACGTTTTTATCGGAGCGTAATAAATTACGCTGGTATTTCATATATTCGATATCGCCTAGTGTTCTCATTTTATAGAATTTATATACAGGATTATAACCCCCGTAAGCTTCGTAAACTTCTTCAACACAGCCATTTGTATTGTATTATCCATTTTCTCTAATAATATTGGTAGTTGTTTTTTCTGTTCAACTGGACGTGAAAAAAAACATGATGTATTTATGACACCAATATATACTTTCAAAAGTCAATTACCAATATAATTGGGACTCCCTCTTTTCAAAATTATTTTCTCCAAAATTCATAAATTTGCTGTCGGGAGACAATTTTCCTCGTTAACCAATTTTTGATTTGTCGGGGGTGGTGGGGGTATTATAGAGGGTTATAAATGATATCACGGTAGGTGGTATCATTTTGACTCCCTTACTACTACTGATACAGAAACCATTAGACATATTTTTTGGCAGTGTCCCCAAACAGAAAAATTTCTAATTTGACAGAATTGCTAAGAAATAATAACATAACAATAGAACTAACAGAAACATCTTTCCTATTTGGTCTTTTTGAAAATACGACGTCTGAAGTAGTCAAAATTATTTTTATGGAAACAAAAGCATATATATACCAATCAAGAACAATAAAACAGAATTTATATTTCACTGCACTAAAATCAAGACTGACAGAAACATACAAAATTCATCGTCAAATTGCGCACGACAACAATACATTAGATAAATTTGACGCAATATGGGACAATAATTACAAAACTATATTCATGAATGCACAACCCCCTTGAATGAATAGCTAATAAACAATGATAATATTAAATAGAATTGCATGTCAACTTAACAATACCTTGCTATAATCAACCAGCCACCAACCTTCCATGTCTTTTACTTGATTGATAATTGCATCACATTTTTTTTTTCTTGTTGTATGTATGTTTGGACATGTTTTCATTATGTTAATTACATGTATATTGTATATCTTGTAAAACAATAATAAGAACAATAGTCATGATCTTGGTCGCCCTCTTTGGCCCTTGCTGTGCTGTATTGAGTATTATCGTCTGGTGTTCTTTTTACCGCAATGTGTCCGTCGTCCGCCGTCCGCCGTCCATCGTCGTCGTCCGTGAACATTTTTAAACGTCTTCTCCTCGGTAACCATTGGGCCTATAGTCACCAAACTTCATGGTCATGGTTCTTAGGTAGGGGGATTACAAAATTGTTAAAATGACGTCATTATGTAATCCAAGATGGCCGCCGTCTAAAAAGGTATCAATGAGGCGATCACTCTGGTGCATTTTTTGTCGAAATCGGATGGTTATGTCATCCAAGATGGCCACCGAAAGGTCAAAAGGTCATTCTTTTATTAGGGATTTCAAAATTCTTCTTCACATGAACCGCTTGAGCCATGGTAGCCAAACTTAAAAGTTATGGTCCATGGGTGAAGCCTTTTCAGATTTGTTAAAATGGAGGTCATAGCTAATCCAAGATGGCCGCTGTCTAAAAATAGCATAAATTCTTAAAAAATCTTCTTCTCATGAACCGCTAGCCGGATTTCGACGAATCTTGGTAGGAATGATCGATGTACAATATGGTCATGTTATATATCAAATCGAAGGTATCAATGAGGCGATCACTCTGGTACATTTTTTGTCGAAATCGGATTGTTATGTCATCCAAGATGGCCGCCGAAATGTTAAAAGGTCTTTCTTTTATTAGAGATTTCAAAATTCTTCTTCACATGAACCGCTTGGCCCATGGTAGCCAAACTTAAAAGTTATGGTCCATGGGTGAAGCCTTTTCAGATTTGTTAAAATGGAGGTCATTGCTAATCCAAGATGGCCACCGTCTAAAAATAGCATAAATTCTTAAAAAATCTTCTTCTCATGAACCGCTTGCCGGATTTCGACTAAACTTGGTAGAAATGATCGATTTACAATGGTCTTTCGAAGTTGTGAAAATGGTGACCCCGGGGTCAAAAATGGGCGTGGCCCGTGGGGTCAAATTGGGGTCAAATTTTATTTTTGACCAAATATGCACATGTCATATATCAAATTGAAGGTATCGATGAGACGATTGCTCTGGTGCTCGGAATCGGATGATTATAACATCCATGATGGCCACCAAAAGGTCCATTTATTCGAGATTTTGAACGTCTTTTTCTCAGGAACCACATGGCCGATGCTGGCCAAACTTCATAGGAAGTTAAGATCCTTGGGTGAAGTATTTTCAGATTTGGTAAAATGAGAGTCATCGCTTAATCCAAGATGACCGCCATCTAAAAATAGCACAATTTTTTAAAACACATGAACTCAATGTCACATTCTCCTCTGGTGTTCATGGAGTCAGGTGAGCAAATTAGGGCCATCATGGCCCTCTTGTTTTATTTGACAGCACACGAGAATCGTCTCCATTGGAGGCGATTCTCATATGCTGTCGCAACAATTATTTTTTTCAGTAATAAAAATGATGAAAGTAAAAATAGGCAGACGACAATTTTTGTTTAGCGCACAGTAAGGCTTTACTTGAATTGTAAGATGCACATGTATTCTATTATTGTACGGTCTGTGCGGGATGGCTCCCCGACCTACCACAGACCTATTACGGGGAGAATAAAAATATGTCTAAACTGAAAAAAAAGAAGAAAAAAAAAAAAGAATGTCATGTGGCACGTCGTCTCGTAGTTCGCAGTACCGTAGAGCTTCTGCCGTTCCGTCAATGGCCGAGTTGAGAGTGGGTGGTAGCGTCGTATCTTCGCAGGCGTCGTCTTCGCCGTCCTCATCGGCTGCCATCGTCGATTCGTCATTTTTGCGGGAGACCTCGCTGATAATGCCGTCGTCCATGATCTGCTGGCTGGTTGGAAGATCCTCGTCAAGCGTCCTGAAGGCGTTCATGTCGACCGTGGAGCCCATGGCAGTCAGTACTAGCACTGACAGCAGTGTTGTCGTCGGAATCATACTCGTCGTCGTTGTCGGCTGGAGTAGGTGTGGTGACTGGTGTATCTAATAATAATAATAATAATAATAATAGACTTTATTTAACGAGGGTGACTCAATTAGACAGTGCCTAATCTCCCATGAGGCCCTCTGAGGGCGAAAGCAGTTGATGACCATTTTCTGTGTGACATTGTCCCATGCTGAATTCATCAATCGCATAGCGTCGAAAATGTTGATAGACATTTTTTGATAGACATGTACTGACTGACATGTTGATAGAGTTTTCGTCTCTATGGCCCGTAGATATTTCAGAACGACACTGTCCTTATAGTGGCCCTTGAAGTTTTTGATGATTCCCTGGTCCATCGGGTGTGGCTCGTGTTGGGTGGCAGGAATACGAGTTCAATAGATTTCAATCCTTTGACGATGTGTGGGTGGGACGGACAGTTGTCTATAACCATGGCGATTTTCCGGTGCTGGCGTGTAACATTTCTGTCATGCTTCTGCAGCCAATCAATAAATTCCACCGACCGCATCCAGGCACGTGGGTTCGCCCTGTACTCCATCGGTAGCGTCTTAACGTTCTTGAAGCAACGTTGTTTCGCCGATTTCCCAATGACTAGTAATGACAGCTTGTCCGTCCCCGACATGTTTGCGCAGACCAGAACTGTGAGTCTGTCCTTGCTGCTCTTCCCTCCATGGCACGCCTTGCCCTTGAATTCCAGGGTCTTGTCTGGGAGAATCCTGAAGAACAGTCCCGTCTCATCGGCATTGTAAACGTCTTCTGGTCGGAATTGTCGTAGAATAGTTTCCAGTTTACGTTGCCAAGTGGATATAGCGTCGGATTCCATGTTGACCGACGTCGCCTCCCCACAAAACCGTTTGCAAGATATCCCGTGACGGTCTTTAAATCGGTCCAACCACCCTGTCGATGCCTTGAAATTTGTGTGTCCCAGTTTTATCGCGAATTTGGCTGCTTTTCCTTGAACCATAGGCCCTGACGAGGGCTTCTAAAATTCCCCCCCCCCCCCCCCCCCCCCCCTCCCCCCCCCCCCCCCCCCTCCCCCCCCCCCCCCCCCCCCCCCCCCCCCCCCCCCCCCCCCCCCCCCCCCACCCTCATGTTTTGTCAAAATATTATTTTTTTCTAATATGTTTTGGCAGCATATGAGAAATGAGAATCTGGGGGACACGTTACAATCTCACGTTACAATCTCACGTTTTTTTTTATTACAATAAGCCCGGTTTTGTGCGATCACGTCATACATGATATGCACGTGCGGTTGGTTGTAATCATTACTGACTGTGATGTGGTGGAGGGTGAGACATCAAAGGTTACAAGGTCGTACCGATCTGACCTTTGATACACGCAGACATGATGTCAACAGAGACACATATTTATGATCAATTACTCAACACATATTTATCCATTTCGCGACACTATCACACATGCAATGAAATAGAACTTTAGTTAGTAAGATTGTGAAATAGAACTTTAGTTAGTAAGATTTAGCTATGGAATTATCTTTCGCACATAATTATTCCGTAAATTTAGGACGTCGAAATTTAAAAGTCTGAGGTGCAAAATCGTCGAAAAAAGGTAAGGCAAAAACCGGCGATGCGATGCAGTAACACATATCGAAATATGTTTTGGTAGCACATCAGAATCTTCTCCTAAGATGATGATTATCATGTTTTTGTCAAGCTATGTTGTTCTTTTTTTTGTTGTGAATTATTTGTTCTACTTCTTAATTAAAATATGTTCCAGCAGCACATGAGAATCGTCTCCTAAGACTGTTTTTACGTGTTTTGTTGGGGACATGTTACAATTTCGCGATACCGCGCATAAATTTCGAAAATGCAAAGTATTCTATCATATTCAATCTTGCTTTTTCGCAAGCTCGCCATGTTAATCTCGTGTTTTTGCTTCGCAATCAACCCACATGAGCCAAACTAACCAGAATTTTGTGTCTGTAACGCAGGCTAAGTCGCCCTGCGTTACCTGCGTTTTATAATTCGGGTTACAATAAAATATATTTCCAAAAAGGGAAGGCGGCGAAAATACGAAACGATTCTCTTAATGAGTCGCGCTTTTAACACGACAGACGTACCTTGTCATTTATCAAAATGTTTGCGAATTGTAGATCACGTGAGCCGGCTCATCAGGATCTGCGGCATTCGTACGTACATGTACATTTTATATACAAAAAAATGACCCCTACTACAGCGTAATGTAACAGTTCCTAACTTAACATGGAATAGTGCGGGCCGATAGTACGTGTCAGTTACTTGGGGTTAAATATTACGAACACAGATAAACACAGTGCATGGTTTCTTTATTTTATTTTAACGTCATCAGAAATGGCAAGTCTAGGGAAGCTCGTATATTTACACTGAAGCCAGTCTATTTAAGTCACTAAGCTGCCATCAACACATACAGTACAGCCACCGCGAAACCCGCACATTTTTTGCTTTGCAGAGTTTTTCGCCAGCGCGGAATTTCCTACCTGCAAAGGTAATTTTCCTACCTCCTAGGGCCTTTTAAATTGCCGCAATCGTGACCCAAATCAATTGCGGCAAAACGCGGCGAAATCATAAAACGGATCACCGGCACATTTGCCACAATTTGCGGCGTTTTGATGGACAGAAAATGCGGCATTTTGCGATGTTTTGCTTTATTATTTTATGCTTTATCAATTTCAAATCTAGGTTCCAATGCTCTGAAAGTTATTTACAATTACTTATAACTTTCACAAAGAATCGAGTACCGTTTTTTTTCTTACATTCACGTGCTTTAGTTTTTATTTACATTTACGGTAACCGATTCTTCGTCAAAACGACAGAATTATGAGATTAATGTCGCCGATACAATAAAAGGCGGCGTGTACCGCATTTGCTGCGGTATATATTTTATAAAAATATGTCATTCCATTAGATAGATATTAAAGGAAATCTACTGTGAACACATCTAAAAAAACATGACGTCACGTCGTTCGGAAACACGTGATCCCACACCTTGTGTTCCATCTGTCCGAGATTTACATTATGTTCGCCGAAAATAGTCTCAGGTACACAGTCGCCACACAGTTTGTCAATATGTTCGTCATCGTGTCTGTCCGTGCGAGAAAACGCGAGAATGTAACTGGCCCTAACAGGACACTGTAGTATCATAATCGCCTTAGGAAACGATAATCATGTGCTGTAAAACATTATTTTAATTAAGAAATAGAAGAAATGTGGATATTGGGAAATATGTCAGATACATATGAAAGGGTTTTCGCGATCTCGTGTAGATGTTGAAATCGAGTAAATGCGAGTTACACGACACTAACAGAACACCATTATAATTCTCGTGTTTTAGGAGGCAATTCTCATGTTTTGTCAACAAAATAATATTATTTTTTCTAATAAACTTTTGGCAGCATATGAGAATCGTCTCCTAAAACGATTTACGTGTCCTGTTACAATCTACTGATGGTGAACACGTGTTGGTCTTCGCTAGTCACATATGCAATAAGCCCGGTTTTGTCCGATCACGTCATACATCATCATATGCACGTGCGGTGACCTACTGGGACGTGTGTCGGCATTGGAAAGTGGGACATGAAAGGTTACAAAATGACATCTAAAGGTTAAGTTGTGTCGATCGGATCTTTGAAACACGCCGACACAAGAGCACAGGTTGAAGTAACGGACCGAGGTCTATAAATACATTAAATATGCCTAAAAGCATCAATAAATGAAGAAAAAAAAAAAAATTTACCCCCTCCATCTAATCATTATAATGATTAGATGGAGGGGGTAAAAAATGTTTTTGTTTTTTCTTCATTTATTGATGCTTTTAGGCATATTTAATGTATTTATAGACCTCGGTCCGTTACTTCAACCTGTGCACAAGAGCATCACATTTACGATCAATTACATATTTATTAATGGAATGGAACTTATCTCTCTTATAGCATAGCGGTTTTCACCGCGTTTGATAAAAATATTTCTTCCATTTTATTGGTCGGAGAGAAGGTGTGGAATCTCAATAAAAAAGGTAACGGAATCCTTATTTACTCAATAAATATGTACTGGCAGCACATCAGAATCGTCTCATGTTTTGTCAAACCATGTTTTTATTGTCAGAAATATTGATGTTTGTCCACATTTGTTCCATTTCTTAATAAAAACATGTTTTGGCAGCACATGAGAATCGTCTCCTAAGACGATTTGTACATATGTTATAATTTCGCGAAACGAAAATGAAACATATTCTCAACAAAACATGTTTCGCGTTTTCGCGATCATGCGCATAGGCCGAGATCGCGAAAGCGCGAAGCGTGATGGATCGCGAAACGAAAATTTAACATATTCACAACAACACATGTTTTGACAGTACTGTGCATATGAGAATCGTCTCCTTTCGCGATCTTGCGCGTATATCGAGATTGCGAAAACGCGAAGCGTGATCGCGAGAGCTGAAACGAAAATGTACCGTATTCTCAACAAAACTGAATGCCTGGGTTAATCATGCCCCTATGCGATAGCCGGGGGGGGGGGCATATTGCCTTGCTCTTGAGGTTCCGTAAGTCCGTCCGTCTGTGTACATTTACATCAACAAGTTTGTAAGAGTTTCTCCAGTTAGAGTCCAGTATTCCAGAGGGGCACATCCATAATGTCTAGTATTAATGTTGGTACAAAAGCTAATTTATTAGAGGTATTAATACATATACATGTACTTACATTAAAAAAAAATATACCACCGTACCCACCCATCCACAACTACAGTGCAACCTCTCTAAACCGGACACCCTGGGGCACATCCCAGGGCGTCCGGTTTAGAGAGGCTCCACTGTGAACCATGTGCATAACTACTTCAAGACACGCGTGGGTGCTTTGTGTTCATGAACAGAAATTATAATCGGAGATAAATGGACACGAACTATGTCAAAATTATGCACAACTAACTTGTCTCTGTGTTCGGTTTAGAGAGGTTCGACTGTAGCACATTTGCGACATATCATTTTCGGTCTAGCTGCACACCTGATGGTGTTTACAATCATCAGTCGGTAATCCATTTTCACGTGCAAAGTGTAACTGACCTTTAGAACTCGGCGGAAACGAACATACCAAAACCACGCTATGTAGTCGCTCACGTCATCAAATTGACGCATGCAGCTTGTGCAGTTTCACATTTGTTTGATTTCTTGATAAAAGCAAGATTTGGCAGCACATGAGAATCGTCTCCTAAGTAAGACGATTCTCATATTTTGTCAAAAATATGTTTTTGTAAAGAAATACCAATATATTCAGGTTTTCTTTTCACATTTGTCCGATGACTTAATAAAACATGTTTTGGCAACACATAAGAATCTTCTCCTTAGACGAGTCTAATATTTTGTAAAAACAAAATTGTTTTCACATTTGTTTGATTTCTTAGACCGTGCAAACGATTGACAAATTCAGAAATAACAACTTAATTTGTGTTTCTCGAGTCGGGTTTTATATGGTGGCGAGGAAATACGATCGATTACACACATTGAAAATCTGAATATGCCTGTTTGATATCTACATCTTACATGATCAATATTCTGAATATGCCTGTTTGATATCTACATCTTACATGATCAATATCGGTATGACCATGGATGTTCGAACATGATTTATTGACAGATATACCAAATCGATCCATGCGAAATGCATGTCTACAAGGGTAAAACTGACTTCATTCAATCAAACAATGTACACATTTTCAGAGTGAATTGCCGAGTTTTGCCGAGGATCGCCGCGAAATGACCGCGTAAAATTTGCGGAGTTTCGCATTATGCCGCAAACGGCCACGGGACGTTTTGCGAGAGATTGCGGCAATATTCCGCGCTAAAGCTAAATTGGTTGCCGCAATTACAAAAAAATGTGCAGGTTTCGCGGTGGCTGTACTGTACACCTGTCCCAATTACCACGCGCGTGTTAGGAAAAACCAATACGTGGAGAAACTGAATACAAAAGCGATTTGTTACCTGACACTGTTTTAACGCGGATATGCCCCGGATATGTGTCATAAAATGGACATTACTTGGTGTCAAAAGCGGTAAATTTACAAGGTTGATAAAGAAATAGCAGCCGTTTGGCAATTTTTCTCGGTCCAATTTTTAAGACTAGTTTTCAAATCTCAATCGGTCTGAGAGTTCAACAATCGGTCCAGTACCGACAAACTGAAAATTTTAGAAGCCCCCAACAATGGAATATTTTGGTCCCTAACCGACGTAAACCACTTCAACATCGCGGATTCCAAGTCTTCAAAATCTCCATTTCTCATCTTTTTCCTCTTCGCCCCAAATGTCAGAAACCCAGACTTGATGGACTCTTTATTCTTGAGCCACGTCGCTAGTGTGTTGGAGGTGGAACTCCAAACTGCCTCGTGATGTCCGCTTTTGACCGTGACCCCTTTTCTACTTCTAAAATCGCCTCATACTTTCAGGGATCAGTTTACAAGGCGAAGTGGGCGAAATTCTCTCTGTAAATTGATTTAGAGTTGAGGGAGAAGTTTTTTCACTATACAACACAGAAATTTTGGCAAAAATGGCTTATTTTTAGCCAGGTTTTTTGAAAAAAGTTCCAGGCTATTGGATTGGCGAAAGCCGGGCGGCGCGGCGGGCGCGGGCGGGCGGGCGTCGAAAGTCGGGCGGCGGGCAGGCGGGTGGGCGGGCGGCGTCCACAATCAATGTTAAGTTTTCGTGTTTGAGTCCATTTCTTTGGTACTGTACCACCTAGGACCACCAAATTTTCACAGCTTCATAATCAAGGGGTGCCCACCACATATCACTATCCAACGTGTTACTTTTTTTTTAACTTGACCCATTTTTTCCGCGCAATCGACTTAGCCATTTTCAATGTTAAGTTTTCGCGTTTTCAATGTTAAGTTTTCGTGTTTAAGTCCATTTCTTTGGTACTGTACCACCTAGGACCACCAAACTTTCACAGCTTCATAATCAAGGGGTGCCCACCACATAGCACTATCCAACATGTTACTTTTTTTTTAACTTCACCCTCCCCATTTTTTTCCGCGCAATCGACTTAGCCATTTTCAATGTTAAGTTTTCCGCGTTTACAATGTTAAGTTTTCGTGTTTAAGTCCATTTCTTTGGTACTGTACCACCTAGGACCACCAAACTTTCACAGCTTCATAATCAAGGGGTGCCCACCACATATCACTATCCAACATGTTACTTTTTTTTTAACTTCACCCATTTTTTCCGCGCAGTCGACTTAGCCATTTTCAATGTTAAGTTTTTGCGTTTACAATGTTAAGTTTTCGTGTTTAAGTCCATTTCTTTGGTACTGTACCACCTAGGACCACCAAACTTTCACAGCTTCATAACCAAGGGGTGCCTACCACATACAACTATCCAACATGTGACCATTTTTTTTAGCCAGGTTTTTTGAAAAAAAATCCAGGCTATTGGATTGGCGAAAGCCGGGCGGGCGGGCGGCGGGCGGGCGGTGGCGGGCGGGCGGCGGGCGGCGTCCACAATCAATGTTAAGTTTTCGTGTTTGAGTCCATTTCTTTGTTACTGTACTACCTAGGACCACCAAACTTTCACAGCTTCATAATCAAGGGGTGCCCACCACATATCACTATCCAACATGTTACTTTTTTTTTTAACTTGACCCATTTTTTCCGCGTAGTCGACTTAGTCATTTTCCAATGTTTAATTTCGTTTTCGCGATTACAATGTTAAAGTTTTCGTGTTTAAGTCCATTTCTTTGGTACTGTACCACCCCTAGGACCACCAAACTTTCACAGGCTCATAAATTCAAGGGGATTACCCACCACATATCACTATCCAACATGTTACTTTTTTTTTTAACTTCACCCAATTTTTTTCCGCGCAGATCGACTTAGCCATTTTCAATGTTAAGTTTTCGCGTTTACAATGTTAAGTTTTCGTGTTTAAGTCCATTTCTTTGGTACTGTACCACCTAGGACCACCAAACTTTCACAGCTTTCATCATAACCAAGGGGTGCCTACCACATACAACTATCCAACATGTGACCATTTTTTTACCTTCACCTATTATTTCTACGTAATTGACTTAGCCATTTTCAACGTTAACTTTTTAACGTACGTCTGGTTAAAGTTTTTTGGTTTTAAAACTTTTTCATTATACTATATCTCTGTAACTGCTTCGCCCATTACCTTGAAACTTCACATGGGTATTTATCATCATCCATATTTTCATTCTAACCCCCAACCGTGCGGCCCCTGTGCCCAATGTCAAGGTCAAATTACTTTGAATTTTTTTGTTAAAGTTTTTTCGTGTACTATATCTCTGCAACTGCTTCACCCAATACCTTGATACTTCACATGGGTGTTTATCATCATTGTTGCACCTGCTTGCGGAAAGCGCGATCCTGTGCCCAATAATGTCAAGGTCAAATTACTTTGAATTTCTTTGTTAAAGTTTTTTCGTGTACTATATCTATGCAACTGCTTCACCCAATACCTTGATACTTCACATGGGTGTTTATCATCATTGTTGCACGTGCTTGTGGAAAGCGCGGTCCTGTGCCCAATGTCAAGGTCAAATTACTTTGAATTTTTTTGTTAAAGTTTTTTCGTGTACTATATCTCTGCAACTGCTTCACCCAATACCTTGATACTTCACATGGGTGTTTATCATCATTGTCGCACCTGCTTGCGGAAAGCGCGATCCTGTGACCAATGTCAAGGTCAAATTACTTTGAATTTTTTTGTTAAAGTTTTTTCGTGTACTATATCTCTGCAACTGCTTCACCCATTAACTTGATACTTCACATGGGTGTTTATCATCATTGTCGCACCCGCTTGCGGAAAGCGCGATATCGTCGGCATTTTGGCGTCCGTGTGTCCAGTTAAAGCTTTTTCGTTAAAGTTTTTCCATCTACTATATCTATTTTTTTAGTGTCCATGCCTCGCCCCAAGGCGCTACATGCAGGCCACGGCCATCTAGTCTACAAAAAGTGGGTATAATTATGTTATCCAAGTGTCCATGCTTGGAAAAAACCTGGCCTTCGTGGCTTTGCCTCGTTTCTTGTTTTACCTTCACCTATTATTTCTACGTAATTGACTTAGCCATTTTCAACGTTAACTTTTTAACGTACGTCTGGTTAAATATTTTGGTTAAAACTTTTTTGTTATACTATATCTCTGCAACTGCTTTGCCCATTACCTTGAAACTTCACATGGGTGTTTATCATCGTCCATATTTTCATTCTAACCCCCAACCGTGCGGCCCCTGTGCGCAATGTCAAGGTCAAATTACTTTGAATTTATTTGTTAAAGTTTTTTCGTGTACTATATCTCTGCAACTGCTTCACCCATAACCTTGATACTTCACATGGGTGTTTATCATCATTGTCGCACCCACTTGCGGAAAGCGCGATATCGTCGCCATTTTGGCATACGTCCGTCCGTCTGTCCGTACGTCTGTGTGTCCGGTTAAAGTTTTTTCGTTAAAGTTTTTCCATCTACTATATCTATTTTTTTTATTGTCCATGCCTCGCCCCAAGGCGCGATATGCAGGCCATGGCCATCTAGTCTACAAAAAGTGGGTATAATTATGTTATCCAAGTGTCCATGCTTGGAAAAAACCTGGCCTTCGTGGCTTTGCCTCGTTTCTTGTTCTCAATATTTTAGTGAAAACTTCTCCCTATTTGGAAGGGTAATATCGACAAAAATGACCAAAAATTCATAAAATAAAGATTTGTTTTGATATGTGTTGTTGTTAGTCTTTGCGGTAACATCCGCTTGAAATTGGAAAAGTATCCTCAGTTCGCACCTTACTCCTTTCGACCACAGGCATTCGGCGTGTTTCGGCTTTCATCGGTATAACTGCATATATATACTGAGCAAAACTAGAAACGTCCCTCCATGTTTAAGGAAAGATTCATCAAAAACCAAAAGGGTTACTTTTAAAAATCAAAATGGAAAAACAAGTTCATTCATTTCTGTATCAAAGCCAATAAATTTCATTTGGATATCTTGTTAAATATTCGAGAGATAACCGGCCAAGGGCGGTAGGGGTCAAAATCAAAAATCACAAAAACTCAGAAATGTGTTACTTAATGTTTAGGGATGGAATTTCAATAAGTAATGTGGCAAATTCAGTAAATCTCGTTAGTACCGAGTGTGGCCACCATTTGCATGAATGCATGCAATGATCCTACGCCGCATCGACGTGACGTAACGCAATACCAGTGCGTTGGGCAAATTCCTCCATTCCCGTTGTAAACGCCCGTGTAAGATCGCGAACATTGTCAATCTGATGGTTAGCTCGTGCTTTGCGGCCCAGCTCATCCCATATGTGCTCAATGGATTGAGATCCGGGGAGACCGCGGGCCATGGCATGACGTCGACGTTGTTTTGCTGTAAGTATTGAGTGGTGACCCTGGCTACGTGAGGGCGGGCATTGTCGTGCATCAATGTCACACCAGGACCATGCTGACGGATAAATGGTAAGGCATGTGCATTTAGCACATCTCCAACATAACGTTGTGCATTGATGTTGCCCTGTACAACAACCAAATCTGTCTTCCGGTTTCCCATGATCCCATCCCAGACCATTACGCTCCCTCCCCCAAACCTGTTCTTCTCAACAATGCAACAATCGGTGAATCTTTCATTTTTACGCCTGTATACCCGTAATCTTCCGTCAGCATGACTAACTGTGAACCGAGATTCATCGGTGAACAAAACTCGGTTCCAGTGAGCCTTTCTCCAGTTCAGATGACGTCGCGCCCATAACAGTCTGGCAGCACGGTGACGTTGGGTCATTATCTGACCAGTGTACGGGCGGCGTGCCCGGATTGGTTGGGCGTTACGACGTAACCGGTTGCGAATGGTCTGCCCTGAGACACCGTATCGCCTAGGCTGCCAATCGACGTTGACGTAAGTGCGTCAACGTAATGTAACGATCGGCTCTAGCCGTCGTTACACGAGGCCTACCAGGTCGCTGCCGGTCGTCAACAGCACCAGTCTGCTGGTACCGGGCTGCAAGACGATCAGTCATCTTCCGACAGCAACCAAACCGAGGCGCGACCGCCCTGGCGGCCATCCCACCCGCAAGCATCCCAATTGCCTGATTTCGCTCGTTTTCGGAAAGTCGTGGCATATCGAAAACAGTGAAAAATTTAAAAAGTTTTTTAATTTTCCGAATAGCCCCTATCGCATGAATGGTACGACATGAACTGAATCACCTTATTGATGACAAGTATAGCGTGCACGTGCAAAAAGTGGAAATCAACGTTCCGGTCACTGGCCGCTATGTAAACCGTGTGTATCGGCTAAACTCTACACGATCGTATTCTGAACATCGTCACGGTTTAAAATACATGTACTTTGAACATGTGGTACATACATAGACAGAGCTACACCGGCTATAAAACAGGGACGTTTCTAGTTTTGTTGAGTATATATAGAGTTATACCGACGAAAGCCGAAACACACCGAATGCCTGTGGTTTTGACGCTGTGTCACATTCGGTCGACATTATATCTGCCGAATCACAATCTGGCCTCTATCATTTTAATTATCTTTTGAAAACATTACCTGGCCCATATCGGTCGGTGTCATTTTGCCATGAAAATTATTGCATGATGCCATTAACGGTAAATCCCAATATGCATAATGCAATTCCACACAAGTTATAAAACTCCATCATTAGTTTCGAAAGTGTGTTTACATGATGCTGATTCGTCCAAAGTGGCAAGCCTAAGTCAGCTGGCTTACATCAAACACACCGCGTGTCAAGATTTACAACACAAAGCCATGGCAAAAACCAATACACGCGGTTGCTGACATCAGTTTCGTATTCATATCTAAACAGGTACCCTGTCTGATGCGTCCCAGTGAAACAATACTACCGGGAACCAGTCTATTTATGACACGGCAAACGTGTTTATGTGAATTGGGTCTTATTGCATTAGCGGTCAGACCAGGCGGTGGATTCGCGTAGTCTGCACATGGTTTACAATGTTCACCAATCTCTAATTAAAAACATTATAATTACGTCAGCGGACAATGCAAATTCGTCACAGCTATAGGCTGCTTTCAGCGTCATTTACGGAGGATACAACTGATTTTGAAATATTACACAGACGAAATTTGTGTGTTGCTTTGTGGAAAAAATTTGATAACACCCAGCCGTGTCAGCTAACAGGTGTTTATCTTATGTCATCATTCAGCACGAGGCTGTACATTGGGTGACCTTTAGGCTATGTTTTGAAATTGCACTGATTGGTCAACATGCCTTTTGATGTGCCGCAGACGTCGCGAACGTGCGACTTTCATAATCGCATCATGGGGCAATCAATAACCCATTTTATGCTGAGGATACGCTTATGTTTGCGGAAAATCCTAAATATTTTCCTTCTATGCACTCAAAAGTATATGCCGCGACCACCATTTAAACCGTTTCATCGAGACGGTTCAAATGATTGGTCACAACATAATTATACTTTCAGTGAGAAATAACAAAAATAAAAATAAAGTATTTAATAAATTTCATATCCGTAAATGTGTATTCCGAAAGGAACGGGTTAAAAAAACACTCTGGATTATACGCAGATCTGTCGCAATATTTCGCCGATATTGATTTCGAAAATATTTTCCGTAAATGGTGTAGAAAAGAGATAATACATACCGCAATCAATAATTAACAATATAATGCCAGTTTCGGCAGCAATATGATCGCAAATATAACACGATTTCTGACAATAGTCTGTTACACGTTTAACACAAATTTGATATACAAATAGGCAAACAAATCGGGAGCCAAGGCACAACCGTGTACTAACCGAGCACGTGTTATAGTGAAGCGTGTACTACCGGGTTCACAGTGTAATTGAAGATACTAGAAAACGGTGAAATACGGACCGGGGAATCACGGACATTATAGAGTCGGCAAATTACGGACATAGCAAAATATGATAGGGAAAATACAGACAAAAACGTCAAAGGTACGAATAAAAAAACAGTGCGGGGGAATAAATAACAACAACTTGGCGATTTTTTAGCTCGACTATTCGAAGAATAAGTAGAGCTTATGTTGTCACCCCGGCGTCGGTTTCGGCATCGGCGTCACCCGTCACGCCTTGGTTAAGGTTTTTAGTCAAGCTTGTATATGGAATACTACTGGCCCTACACCCACCATACTTGGACTACTAGTGATGCACATCAATAACCCCTGATCTATATTTGACCTTGACCTACATTTCCTCTTGAATTACTTACTTAATTCTCCTTGGTTAAGGTTTTTAGTCAACCTTGGTTAAGGTTTTTTTTCAAGCTTGTACATTGAATACTATTGTGCATCCAGACACCATACTTCGACAACCTTTTCTCATAGGTATGTACATCAATAACCCCTGATCTATATTTGACCTTCACCTACATTTCCTCTTCAATTACTTACTTAATTCCTTTTGGTTAAGGTTTTTAGTCAACCTTCTATATGGAATACTACTGGCCCTACACCCACCATACTTGGACAACTTCATCTCCTAGTGATGTACATCAACAACCCCTGATCTATATTTGACATTGACCTACATTTCCTCTTGAATTACTTAGTTAATTCCCCTTGGTTAAGGTTTTTAGTCAACCTTGGTTAAGGTTTTTAGTCAAGCTTGTACATGGAATACTATTGTGCATACAGACACCATACATGGACAACCTTTTCTCATAAGGATGTACATCAATAACCCCTGATCTATATTTGACCTTGACCTACATTTCCTCTTGAATTGCTTAATTCCCCTTGGTTAACGTTTTTAGTCAAGCTTGTAGATGGAATACTCCTGGCCCTACACCAACCTTACTTGGACAACTTCATCTCCTAGTGATGTACATCAACAACCCCTGACCTATATTTGACCTTGACCTACATTTAACCTTGAATTACTTACTTAATTCCCCTTGGTTAAGGTTTTTACTCAACCTTGGTTAAGGTTTTTAGTTAAGCTTGTAGATGGAATACTATTGTGCATACAGACACCATACTTGGATAACTTTTTCTCATATGGATGTACATCAATAACCCCTGATCTTTATTTTACCTTCACCTACATTTAACCTTCAATTACTTGGTTAATGTTTATAGTCAAGCTTGTATATGGAATACTTCTGGGCCTACATCAACCATACTTGGACAACTTCATCTCCTAGTGATGTACATCAACAACCCCTGACCTATATTTGACCTTGACCTACATTTAACCTTGAATTACTTACTTAATTCCCCTTGGTTAAGGTTTTTACTCGACCTTGGTTAAGCTTTTTACTCAAGCTTGTACATGGAATACTATTGTGCATACAGACACCATAATTGGACAACCTTTTCTCATAGTCATGTACATCAATAACGCCTGATCTATATTTGACCTTGACCTACATTTCCTCTTGAATTACTTACTTAATTCTCTTTGGTTAAGGTTTTAGTCAAGCTTGTAGATGGAATACTCATGGCCCTACACCAACCATACTGGACAACTTCATCTCCTAGTGATGTACATCAACAACCCCTGACCTATATTTGTCCTTGACCTACATTTAACCTTAAATTATTACTTACATTAAATTCCCCTTAGGTTAAGGTTTTTACTCAACCTTGGTTAAGGTTTTTTAGTCAAGCTTGTAGATGGAATACTATTGTGCATACAGACACCATACTTGGATAACTTTTTCTCATATGGATGTACATCAATAACCCCTGACCTTTATTTTACCTTCACCTACATTTAACCTTCAATTACTTGGTTAATGTTTATAGTCAAGCTTGTATATGGAATTCTTCTGGGCCTACATCAACCATACTTGGACAACTTCATCTCCTAGTGATGTACATCAATAATCCCTGACCTATATTTCACCTTGACCTACTTTTATCCTTGGATTACTTAGTTATCTCCCCTTGGTTACGTTTTTCACTCCAGCTTGTATATGGAATACTCCTGGGCCTACAGCAACCATACTTGGAAAACCACGCATCTACGTCCAAGGTCAAGGTCACTGTTGAAGGTCAAAGGTCAAACCTGTTGAAATTCCCTTCCGCTCTATATCTTCTACACCGATGCATGGATTATCAAATGGCTTGGCACAAATGTTTCTCATGATCAGAAGGTGTGTCACCATCAATAACCACGCACCTACTTCCAAGGTCAAGGTCACAGTTGAAGGTCAAAGGTCAAACCTATTGAAATTCCCTTCCGCTCTATATCTTCTACACTGATGCATGGATTATCAAATTGCTAACCACGCACCTACGTTCAAGGTCTCAGTTGAAGGTCAAACCTATTGAAATTCCCTTCCGCTCTATATCTTCTACACCGATGCATGGTTATCAAATGGCTTGGCACAGATGTTTCTCATGTTGAGAAGGTGTGTCGCGATCAATAACCACGCACCTACATCCAAGGTCAAGGTCACAGTTGAAGCTCAAAGGTAAAAAATATTGAAATTCCCAAATGGCTTGGCACAAATGTTTCTCACGATGAGAAGGTGTGTCACGATCAATAAACACGCACCTACGTCCAAGGTCAAGGTCACTGTTGAAGGTCAAAGGTCAAACCTATTGAACTTCCCTTCCTCTCTATGTCTTCTACACCGATGCATGGATTATCAAATGGCTTGGCACAAATGTTTCTCGTGATGAGAAGGTGTGTCCCGATCAATAACCACGCACCTATGTCCAAGGTCAAGGTCACAGTTGAAGGTCAAAGGTCAAACCTATTGAAATTCCCTTCCGCTCTATATCTTCTACACTGATGCATGGATTATCAAATTGCTAACCACGCACCTACGTCCAAGGTCACAGTTGAAGGTCAAAGGTCAAACCTATTGAAATTCCCTTCCGCTCTATATCTTCTACACCGATGCATGGATTATCAAATGGCTTGGCACAGATGTTTCTCATGATGAGAAGGTGTGTCGCAATCAATAACCACGCACCTACGTCCAAGGTCAAGGTCACAGTTGAAGGTCAAAGGTCAAACCTATTGAAATTCCCTTCCGCTCTATATCTTCTACACCGATGCATGCATTATCAAATGCCTTGGCACAAATGTTTCTCAGGATGAGAAGGTGTGTCTCGATCAATAACCACGCACCTACGTCCAAGGTCAAGGTCATGTTGAAGGTCAAAGGTCAAACCTATTGAAATTCCCTTCCGCTCTATATCTTCTACACCGATGCATGGATTATCACACTATGCCCAGGTTCAAGGTCACAGACTTGATGCGTTTGAAACCTTAACGCTCGGCTAAATGGCTTATGATAAAAAATGCCTCGTTTTCTTTGGCTGCCAGTGGGGGTATTCGTGTGCCGACAGGCCACATTTCTAGTTTCCCTTGGTTAATGTTTTTAGTCAACCTTGGTTAAGGTTTTTATGTAGGCCGCAGCCACCTTCTTTGTCAAGCTATGTGTACATCGACACCCTCGTAGTCGAGCTATGCTGTTCTCCTACAGCTCTTGTTTATTTATTTTTTCAAAATTGAGTACGTCTTATAATCTCATGTAGACATTTTCCCCCAGATTTTGGACTGAAAATAGGGATGCGTCTTATATACTCTTGCTTAATGAATCGTGTCAAACACTCAAACAAATCGAGGTGGACCATTTAAGCAAACAACCCAATTTATTTATTTTCTTTTGATAATAGGTTTTGAAAATTAGTGTTAACCAAATTGATCTTGGCAGCTATGCACTTAGGTGATTTACCCAAGCTTTTATGTGATCAAGATAGCGAAGTGATTTTTAACGTATTTTTAGCTCGACTATTCGAAGAATAAGTAGAGCTTATGTTGTCACCCCGGCGTCGGCGTCGGCGTCGGCGGGCGTCGGCGTCGGCGTCACCGTCACGCCTTGGTTAAGGTTTTTAGTCAAGCTTGTATATGGAATACTACTGGCCCTACACCCACCATACTTGGACAACTTCATCTCCTAGTGATGTACATCAATAACCCCTGATCTATATTTGACCTTGACCTACATTTCCTCTTGAATTACTTGGTTAATTCCCCTTGGTTAACGTTTTTAGTCAACCTTGGTTAAGGTTTTTAGTCAAGCTTGTATATGCAATACTACTGGCCCTACACCCACCATACTTGGACAACTTCATCTCCTAGTGATGCACATCAATAACCCCTTATCTATATTTGACCTTGACCTACATTTCCTCTTGAATTACTTACTTAATTCCCCTTGGTTAAGGTTTTTAGTCAACCATGGTTAAGGTTTTTTTTCAAGCTTGTACATTGAATACTATTGTGCATCCAGACACCATACTTCGACAACCTTTTCTCATAGGTATGTACATCAATAACCCCTGATCTATATTTGACCTTGACCTACATTTCCTCTTCAATTACTTACTTAATTCCTTTTGGTTAAGGTCTTTATTCAAGCTTGTATATGGAATACTACTGGCCCTACACCCACCATACTTGGACAACTTCATCTCCTAGTGATGTACATCAATAACCCCTGATCTATATTTGACCTTGACCTACATTTCCTCTTGAATTACTTACTTAATTCCCCTTGGTTAACGTTTTGAGTCAAGCTTGTAGATGGAATACTCCTGGCCCTACACCAACCATACTTGGACAACTTCATCTCCTAGTGATGTACATCAACAACCCCTGACCTATATTTGACCTTGACCTACATTTAACCTTGAATTACTTACTTAATTCCCCTTGGTTAAGGTTTTTACTCGACCTCGGTTAAGCTTTTTACTCAAGCTTGTACATGGAATACTATTGTGCATACAGACACCATACTTGGACAACCTTTTCTCATAGTGATGTACATCAATCACCCCTGATCTATATTTGACCTTGACCTACATTTCCTCTTGAATTACTTACTTAATTCTCTTTGGTTAAGGTTTTTAGTCAACCTTGTAGATGGAATACTCATGGCCCTACACCAACCATACTTGGACAACTTCATCTCCTAGTGATGTATATCAACAACCCCTGACCTATATTTGACCTTCACCTACATTTAACCTTAAATTACTTACTTAATTCCCCTTGGTTAAGGTTTTTACTCAACCTTGGTTAAGGTTTTTGGTCAAGCTTGTAGATGGAATACTATTGTGCATACAGACACCATACTTGGATAACTTTTTCTCATAGGGATGTACATCAATAACCCCTGACCTTTATTTTACCTTCACCTACATTTAACCTTGAATTACTTGGTTAATGTTTATAGTCAAGCTTGTATATGGAATACTTCTGGGCCTACATCAACCATACTTGGACAACTTCATCTCCTAGTGATGTACATCAAAAATCCCTGACCTATATTTGACCTTGACCTACTTTTATCCTTGGATTACTTATTTATCTCCCCTTTGGTTTCGGTTTTTGACTCAAGCTTGTATATGGAATACTCCTAGGCCTACAGCAACCATACTTGGAAAACTTTATCTCCTAGTGATGTACATCAATAACCCCTGACCTATATCTGACATTGACCTACATTTAACCTTGAATTACTTACTTAATTTCCCTTGGTTAATGTTTTTAGTCAACCTTGGTTAAGGTTTTTATGCAGGCCGCAGCCACCTTCTTTGTCAAGCTATGTGTACATCGACAACCCTCGTAGTCGAGCTATGCTGTTCTCCTACAGCTCTTGTTATATGAAGGGGACAGAATGAACAGTCGAGATAGAGAACATGTTCGAGATAGGGCATGTTTGAGATAGCCGAGGAAATTTACATTAAACAAATAAGGATATACACGCACACCCACTCTGTTCGACAATTGAACAAACTATAACAATACAGTAATTTCCAATAACCTCCGAAGGGAAGCACATTTAATACACATTGTTTTAAAGTCACTCTTTTTAGTAAATTTTCAACCACATGGTCTTTATCAAAATAGTGTGAAACTGTATTGGCAGTCCTATGTGATGTCCATAGTGTAGAAGTAAACCGGATGTTATGAGCCGGACGTCATGACGTTGCGCGAGCCCAGGCCATACGTCAAACCACGAAACCACGAAACCACGATACACCACTTGTGTATCATGATCCCGTGATCCGACGCACAGCCTAGGCCCGTACGAGGTCAACCCCATCCCTCGACACCCGATACCAGAAACACGAATATTGAAAATATTTGCGTTTCCAGCATCGGGCCACATGTGGTAAACCAAGAGTGCGATTGACGCCGCTACCATATGTAGAATTTTGGAAAATACGAATCAAGACATTTTGTGCGTATGAATACAGCAGCTATATTTTATATTGCCTGATGATCTGCCAGACACCATGCACCACATCTGACATACCGATGCTGTGTATTGATGAATCAACTAAACAAATCGAGCCACTGGAAACCTCGCAGCATACCTGACACACCGATGCTATCACGGTGTATTGAGGGATTATTATTTCCTGCGCTGTTGATTAGATCCAGCCGCTACTTTTTCGGCTCATTCTCTCCCAGGCACAAAGAGTAGGATAGTAATGTTGGTTTATTGTCGTCAGTGTGATGGTGTGAGTGTTTGGTCAATAATATTAATTTTGTTGTTTTCATACACGGTGAAACAATCGTTTGAATAGTCTGTTGATATAGCTGGGTGCCAGACATCACCCTTGTGGGTGTCTTCATAAATATTTAGTTAATATGTCTTTATTATTTGAACATATAATTGATTGATGCTGAACATCAATTTTATTTTGTTAGATTCTAAGTATAAATCAGGTGGTGGTCGGACGAATAAGATAAATTAACGGTATGGGTTCCTCCTTATAGGAATCACGATTTGCCTGGTTTTGCCCTCCGGTACGTTTTTATCTTTGGCTCTTTAGTTAACTGGGAGTCGCATTGGGTTATTGCCCATTATAAAAGGGATTTTCCCCCCCCCCCTTTGTACATGTACTTGAACATGTACATGTACTTGTACAGGTAATATATGGGATTTAGTACTAAACCCATTGACCCGGCCTTAAATGACCTTAGCGGTTGATAGGCCGTTAAGCCCCAACAAAACATCTACCGGTAAGTATAAGTTAGTGTGCGAGGCCATGTACACGCCCATGTGTTTTCAAATTGATTCATGTTGTCAGGGTTCAATCTAGGTTAAAAATGAAGTGTCTTCTCCCTCCAGGCAAAATAGGAGAAATTAGGGAGAAGTGATCAAAATCATATTTTCCCTGATTTTTTCTCTTACTTACAGTTATCGCGTAACTGTATACATTAACTCTATGTTTTTAGCTCACCTGAGCGAAGCTCATGTGAGCTATTGTTACCGCAATGTGTCCGTCGTCCGTCGTCGTCCGTCGTCGTCCGTCGTCGTCGTCCGTCGTCGTCGTCCGTTGTCGTCCGTTGTCGTCCGTCGTCGTCGTCCGTGAACATTTTCAAACGTCTTCTCCTCGGTAACCATTGGGCCTATTGTTAACAAACTTCATGGTCATGGTCCTTAGGTAGGGGGATTACAAAATTGTTAAAATGATGTCATTACGTAATCCAAGATGGCCGCCGTCTAAAAATAGCACAAATTCTTCAAAAATCTTCTTTTCAAGAACCGCTAACCGGATTTCGACAAAACTTGGTAGGAATGATCGATGTACAATGCTCTTTCAAAGTTGTTAAAATGGTCACCCCGGGGTCAAAAATGGCCGTGGCCCGTGGCGTCAAATTGGGGTCAAATTTTATTTTTGACCGAATATGGTCTGTCATATATCAAATCGAAGGTATCAACGAGGCGATCACTGTGGTGCTTTTTTTGTCGAAATCGGATGTTTATGTTATCCAAGGTGGCCGCCGAAAGGTCAAAAGGTCGTTCTTTTATTACAGATTTAAAAATTCTTCTTCACATGAACCACTTGGCCCATGGTAGCCAAACTTAAAAGTTATGGTCCATGGGTGAAGCCTTTTCAGATTTGTTCAAATGGAGGTCATCGCTAATCCAAGATGGCCACCTTCTAAAAATAGCATAAATTCTTAAAAAATCTTCTTCTCATGAACCGCCAGCCGGATTTAGACGAAACTTGGTAGGAATGATCGATGTAGAATGCTCTTTCAAAGGTGTTAAAATGGTTACCCCGGGGTCAAAAATGGGCGTGGCCCGTGGGGTCAAATTTTATTTTCGACTGAATATGCTCAGGTCATATATCAAATTGAAGGTATTGATCAGGCGATTGCTCTGGTGCAATATTTGTCGGAATCAGATGATTATGTCATCCATGATGGCCGCCAAAAGGTCCATTTATTCAAGATTTTGAATGTCTTTTTCTCAGGAACCACATGGCCGATGCTTGCCAAACTTCATAGTAAGTGAAGATCCTTGGGTGAAGCATTTTCAGATTTGGTAAAATGAGAGTCAACACTTAATCCAAGATGACCGTCATCTAAAAATAGCACAATTTTTTTATAACGCATGAACTCAAAATCACATTCTCCTCTGGTGTTCATGGAGTCAGGTGAGCGCATTAGGGCCATCATGGCCCTCTTGTTTAAAAGCATACCTAATAGAGGGGGGAGGGGGGGCAGCATTTATGCACATGCTTTAGACGAATAGCAAAGTAATCCATTTAAGTTCACTTAAAATATCATTTATGAACTTGGATGTGCATAAATTCTGTATACATGTATTTAGTTAATACCAAACTGAATGATCATAAAAATCGGGTTTTGTTAACATCGATTGGACAAAGTTGCACAAGGACGAAACTACGTAGGTACGAAATCGCCGAAATTTTCTGTGATATTTACAGACAATAGAGTTAGCCATATTTGGTTGAAATAAATACAGTGAAATCGCGATGGCTCGAAATGCGATGGCTCGAAATGTCGGGCTCGCTCGAAATGGCATCGCGGTCCCGATAATTTTCCCTATATGTTTAATGTATTTTACATGCGATGGCTCGAAATGCGATGACTCGAAAAGTGCGATCGCTCGAAACAATTGTCAAGTCCCGAGGACACATTTCTCGCTATTTTGCTATACGATGACTCGAAATTGATGTCGAAGTTTGTGTTTGGCTAATTTTCACACCTCCGTGTCAGACTTATTACGAACAAAGGCCGAGCCGCGCTCTACCTGTCTGTGAAATGTGATTTATTTTCAAGTGCAGTTAATTGCCTAAAGTGGTGCAATTTGATCGTTAACGTTGTTGATGGCGATCATTAATTAAATAATTGCTGGTAATAACCATTTAATATGTGTCAACCCAAATGAGTCACATTGGAGTGAATTTCTAATTTACTATTTAAATCGTAGTTTTGTGTTACAGATCATAACTGGTACAAAATCCACCGGGTATGGAAGGTGTTCGAGCCAATTCCCACCCTTAAATATGAGCCGAATGAAATGAATGAATGAATGTTACAGATCATATATACGCTTGTTTTACGCACGATACTATACGCACGATACTCTACCTACCAAAATATTACACCTGTTTGCAATACATTTTCAAGTAATCTGGTGAAGGGCCCACTGCGGGAGGATAACCAGATCGAAAATGTCGGCAACATGAAAAGTTGGAGTTAAACGGAAGTTGGACTTGAAGACTGTCGAGTTCAAATACGAAGCGATTCTCGCCGTGGAGAATGGGAAAAAATCAAAGTCACAGATCGCGAAGGAGTTGGAAATTTCGAACAGCACATTGTCCACGTGGCTGAAAAATGCGGAGTCCATTAAAGATGGGTACAGAAACTGCGGTCCAAAACGAAAAACAATGAAGACAGGAAAATGGGACGAGCTAGAAGCGGCCCTGCTGAAATGGTTTACAAACGCCCGTGAACAGGGAGCCATTATAACGGGCGCCGTGATGATACAGAAGGCGGATCAGTTCGCGAGAAGTTTGGAAATCGAAAATTTCGAAGCCAAAACTGGTTGGCTCACACGTTTTAAGAACCGACATGCCATATCCTTCAAGGCTATTTGCGGTGAATCAAAAACAGTGGACGACAATAGCGACCAGATGAAAAGTTGGTATGACCGATTGAAGCTACTCCTTCAACGATACGACACCGACGACATCTACAACGCCGACGAAACAGGTATCTTTTACAAGATACTACCGGACAAAACCCTGGAGTTTAAAAATGTTGACTGTCATGGCGGGAAGCGATCCAAGGAGCGCATAACAGCAATGGTATGTGCCAACATGAGTGGGACACACAAACTGCCACTCCTGATCATAGGAAAATCCGCGAAGCCCAGGTGCTTTAAGAATGTGAAGACACTGCCGACGGAATACACCAGCAACAAGAAGGCATGGATGACGTCGTTAATTTTCGAGAACTGGTTACGGGACGTCGACAAGGAGATTGGGAGACGTAACAAGAAAATTGTTATGATAATAGACAACTGCCCAGCCCACCCTCATGTGAAGAACTTGAAGAACGTGGAGCTGGTATTCCTGCCGCCAAACACGACGAGCAAGACCCAGCCCATGGACCAAGGGGTCATCAACAATCTAAAGGTTCACTACCGGAAGCGAGTGGTTCTGCGCCAAGTGCGGGCCATCGATACGAGCGACACATTTACACTGACACTACTGGATGGGCTGCGGTTTCTACAACAATCGTGGGCTTGTGTCACGCCACGGACCATCAGCAACTGTTTTCACCACGCTGGATTCGCTATCGAAGATGCCGCCACTACCGACAACACGGACGATGCCGACGACGACGCTGACGAAGACGCCCTCGATGACATCCCCCTGGCCAAGTTGATCAGCCTGGGAAACCGCGCCATTCTACAAGAATTCATAAACTTCAACGAAGACGCCATTCCGATAGCAGAGACCATGACTGACGACGACATCATTTCCGACGTGAAGACTGCCCGCCAGCAAGACGACGACGGTGACGACGGTGACGACGGTGACGACGGTGACGATGAGCCGGTATCCCAACCTGTGCCAACCGCCAATCAAGCAATGGAGGCAGTGGGAGTTCTTACTACATTTTTTGAATCGCGTGCGAATTGTGAAGGCGAACTACAACTTCTAAGTATACTTTCGCGGAGAATGACCAGGGAGCAGCTTGACATTTTGTTGAATCGACGACAGTGTTCCATCTTGGACTTTTGTGACACACGTGACAATAATTAACTAATCTGTGATTTACCAGTGATTGTGTGATAAAGATAAATATCATTCACCTACAGTCACCTACATCGATATTAAAAGCTTACAAAATGTCAGACGCATTTTGATGTCTGCTCTGTCATTTTAATAATCTTTCGCCTCTAGTGAATTCTATATTAGAGTATTGCTTGTACATTATTTGTGAATTAAAAGTTATTGTATTCTTAATTTGTTGTTGTTGTTTTGTGTCCCATAACAGCTCAACGGCATACGGCGATTTATTAAATATTCTCGGTTTCGTCCACTCGGAGTATTTAATAGAGTCTGTCGTAAGTCATTGTTCGTTTTTCGTGCTAACTCCCGTGTTATTCGAGAGGCTACCCAGGAGTTACAACGAAAAACACCCATTGACAAGACCACTGTTTCGAGTGACGTCACAACCACCTGCTGCATTAATTATGTGCAGTGAATTTATAGTGAATACTGGACCATTTCTCCTTTTCGACTTTGATAATAGTTGAAATAAAGACAGTTTTGTAAATACATGCAGTTTATTTAATTTCTAAAACATGGATACATTCTATTGTGCTTTGTTTATTTCCTAAATCCGATGGGTACAGTAGTCGGCAAATATAACCAAATCGAAAGATGCGATGGCTCGAAAGATGCGATCACTCGAACAAAATGTGCGGTCCCGTGGCAGTTCGAGCCATCGCGATTTCACTGTAGTTAGTAATGTAATAAACCGTATTTGTTTTCGGCATCAAAGGATTTCATTAGAATATATCAATTTCGCATGGTCAATGGTGACATATGTCAAGGAGTATTCGTCCCTATCAATAAGGTCATTTAAACTGGGATGTAATAAATTATCATGAGGTGCTGAGAAGTCCACAATTAACCTCTTTTTCCCAGAGTTCTTCCCCTCAGCAATGCCAGTTGGGCTGATACGATAATGTGGATATGGAATGCTATCAAAATGGCCGATCAAATATCCTTTAACTAATTCTGACTGAATCAACTGTGAAGTAATGTCAGGCTGTTTAATTGCAGATAACAAGTTTTTACACTCGTACGGTAATGCAGGTAAATGCTTAAAACCAGTCTCAAATCTATGGGGCGCCGTTTTGCTATTTATTCGGTATTTATGGATATCTTTAATTCGATTTATGAATATCCATAATTCCAGGCGCGCCATTTTGCTATTTATTCAGCATTTATGGATATCCATAATTCGAATTATGGATATCCATAATTCGATTTATGGATATCCATAATTTGATTACTGGATATCCATAAATCGATTATTGGATATCCATAATTGGATTTTTGGATATCCATAATTCCTTTTGATTATTGGATATCCATAATTGGATTTATGGATATCCATAATTCGGTTTTTGGATATCCATAATTCGGTTTTTGGATATCCATAATTCGATTTTTGGATATCCATAATTCCAAATGATTTTGGATATCCATAATTCGATATATGGATATCCAAAAATTGATTTATGGATATCCATAATTCGATTTTTGGATATCCATAAATCGAATTATGGATATCCAAAAATCACATCGAATTATGGATATCCAATAATCAAATTATGGATATCCAAAAATCGTTTAAATGACAGGAAAAGAAAACGAACACTACCTTATTTATTTCGAGTGCGCATGCCTTGGGAGACGCCTAAAACCCGGTACATCGCTTGCAATGGCCGGTACCATCCGGTACTTTCTTCTTTATTTTCTTCGCATGTCCTTCCTGTTTAGGAACACCAAGACGTGGCGATGTCTCGTAAATCGATGAGGTTTGATGTGTTGATGATGTTACTGGTGTATTTACAGGTTTACAGGTTTGCTATTTGTAAAAGGACAAGGTCCCTATCTGCTTCTAACTTGTCGGTCCAGATTAGTAATCTTCCATATACCAGTTTATATATACATGTAGTTACAAACCATGCAGATGTATATACACTATACAGTTCAATATCAGGAGATTGAAGGTGATGTTTTTATTTACTGTCCTGGCTATACAGACGCTTAACGTGCAGACGATGACACAGATTGGTTGTAAATAAAGATACAATGTCCGTATCCTTCTTGGTCAGAATGTTCTGGTAGGTGGTACAGTCAACTAGTAGCTTCGCAATTGAGGATTTATTGTTGAAATAACTGTCCCAGAGTATGGTTCCAACTGCAGACACGACATGGTTCTTTATTTTATTGTACATGTCTTTTCTTTCACTGAATAAGGCCGTGCAGGTAGTCAGCTTATGCATATGTATGATGTCTTCTGCTCCGCAGGACTTGCAGATTAGACTTTTTGACTGCTTAAATTTGTGCTTATTGTTCGTATGTTTTTTGTAGCGCTTTTGTTATATTATTGTCATACCTTCGTAGATATAATTATTTTTATTTGTCCAGGGGACCGTACACCACTGGTCTTGGAGTTCGGATTCGTGCCTTGTTGAAGATTCCGAGACCACCGCTGTACGCGTGCTATTTTATATAGTGCTAAAGCTTTATTGTTATATTTATCCAATCGTTCCGGGATCTCCTTTGGGTTCATTATCCACTATTTTTCATTACTAGTAAATGAGCTCTTGATACATGTAAGACCATCGCTGCAGGTGGCAGTTACTGGTAATGTGCGAACTCTCGTGTTAATGGTACAAGTTATAATCACATATACAATCATTTGTTTAATAGCTTTGGTATAAAAGACGTATGCACTAAATGTTGATTTCTGACAGTGCTAATATAACAATTTTAAAAGTAGATATATATTCAACAAGGCCAAATATAAACTAGAAAATTGTTTGTAAAACAAAATCCCATCGCTGCTGGTGGGTCCGAACACGCAAAAAAGTTGAACATAGCGGCATACTCACGGTGTTTCTCGACACACATATACAGACAGACATACAGGGTAAATACTAGTCCGCGGTCTCAACCCAATACATGCGAAGTCAAAGAAAAAAGTAGCTACGGTGCTTGGTTTTAGGACTGAAAACTCGAACTAGGTGAATACTAAAGAGTTGGTCCATATTGGAAAATCGGTAATGCTATGGGGTTCATTTGAACGATTATGTGTGCTCAGCATTGGTTGAGAATCTGCGGGCAACTAAAATAAAAGCAAATAGTACAAGGAACAACTGTTTTAACTGTTTCCGCTGCAAAACATGTACCGGTAAATGCATTGTCTTGATATACAAACGGAAAAGTAAATGCAATTGTATTATGATCAACAGTGTACAGCTGGCTTTAAATGTGCATTTTGTACTTGATGTGCAGAAACGGAACCTGAAACAAACCGTACAATATAAAACATGTTCATATCCCGCGAGGGGGGTGATGCAGTATGGAAAGATAGATATTGTGCTGAATAGTGTTTTCAGCTCAACGCACATCAAATAATAATTACATACTACAACGTCTAGCTAGATAAAAGCAATTGCGTTTGAACTTAAACAATCTCTTATTTTACACATACATTTACATACCCCAAACGATTCATACTTGTTTTACATGTATATTTTAAATTTTGCTTCAGAAGTTAATTTTAAAGACAGACAAATTTATGTACACCAAACAGCTAAATGTACACTTATTCAAGAGGTACATGTATATTGTTTATTGCGTTCCAATATTGAACAGAAACGGGAAGAACAGTAAAAAAAAAAAACACGCCAAAATCGGGTCGTGGTGGCCGATACGGCCCTGCCATAATGATTTTTCAACTATTGGTTTGGGGATTTTCTTCAATGAAACTTTTGAAAACATTTCTCGTATTATTGAACACGTATACTGTTAACAAAATATACACTCCTTTGAGTTATATATCTTCCCAGATAAGTTAGCATTCAGTTGTGAGAAGAGAAAATACATGTAGTTCCAATGTGTTAGATCTATCGAGTAAGTGGTATGAGGGGAAATTGTGACTGCCTCTGACTCAAAAAATGTCTGTCATAATACGGGTTTAGCGGGCGATCGGTTTTTTTTTTGTTGTATTAAATATTATATTTTCGTATACATTACCTTTTTATTTTTTATTTTTCATGGGGACCGTTACACCGCTGGTCTTGGTGTGGGCACTCGTGCCTCGTTGAAGATTCCATGACCACCGCTGTACGCGTGCCATTTTATATGGTGCTAGAGTGTTGTAGTTATTTTTCTCCAGTCGTTCTTGGGTCTCCTTTGGGTTCATTATCCACTATTTGTCAGACCTGATAACATGTGTAGTACTTATTCAATAGTCCGTTAATCAGTCCTCAAACGAAGCTCTGTATCTACGTTTTGCTAGTTTTGAGTAGTTTGTATTGTGTTGAGACCGCGAGCTACTTCTTCAATTGTTTTCAATACGACGTTTTATTATAGTTTTGCTTTTGACACCGCCATTTGAATCGCTAGACCGCTGCTATTGTAAAATAGTTGACACACATAACCTTCTTTAACGTGTTAATTCTTCAGCTTCACATATGTTTGTGGCCTATAGCCTATGCGGTTACTTTCCTTGTAGGAACATATTAAATTCGAATTTCTCATAACTACTCGTAGAATAGCAAACAGGTTTTAGCTGTATTTCCGATGCATTTGCAGAAGTCATTTCGCTGTTGTAACCATCGCCTCTGTTGATCCTCTGTCAGCATTTGGTATCTGTATCGAATGCATCTTCTTACCTTTCTGGAAAACCCTTCAAAATTAGATGAACTCGGGCTTACGACTCTCTAATTGCATTGTCCTTGTAACCCGCTATGCTTACATACTACTTCATACATAACATAAACTTTGTGTGTCATCAGAATGTTATGTAGATTGCACAACTTATGACGTCTTTTAGCGACTTTTGAAATATTTCTGACCAAAAGTTCTATATTGTCAACACGTCTAGGATGTCGCCATTACGTTGTGGTGGAAGATTACATATACATATAAGGTACGTTTGATACCAAAAAATAGAGGACAATGTACCCAAAGGAGACACACAGAACGACAGAGACAAACAAGAAAACACAATTGAGCACTACACAGCGCACGCGCACCAAACAGCAGTTATTCCGCGTTTGCCTGCTGCAAATGGAACGGCTCCATTTGGATCATTGTATACGGGCAATTTTATGTGCTCCATTCGCTTCTGCGTCGATGACGAGGAGCACTCATCAACCATATTTGCAATTTGAAGCCGACGCTCCTTTTGTATATTCCATTTGGAGCAGGCAATGGGAGCAACAGAATGGCCTGAATTACAGGCGACAAATCATGTGGTCGCGTTACCTTATTTTGGCTAAACATGATAGTTTAGCTTTCATTATATCCTTATCACATAACACCTTATGTTCTATGCCTACATTCTGTAAATATTACAATGCACACACATTGCAACACTACCAATAATTTATGAACATACCAATAATGCCCAACAGAACCCATGATTTACGAACATTTTTTGGAACAACTGAATTTTCAACTGTTTTCTTCCTGACGTTCACACGACCACACGATATTCACGAAGTGGAGTTTATGTGATATATATAGTTTTGGTCCGAGATAAGATGTGTTTTTACAATAATCGCCATGTACACTGGAGGGTGCAATCTAACCGTCATTGAAAATCTTGTAGTTCTTGAGACGTTTTTCGTAGTAAACGTACGATAGTTACCGCCATTGTGTTAAAATAGCGCCATTTGCTCAATAACTATCGGAATTGTGGCTTACTATGTGCGAATTTTACAGAAGAAAACGATGCAATGTGTTAGTATAAATCAACTGCATCATATATAATTCAAAACAACACATCGCCACAAAATAATACGCCATTTGCTTTCAATACTTGGAATGTCCCTTTAAATTTAAAATATAAGCAATGACAATAACAGCAGCTTTGTTTGTTTGTTTTTTCTGACAAGTACCTACAGGCGAGCTACGTTGTCATTCTGGCAACACTTGTTAGATACAGTCGTTTCTTTGTACATGCAATTGTAATGAGCTAGTTGTGTACCTTTTCATATGTAGAACAATATTACGATGGTGATTAAGTTTTTATTACCAACAAGGCAACAACGATATTCTCATTTTGTATTGTTAGCGCCATTTTTGTCGCGCCCGCAGCGTCATAGCGTCGGCCATATGGCGTGCGTGCGTCCGTCCATGCGTCAGGATTATGCTAACGTTTTTAAAATAAAAGTTGTATTTTTGCATATTTTTGAGAGTCAATGTAACGTTGGTCGACATCACGTTGAAGTTAAAGGGACCTGCATGTCCTTTATGGGTCGAAATGTGGTCAGCACCGAAATGTCTTTAAAATTAATTTCTAAAACACTACATGTGTATACAGCCGGAAACTAATACGAGTTGTTTGCCTAATGTATGTCCGCTGAAAGTGTGTTAAATAATAATTTTAAGCTCAAAATGCATCAAAATCTAACTACCTACTTATAAGCACCTAGATAGAAATCATGTGTTTTGAGCCTGAAAATAATTTATTCCACACACTCCAAACGTACATATGTGGGCCAATCCACTTGTATTTTTGTCAATTTGTATAATTTGTTTTATAAATAAATTAAAAAAAAAATTAGTTTCAGACCACATTTCGACCAATAAAGGACCTGCAGGACCTGCAGGACCGGCATACACGGAGAGTCGGGTGGCATATAGTATTTGTACCATCCGTCCGTATAGTTGTAAGAGTTTCTCAGATATGCTGTTTTCATTTAAATCAGGGTGACAATAGTTTTTCAAATGAAAATCCGCCGGTTTTGATTATTTTTTCCTGATTTCTTAAAAAAAATCACTATAATATGTTGTGATTCCCATTTGAGCAGTCTCGTGGAGCTAGACGGTGGAAACGAGTGATCACAGCCGTGATGAAATACTTTTGAGAAGAAATAAGAACCAAACAAACTAGACAACGTCAGGCGAGCCTTGCAAATCGATGAACACAACAACCAGACAAAACATAAAAAAGAATGGTATAGTCTAGCATTGCTATGCCTCCACTACCGAATGGTACGGGGTATATAGTGTAATCCCTGTCGGTCCGTCCGTCCGTCCGTCCGTCCGTCCCGATAACCATAAGTTGCTCATAAGTCATTTTTTCTCAGAGTTCATGCTGCCGGCAGGGGCATTTGTGCGACGATAGGACACATTTCTAGCTTTTCATTTTTAGCCAGGTTTTTTGAAAAAAAATCCAGGCTATTGGATTGGCGAAAGCCGGGCGGGCGGGCGGGCGGCGGCGGGCGGCGGGCGGCGTCCACAATCAATGTTAAGTTTTCGTGTTTGAGTCCATTTCTTTGTTACTGTACCACCTAGGACCACCAAACTTTCACAGCTTCATAATCAATGGGTGCCCACCACATATCACTATCCAACATGTTACTTTTTTTTTATCTTGACCCATTTTTTCCGCGTAGTCGACTTAACCATTTTCAATGTTAAGTTTTCGCGTTTACAATGTTAAGTTTTCGTGTTTAAGTCCATTTCTTTGGTACTGTACCACCTAGGACCACCAAACTTTCACAGCTTCATAACCAAGGGGTGCCTACCACATACAACTATCCAACATGTGACCATTTTTTTACCTTCACCTATTATTTCTACGTAATTGACTTAGCCATTTTCAATGTTAACTTTTTAACGTACGTCTGGTTAAAGTTTTTTGGTTAAAACTTTTTCGTTATACTATATCTGCAACTGCTTTCACCCAATACCTTGATACTTCACATGGGTGTTTATCATCATTGTCGCACTGCTTGCGGAAAGCGCGATCCTGTGCCCAATGTCAAGGTCAAATTACTTTGAATTTTTTTGTTAAAGTTTTTTCGTGTACTATATCCTGCAACTGCTTCACCCAATACCTTGATACTTCACATGGGTGTTTGTCATCATTGTCGCACCTGCTTGCGGAAAGCGCGATCCTGTGCCCATTGTCAAGGTCAAATTACATTTGAATTTTTTTTGTTAAAGTTTTTTCGTGTACTATATCTCTGCAAGGCTCTTCCCAATACCTTGATATTTCACATGGGTGTTTATCATCATTGTTGCACCTGCTTGCGGTAAGCACGATCCTGTGCCCAATGTCAAGGTCAAATTACTTTGATTTTTTTGTTAAAGTTTTTCGTGTATTATATCTCTGCCAACTGCTTCACCCAATACCTTGATACTTCATGGGTGTTTATCATCATTGGTCGCACCTGACTTGCGGAAAGCAGATTCCTGCCCAATATCAAGGTCAAAATTACTTTGAATTTTTTTTTGTTAAAGTTTTTTCGTGTACTATATCTCTGCAACTGGCTTCACCAATACCTTGATACTTCACATGGTGTTTATCATCATTGTCGCACCTGCTTGCGGAAAGCACGATCCTGTGCCCAATGTCAAGGTCAAATTACTTTTGAATTTTTTGTTAAAGTTTTTGTGTACTATATCTCTGCAACTGCTTCACCCAATACCTTGATACTTCACATGGGTGTTTATCATCATTGTCGCACCTGCTTGCGGAAAGCGCGATCCTGTGCCCAATGTCAAGGTCAAATTACTTTTGAATTTTTTTGTTAAAGTTTTTTCGTGTACTATATCTCTGCAACTGCATTCACCCAATACCTTGATACTTCACATGGGTGTGTTTATCATCATTGTCGCACCTGCTTGCGGAAAGCACGATCCTGTGCCCAATGTCAAGGTCTATTACTTTGATTTTTTTTGTTTTAAAGTTTTTCGTGTACTATATTCTCTGCAACTGCTTCACCCAATACCTTGATACTTCACATGGGTGTTTATCATCATTGTCGCACCTGCTTGCGGAAAGCGCGATCCTGTGCCCAATGTCAAGGTCAAATTACTTTGAATTTTTTTGTTAAAGTTTTTTTCGTGTACTATATCTCTGCAACTGCTTCACCCAATACCTTCATACTTCACATGGGTTGTTTTTATCATCATTGTTGCACCTGCTTGCGGAAAGCGCGATCCTGTGCCCAATGTCAAGGTCAAATTATTACTTTGAATTTTTTGTTAAAGTTTTTTTTTTCGTGTACTATATCTTTGCAACTGCTTCACCCATACCTTCATACTTCACATGGGTGTTTATCATCATTGTCGCACCTGCTTGCGGAAAGCGCAATCCTGTGCCCTATGTCAAGTTCAAATTACTTTAAAAAAATTTGTTAAAGTTTTTTCGTGTACTATATCTCTGCAACTGCTTCACCCAATACGTTGATACTTCACATGGGTGTTTATCATCATTGTCACACCTGCTTGCGGAAAGCGCGATATCGTCAGCATTTTGGCATACGTCCGTCCGTTCGTCCGTGTGTCCGGTTAAAGTTTTTTGGTTAAAGTTTTTCCATCTACTATATCTATTTTTTTAGTGTCCATGCCTCGCCCCAAGGCGCGACATGCAGGCCACGGCCATCTAGTCTACAAAAAGTGGGTATAATTATGTTATCCAAGTGTCTATGTTTGGAAAAAACCTGGCCTTCGTGGCTTTGCCTCGTTTCTTGTTCTATAACGATAGGCTTTCAGTAAAAAAAAAAGAGTAGGACGTAATGACGTTATTATTAAAATACGCAGATTTTATAGTCGATAGTATAGTCGTTTTCGGAGTAAGAACCGCAGAAAACAAAATAAATTTGCCGATTTGGTCACCCTGAGGCTGTCAAATAGCACCTGTCATTCATATACATCGGGTACAGGTAGATCAAGCTGGCATTACGGGACTCCAATGTGTGTTTAATGTCTTTAGTTTCGGCAGTTCACACATCCTGTGTGGTCAATTTCACGCCCGATTATAATACCTAGAGGTACCGGATGGTACCGGCACCGGGTTTTAGGGGGCACCGTTGTTGTAGTTTCCCGCCATCACATGTGAACACGTGGCAAGGGAGCTGTCATTATCACGAAAACCTCGCGAATTATGGATATCCATAAATCAACTGTATTTATGGATATCCAAAAATCGAATTATGGATATCCAATAATCGATTTATGGATATCCATAAATAGAATTATGGATATCCAAAAATCGATTTTTGGATATCCATAAATAGCTTGGAATTATGGATATCCATAAATCGAATTATGGATATCCAATAATTGAATTATGGATATCCAAAAATGGAATTATGGATATCCATAAATCGAATTATGGATATCCATAAATACTGAATAAATAGCAAAACGGCGCCTCATACAAATCCCTCTGAAAATCCGTCTATTAAATAGTTAGTGAAGTTCTTATCCGGATGATCCTGCAACTCAAACCTCAATTTTATGACATTTATAGGGCTGTTCCTAGGCACTATCTCAGGCTCGGTATTTTCTGTCCCTGGCCCCGCAAGTTTTTTGAATTCTGACAATTCATTTTAGAGTGATCACTCTGTTTACATACTAAACACAAATGCAAATGTCTGCATTGAGACGCATGGCAACCACGCATAGTATTACATAGTTACAAATCTCGTTTCCATTGTGAATCACTCGTGTGCGACCCAAAAGATCTTTGGTGGAATTTGCACGGTTGGCAAAACTACCAGCAGTCGTGGTAACTACTGGCCTTATTGTACATATGGTTCCATTGTACTACCAGAGAAAGCATAGGTTTGTGACGGACAGAACTGCGACATGTGCAGTGTGCTACCACACTCGGAGCAACAATTAGCCTTGTAATTTGAAAATATGGAACAAAACAACCTATTATTCCTAACTGACCAGTCTATTTTCACGCCATGGAAGCGGAGATGTGCCGCAACCTGTGCCGAGAAAGATTTGTGGCTCTCATAAAAGCCACGACCCCCATACCTGGATGCCATGTCAATTATATCACGCTCATACAGATCTGATTCTGGTCGCCTATTAGAATGCACCTGGCACATGATGTTTGTATAGACGGCGAATGCCTGAATGAATTGTGGCAAACTTAATTCTGTGTGTAAACGTCCGGTTTCTGGTTACCACCGGGTACTGAGTCCGACTGACAATTGTAATAAGGTATCAACAACGAGGCCAAATTCACGTCTTTACCTTCCTGAATGTTTCGTTTGACACTAGGATGAACTGTTTCTACGAAAGGCAATGCCTCAGCAGTGTACCTGTATGCGGACCTAGCATTTTCTAAGTTTATGGAACTGACATTGTTGTTGTTGTTATTACTGTTCGTGAATAAGTTACCTTCCATGAATGACGCACCTGCTAACACTGGCTGGCCAGACATGGATGGTAACTCAGGAGTGACATGAGAATGAATGTGTGCGGATGTCGAATTAGTTTGCACATTTTGCTGTATAAGTATATCCATGTTATCGGTAAGTTTTGCGACGATCTGCTGTAAAGCAGACACACTGGCATGCAGATCTGCGATGTTGTTGTCGCCCAGAGATTCCCGAAGTCTAGTTTCGGTTTCACTGCGGTGTACTGTGTGCGATTGCGCATGCTCAGATAAAGCGACACCGCGACCATGGTTACTGCCTCTGTGCGATGTCTGCGCAACCGACTGCGTAATGACGTCATCTGTTAATATAACCGCAGCGCGCTGGTTAGAGGTTATGGCTGTTGATATAACCGCACTGCTTGTTGATCTTGACTTTGATGTCGCCGACCGATATAGGTGAACTAAACGACATTTTTTCTGTCGAAGGCCTGGGGATATTCCCTGTTGCCATAGTTCAGAGTTTAACTTTTGCACGCTCCAGTTTTCGGGAAGTGACATGTCGTAAATGTGCGGAAATCTTAACCCGATTCAATGTCACGTTCGCAGATTTGCGCTTCCGACTGTACGAACTGGCTCGCACATCCATTTTTGTGGCAAATTGTACACACTTGGTTCCAATTAAATGCGTGAAATGTTGCAACAAGGAATATAATCCGTAGAAACGGGCAACACTTTTGTCGTCTAGTAGATATCAAATCTGGATGTCTAAGCCATTCACACGGCATACATCGAATAATTCTCGATCATTAAATTATAACGATATCCATTGAGCATTCACAATAATAATAATTCCTAGATCACATTGTCTATATTATAATGATAAATCTAATAATGAGTAATTATCCAAGTCAGAAGTATTGCAGCCAGTCGCTATTATATAATTATGTCAAGAATCCTCAGAAACATCCACGCCGACTACGCACTGTGCAAAACTGAATTCCCGGGACAGCGGATGTCACTCCCTGCTCCCGCGACCTTTGAACTATATAATTTAACCAATAATTCCATTGTCAAAATTAGCATATCTAAAATGATCATGCACTCTCACTAGCTGGGACACTGACCTACATGTAGATCAGGCCTGCCACCACAAAACCACATCTGTCAAAACTGGGAGAACTGCATGACAGTCTCCAGTATAGTGTATAAATTATAATTAAAAATTATCATGTAATGTAATAAACCGTACTTGTTTTCGGCATCAAAGGATTTCATTAGAATATATCAATTTCGTATTTAATTCTTTCACACTTTTCGGCGACCTCGAGTGGGTATACCCACAATCGTAGCTAACGATTGGATGATATTTATACCCCCCACAACGAGTATACTGGAGTCAGGTTGTCCGTCCCAGCTTACAAATGGATGTGGCTAGGAGAACAATAGGTTATGTAATATTCTATTGTTCCGTGATTTTATGTGGCTAAAAATGGGTTTATGTGGCTACAGAACAATAGGGATGAACAAAGGAAAAGGTTAGGGTTAGCCACATAAGTATCCATTTGTAGGAATGTGCGTGCGTCTGTGCGGTCCGTGCGTCCGTAAACTTAACGTCAGAGAAATATTACTTCTATTTCCTTCATCTAAAATGCTTAATATTTCACACATGCATTCCTGTAAGGCTCTACTACCATGCTGTGCCAAATCCACGACCGTCCAACCCCCGCTGATCCCAAGGTCAAGGTCAAATACTTCGTCTCTTTACAAAACTTAACGCCAGAGAAATATGTTATAACTTCTATTTCATCTAAAATGCTTAATATTTCACACATGCATTCCTGTAAGGCTCTACTACCATGCTGTGCCAAATCCACGACCGTCCAACCCCCGCTGATCCCAACGTCAAGGTCAAGGTCAAATACTTAGTCTCTTACAAAACTTAACATCAGAGAAATATGTTATAACTTCTATTTCCTTCATTGAAAATTCTTAATATTTCACTCGTGCATTCCTCTAAGGTTGTACTATCATGCTGTGACAAATCTATGACCATCCAACCCCCGCTGATCCCAAGGTCAAGGTCACATACTTAGTCTCTTTTCAAAACTTAAAATCTGAGAAATGTTATAACTTCTACTTCTTTCATCAAAAATTCTTAATATTTCATGCATGCATTCCTCTAAGGCTGTACTATCATGCTGTGACAAATCCCCGCTGATCTCGTGGTCAAGGTCACATAGTTAGTCTCTTTACGAAACTTACCATCAGAGAAATTGGTTATAACTTCTATTTCCTTGGTCGGATCTGCTTCACATTTCCCACACGCATTGCTCCAATGGACCTCTACCACCCTGTGACAAATTCACGTTTGTGCCGCCCCGCTAATCCGTAAGCCTCGCTTACTAACCAATCTAGTTATATTTCGGAAATGTTATCCCACAAAGCGTCATAAGCTGACAAAAACGTGTGTTCGCATGTGTTTGTCTGCTTGAGAGTATTCGGAGGGTTAACTATACCGGGCTCATGATCAATCGCTGATAGATCTATTGCCGACGTCTTTTGCGACAGTAACCTGTCAATCATGCCACTAAGGGCTGCCTTTACTTACCAGCGATTGGCTGTACTATATAAATAACTTCGCCACGAGAATAACACGTGTTTTGAACTGACCATTATAGTAGCTTGAAGCAATTGTTTGGCAAGGGGATTATTGAAACTATCGACCTGTGACTTTTATTGTCAGCGCGGGTAGGCGTGATTTTAGTGAATCGCGTAATGATGTGATGAAAATTTGGTCAAACAATCGGGTGTCGTAAAACAAATGATATTGTAAACAGTTTGGCAGGCCTGCAATTAGCGAGATATAGGTCACTGGGCAGGAAATGGGTATTACCAAATTTGGTTCCAGCTTTTTTTTAGAATTTCCGATATTTTTGCGAGATTTTTTTAAGGCGAAGTGAACTTCTCCTTACAGGACATATAGGGCGACAAAGTTGAAGCCTGGTAGAACAACAACAATTGCGGATCCCTGATCTTGCATGAACTGTCTGACACGTGACACACATATTTCCGGTGTTGAGTGTCATATCTGTCAAAATACAAACAAAGGTGAACTTTATTTGTATACATGTACTTGTTTCTGATTATTATCAAAATACATGTAAAGTGTGCAAAGCCATGTACACTGACTATATTTATTTTCTGTAAATATTATGTTTTGATTTTGGGATTAACCTTCTATCCATACACATGTAATATGGGATTTGACCCTGTTATGTTAACCAACCTAAAATGACTAACTGATGATAAGCAATTAAACATCATTTTATAAATCTATATATACATTGGTATGTGGAAACCAAAGTCACTAGGTGACTTAAAAAGTGAGCTTGTCCTGTTTTTGTGACTTGACCTAATTAATATGCTAGCATATAGACTGTCTTTTACATTAAAGTATAATTAATTAGGGCCCCACCGAGAATCGGAGGTGCCCTATAGGTTTCGCCGTGTCTGTCGTCCGTCCGTCCGTCACTAAACTTAAACGTACATGTCCACTCAGTAGGCACAGCATGTTCTTTATGGGAATTAAGTAAGTGTATAATTGTGTCACTTTTCCACCAGTTCTAAAAAATACGAGTACCCGCTATACAGAAATAATCATTTAGCAATATTTATTTTACTGATAGTGACGCGCGTTGGTATCAGGCTATTTTCATAGTGCAAATGAGGCATGATATATTTTCATTATTTATACTAATTAAATGCGTCACCTAAACAAATAATATTTTCGACAGAGTATAATGTATGATCATTGCACATCAAAAAATAAATACAGAGAATAAATAGTAATGTCTGTTAACATTTTAATGAAACACGGTTATCGCCCCTGATATCAGTGTGTAAATTTAGGTCTGATATAAAATGTATAATAATGCCAATCAATACGTAGGGTATTGGTGAATGAATGTTTATTTTGCCATAAAATGTCTCAGATGACGTCTCTGATATAAAGAACATTTTCTGCCTACTGAGTGGGCATGTACCTTTAACATCAGAGAAATGTGTTATAACTTCTATTTCCGTCATCTACAAATCTTAATATTTCACACATGCATTCCTGTAAGGCTCTACTACCATGCTGTGCCAAATCCACGACCGTCCAACCCCTGCTGATCCCAAGGTCAAGGTCAAATACTTAGTCTTTTTTACAAAACTTAACATCAGAGAAATATGTTATAACTTCTATTTCCTTCATCTAAAATGCTTAATATTTCACACTCTACTACCACGCTGCGCCAAATCCATGACCGTCTAACCCCCGCTGATCCCAAGGTCAAGGTCAAATACTTGCTCTCTTTACAAAACTTAACATCAGAGAAATAAGTTATAACTTCATTGAAAATTCTTAATATTTCACTCGTGCATTCCTCTAAGGTTGTACTATCATGCTGTGACAAATCCACGACCGTCCAGCCCCCGCTGATCCCAAGGTCAAGGTCACATACTTAGTCTCTTTACAAAACTTAACATCGGAGAAATATGTTATAACTTCTATTTCTTTCATAGAAAATTCTTAATAGTTCATGCATGCATTCCTCTAAGGCTCTACTATCATGCTGTGACAAATCCCCGCTGATCTCGAGGTCAAGGTCACATACTGAGTCTCTTTACAAAACTTAACATCAGAGAAATCGGTTATAACTTCTATTTCCTTGTTCGGATCTGCTTCAAATTTCACCAAATTCACGTTTGTGCCACCCCCGCTAAGCCCAGAGTCACTGTCACAAGCCCATACACTTGGTATCAGGCTATTTTCATATGCAAATGAGGCATGATCATTTTAGCTCACCTCACCGCAATGTGTCCGTCGTCGTCGTCCGTCGTCCGGCGTCCGTGAACATTTTCAAACGTCTTCTCCTCGGTAACCATTGGGCCTATAGTCACCAAACTTGATGGTTATGGACCTTAGGTAGGGGGATTACAAAATTGTTAAAATGACGTCATCACGTAATCCAAGATGGTGGCCGTCTAAAAATAGCACAAATTCTTCAAAAATCTTCTTCTCAAGAACCGCCAACCGGATTTCGACAAAACTTTGTAGGAATGATCGACGTACAATGCTCTTTCAAAGTTGTTAAAATGGTGACCCCGGAGTCAAAAATGGGCGTGGCCCATGGGGTCAAATTGGGGTCAAATTTTATTTTTAACCGAATATGGTCATGTCATATATCGAAATCGGATGGTTATTTCATTCAAGATGACCGCCGAAAGGTCAAAAGGTCGTTCTTTTATTAGAGATTTCAAAATTATTCTTCACATGAACCGCTTGGCCCATGGTAGCCAAACTTAAACGTTATGGTCCATGGGTGAAGCCTTTTCAGATTTGTTAAAATTGAGGTCATCGCTAATCCAAGATGGCCGCCGTCTAAAAATAGCATAAATTCTTAAAAAATTTCTTCTCATGAACCGCCAGCTGGATTTCGACGAAACTTGGTAGGAATGATCGATGTACAATGCTCTTTCAAAGTTGTTAAAATGGTGACCCCGGGGTCAAAAATGGGCGTGGCCCGTGGTGTCAAATTGGGGTCAAATTTTATTTTTGCCCGAATATGGTCATGTCTATATCAAATCAAAGGTATCAAAGAGGTGATCGCTCTGGTGCATTTTTTGTCGAAATTGGATGGTCATGTCATCCAAGATGGCCGCCGAAAGGTCAAAAGGTCGTTCTTTTATTAGATTTCAAAATTCTTCTTCACACGAACCGCTTCACAGTTATGGTCCATGGGTGAAGCCTTTTCAGATTTGTTAAAACGGAGGTCGTCGCTAATCCAAGATGGCCGCCGTCTAAAAATAGCCACGTTTTTATTTTGTTAGGTTTCACTGTCATTTATCTCCGATGATAATACATACATGTATGTCTGTTCACAAGTGTAACACACAAACATGTCTTAAAGTTGTCATATGCCAGATTGACAGCGATTTCCATGAGTGTCTGGTTTAGGCAGGTTCCATTGTACATGTACTTGTTTCGGGACTACATATTACTGCCCAAACATGAACTGGATCGTTTGGCGCCATATTTCTATGACGTAAAACATGTACTAATACACTTATAAAACTCAATTCTGGAGAAATATAAAGGATCTACGGTATGACAAATATGTTCTTGTGACTCTACAAAGGCTGCGCCTCGGGTGAATATAGATTCAGACGGGCAATATGACACCACATCGACTGTGTAGAATCACAATAACTATAACATAATATTCAAGGCATGGTGAAGTCCTTGTTAATTTGCATGAACCCAAATACAAATGTACCTTCAATCAATCAAATTTAAATGCGGACTTTATTGCAATATACAGTGGGACCTCTCTATCACCTATAATTTCTGTTTGCCTTCAGCTGATATCTTCATATTGCACACATACTTAGTAACTGTACATCATTCCACATTCATACAATTACCCTCACTACTGATCATACGTCCGTCTGTCTGTCTGTCTATTTATTTTTTTTGGAAAGGTTTTGTATGAGTTCTCAAATCATCTATACTTTCTGTTTGCCTTCAGCTAATATCTTCATATTGCACACATACTAAGTAACTATACATCCTTCCGCATTAATACAATTACCCTCGCTACTGATCGTACGCCGTCTGTCTGTTTATTTATTTGAAAGTTGTTGTAACAGTTTCTCCAATAGGGGCCCTAAGTGCGTTGACAGGCCACATTTTCTAGTATGCTTCTGATATCATATGTAGTCATTAAAAAGGAAGACGAATGTCAAATTATGACGTTTTTAAGATGCATTTCCTCATATACGGTGGCCATATTGGATTTTCTATCATTGATTGATATTACGCCACTGGAATTATCTTAGATAACATTGAAAACATTGGTATAGACACCAAAACGAAGTCTCTATGTGACTTATTAAGGGAGCTATTCCTGATTTTGTCCTGATTTTGTGATTTGGCCTAAAATATGCTAATTAGGTCAATTAAAGGTACAAAATGTTTGTTATAGGAATTAAACAAGTGTATACTTGTGTCACTATTCCACCAGTTCTAAAAATTACGAATGCCCGCTTTACAGATATAATCATTGACAGGTCATTCTCGTTATCTCGAAGTCGAATGGACTGATGAAAATATATCGACATATCCGAACTTCGAGATAACAATTCACCAAATTTCTCGAAAAGAAATCTGAACAAAATCGCTTGAGAAATGCCTCTACTTTATTTCCGGGTTTTCATAAATCGCAGCTTGAGTTTATTCTAAGCTGTTTTTGTAATTAACAGACGATTTACTTATTGCTACACCGTTTAATTCATTTTTCTGTTAAGAGATTTGATATCACATTTAATTTAATTGATTAATTGTGGTTTTAAGTGCACTGCTTTAACTGGTCATGCAACTTTAAACGCATTTTAGCAGCGGCGGTGTCTTTGGTTTCTATAGTTGTGTGAAAACTTACCTGAGATAATCGCACTGATTCAGACTTGGCGTTAATTTTCGCATCGACATATCAGAATACTACGGAGCCTTACAAGGGACATGAGAAGAGAAAAAAATGTTCTGACAAATTTGATTATTTCGTAAGAACGCATTCCAATTCGTTCTTCTAACGCATTCAAATTCGTTCTAACCATTTCAATTATTGCGTTCTAACGAATTCGAATTCGTTCTAATGCAGTCAATTATTGCGTTTTAGCGCATTCAAATTTCACATTGCAATTCGTTCTAACGCATTCCATTATAGCACTTTGTTGTAGGGGGTGGTCGATATGTTCGTGCATTTCTGACTTCAATTGACCACCATACTTGAAAACGAGATTCAGACCCGAATGCGACGGTGCCGACGCATACTCGGGACATAGTATGTGTCTACATTGGGCAACTAGACTTGTTTGACCAGCCGCCATGCCATTTTAATTCAGGGGGTGGTATATTTGACCATTTTCTTGGTTTTCTGACTTCAACTGACCACCATATTTGTAAATGGAATTCAGGCCCAAATCATACGGTGGGTGCAGACGTATACTCAGGACATAGCCCTACAACTCTGTATATGTCTACATTGGGAAACTTGGCTTGTTTAACTAGCCGTCATGCCATTTTAATTTCGGGGTAGTAGATTAGCCATTACTGACAGCCTTATTGTACACCATTGCCGGCGGAGGTGTAGGGCAGATTACTTACGGGATGAACTTCCGGCGGGCAACGTCAGCTTAGGCATCACGGGACGGTTGAAAATAGCCAAAATTGACTGCCTTTCTGAGAGCAGCAGGTGACTTATAAAAATCACCACCTCTCACAATCAGCTCTTGCGACAAATATTGAAAAATACTCGCAAATGAAGTACAAATCGCGCGACACAATAAAAATGCAGTAACCGCATCAGATGTGTTAACTTATTTTTTACAAAGTTACCCCACCCACCTATTTTTGGCTAGAAATGTAAACACGACTGAATTTGTTGGAATTGTTTTCATGAAAACATGAGGCACAGAGACTTTGTTATGTCTTGTTCTATCACTTGTAACACCATACCATTTCCTGAAAATTATTCAAAAGTGGGGTCATAACCACCTGAAATTTTCGCTACAAATGCCAGAAAAATACCTTAAATTCTGACACGAAACCGTACCGGTGAGACAGCATAGCATGCGCCATTTTCCAAGATGTCAAAATCAACCGGAGCTAACATTCAGTTTCGTAGAATTATGAAATACTCTAAAAAATACACCTAGTCAAGCCTCCCAAAGTCAAGAAATATTCATAAACCTATTTTTCTAGACACACTGGTGTAACTTGCAGGGTCGGTAGTGAAGTATATAGAAAATCGTCCACCCACTTTTTAAAGCTAGCCGCCCACTGTTCTGTGATACCTTAGTCATGCGTTAGAACGAATTCGAATTCGTTAGAACGAAATAATTGAAATCGTTAGAACAAATTTGAATGCGTTAGAACACAATAATTTAATGCGTTAGAACGAATCGGAATGCGTTAGAACAAATTTGAATGCGTTAGAACGAATTCGGATTCGTTAGAACGAAATAATTGAAATCGTTAGAACGAATTTGAATGCGTTAGAACGCAATAATTTAATGCGTTAGAACGAATTGCAATGCGTTAGAATGAATTTGAATTTGTTAGAACGAAATAATTGAAATTGTTAGAACGAATTTGAATCCGTTAGAACGCAATAATTGAATGCGTTAGAACGAATTGCAATGCGTTAGAACAAATTCGAATTTGTTAGAACAAAATAATTGAAAACGTTAGAATGAATTTGAATGCGTTAGAGCGCAACAATTGAATGCGTTAGAACGAATTGCAATGCGTTAGAATGAATTGCAATGCGTTAGAACGAATTCGAATTTGTTAGAACGAAATAATTGAAATTGTTAGAACGAATTTGAATGCGTTAGAACGCAATAATTGAATGCGTTAGAATGAATTGCAATGCGTTAGAACGAATTCGAATTTGTTAGAACGAAATAATTGAAATTGTTAGAACGAATTTGAATGCGTTAGAACGCAATAATTGAATGCGTTAGAACGAATTGCAATGCGTTAGAACAAATTCGAATTTGTTAGAACGAAATAATTGAAAACGTTAGAATGAATTTGAATGCGTTAGAGCGCAACAATTGAAATTGTTAGAACGAATTTGAATGCGTTAGAACGCAATAATTGAATGCGTTAGAACGAATTGCAATGCGTTAGAATGAATTTGAATTTGTTAGAACGAAATAATTGAAATTGTTAGAACGAATTTGAATGCGTTAGAACGCAATAATTGAATGCGTTAGAACGAATTGCAATGCGTTAGAACAAATTCGAATTTGTTAGAACGAAATAATTGAAAACGTTAGAATGAATTTGAATGCGTTAGAACGCAATAATTGAATGCGTTAGAACGAATTGGAATGCTTAGAACAAAATTCGAATGTTAGAAAACGAATAATTTGAACGTTAATGAATGAAATTTTAATAGAACGCAATAATTGAATGCGTTAGAACGAAATTGCAATGTTAGAACAATTTTCGAATTGTTTGAGAACGAAATAATTGAAAACGTTAGAATGAATTTGAATGCGTTAGAACGCAATAATTGAATGCGTTAGAACGAATTGCAATGCGTTAGAACAAATTCGAATTTGTTAGAACGAAATAATTGAAAACGTTTCGAATGAATTTGAATGCGTTAGAACGCAATAATTGAATGATTTGGTAGAACGAATTGCAATGCGTTAGAACAAATTCGAATTTGTAGACAAATCGAAATAATGAAAACGTTAGAATGAATTTGAATGCGTTAGAGCGCAACAATTGAATGCGTTAGAACGAATTGCAATGCGTTAGAATGAATTGCAATGCGTTAGAACGAATTCGAATTTGTTAGAACGAAATAATTGAAATTGTTAGAACGAATTTGAATGCGTTAGAACGCAATAATTTAATGCGTTAGAACGAATTGCAATGCGTTAGAACGAATTCCAATGCGTTAGAACAAATTCGAATTTGTTAGAACGAAATAATTGAAATTGTTAGAATGAATTTGAATGCGTTAGAACGCAATAATTGAATGCGTTAGAACGAATTGGAATGCGTTAGAACAAATTGGAATGCGTTAGAACGAATTTGAATTTGTAGAACGAATAATTGAATGTTAGAATTGGAATGATGGCGTTAAGAACGCAATAATTGAATTGTGAACGAATTGGAATGCGTTAGAACGAAATGAATTGCGTAGAAACAATTGAATGCGTTAGAACAAATGTGATGAATTTGAATCGTTAGAACAAATAATTGAAATTGCGTAGAATGAAGCGTTTTAGAATGCTTAGAACGAATGGCGTTAGAACAAATTGAAATGCGTTAGTTTTTAGAACGAAATAAATTGAAATTGTTGTAAGAATGCTTGAACAATGAATGCGTTAGAACGAATTGAATGGTTTGAACTAATTAATTGAAATTAGCGTAATTTGAAAGTTTAGAACAATTTGAATCGTTAGAACGCAATAATTAATGCTTAGAACAAATTGGAATCGTTAGAACAAATTGGAATGCGTTACAAATTGAATTTACGAAATAATTGAAATTGAATTAGAACGAACGAATGCTTTAGAACGCAATAATAATTGCTTAAACGAAATTGCAATGCGTTAGAACAAATTCGAATGAATGAACAAATAATTGAAATCGTTAGAATGAACTTGAATGCTTAGAACGCAATGAATTGAATGCTTAAACAATTGGAATCTTATAACAAATTGAATGCGTTAGAAATTGGAATTTGTTGAACGAAATAATTGAAATCGTTAGAATGAATTTTGAATGCGTTAGAACGCAATAATTGAATGCGTTTAGAACAAATTGGAATGTTAATGAACTTGTTGGAGTTAGAACGAATTTGAATTTGTTAGAACAAAATAATTGAAATCGTTAGAACGAATTTGAATGCGTTAGAACGCAATAATTGAATGCGTTAGAACGAATTGGAATGCGTTAGAACGAATTAGAATGTGAATTGCAATGCGTTGGAACGAATTGCAATGCGTTAGAACGAATTCAAATTCGTTAGTACGAATTTGAATTCGTTAGAACAAAATAATTGAAATCGTTAGAAATAATCAAATTTGTCAGAACATTTTTTTCTCTTCTCATGTCCCTTATAAGGTTCTGTAGAATACAAATGTGATTTCCACTTTGACTAAATCGACATATCCAATATCGAGTTATCAGGAGTAAAATATATGATATATATAGGGTATTCTGCCGGGGCCTGGGACGAATATCGAGATAAGCAGGTATATCGAGATAAACGATATCGAGATAACGAGATTCAGCGCGCGGTGGTATCTGGCTATTTTCATATGCAAATGAGGCATGATTTTTTATTATTTATACTAATTAAATGCGTCGCCTAAAAAATATTATTATCGACATATAAAGTATGATCATCAATAGTAATGTTCGTTAACATTTTAAGGAAACAATGTTATTGCCCCTGGTATCAGTGTGGAAATTTACGTCTGATATATAACGTATAATAATGCCAATCAATATGTGGGGTAATGGTGAATTAGTGTTTATTTTGCCAGAAAATATCTCAGTAGACATTTGTGCCTACTGAGTTGGCATGTACCTTTAAAAAAAATGCTACACGTATGCAAATAGCCATCCGACAGTTTCGGAGTCCTTTGGACCTATATTACATTTCCAAGTTAAAACCTTGCAGTACTCAATAATTCGTAGGTTCACCATTTGGCTAGTAGACTAATAAATGAAACTCCTGTTATGCTTTTAACAAGCAAGAGAGATCGTTATCAGGATCAAGAAGAAGAATAGTTTATTGCATCGAGGCAACTGCCTCATGAGCATACATACATGACTGGTATAATATACGTGCAATGCAAGATGGCGTACATGGGTAAACTACTAAATATAATAAATTCAGAAACACCACAATCGTGGCAAATAGGCAAATAGATTTCAGACCATGCCGCGACCACTAATACATATATCTGTACTTGTATCATACACTCATGTACATCGCACAGTCTCTGCTTACTGATCATAGTGTGTACTAAGTGTTATAGCTCGTATTAATTGTATCCCCCGGACTCCGTCGGGGGATACTATGGATTTGACAGCGGGCCGCGTCCGCGTCCGCCGCAGACACTTCTTGTCCGGAGCATAACTCGAACACCCTTTGGAATATTTTCATGAAACTGCACACATGCATAGACCACGAACCGAAGGTGTGTCGCGCACAAGAATGACAACTCTTGCATAGCTAATTTTTTAGTTATCTCCCTTTTTTTGTTTCGCGCACTGATTTCGTGTCCGGAGCATAACTCGACCACCCTTTGAAATATTTTCATGAAACTTCACACATGCATAGACCACGAGCCGAAAGTGTGTCGTGCACAAGAATGACAACTCTTGCGTAGCTAATTTTTTAGTTATCTCCCTTTTTTGTTTTCGCGTACTAATTTCCTGTCCGGAGCATAACTCGACCACCCTTTGGAATATGTTCATGAAACTTCACACATGCATAGACCACGGCCCGGAGGTGTGTCGCGCACAAGAATGACAACTCTTGCATAGCTAATTTTTGAGTTATCTCCCTTTTTTGTTTTGCACACTCTACAAACTGGACAATAATGCATGAAGACCCGTTTTCTCGTGTGCTCTGTACACCTTACCTGTAGAGAGAACAATAGACACTGGGAGAACCATTCACCTGTGCAAATGTCCAGTCTTGACCACTCTTGACCACAGGTAATTTATACAGGTAAATTACTACATTCGATATTACATTTCCGTAAACTGTGTTGAAAATATTGTGGCATTATGTGGACCTGTGCAGATATATGTAGATAAATATAGGACTATTAAAAAAAATTCTGGGCTCCAGTAGCAAGCATTATTATTTTTAATTTTTACACTTTTTTTGACATTTTCTTTTTTCATTTTTTTTTTCAAAATGTTTTTCAATTTTTGTCTAGTAGCATAAGGTCGTAAGTGCTATATACAGACTATTCACCTGTGTATGTGCTAGCATGTGCAACTGACCACTTACAGGTAATTTATACAGGTAAATGATTATATTACATTTCCGTAAACTGTGTTGAAAATATTGTGGCAATATGTGGACCTGTGCATATATGATATGTAGATAAATATAGGACTATTAAAAAACATTCTGGGCTCCAGTAGGGAGCATTATTTTTTTTTCCATTTTCTTTTTTACATTCTTTTTCAATTTTGTAACTGACCACAAACTTATTACAGGTAATTTATACAGGTACATTATTACATTTCCGTAAACTGTGTTGACAATATTGTGGCAGTATGTGGACCTGTGCAGATATATGTAGATAAATATAGGACTATTAACAAAAATTCTGGGCTCCAGTAGCGAGCATTATTATTATTTTATTTTTTTGTATAGTACATTTCCGTAAACTGTGTTGAAAAATATTGTGGCATTATAGTCAGGGTCCTTGTGTACCTAAAACTATATCTCGTGAGAATCACTTGCCAAAAGCGATTTTTTTATTTGAATGTTATCATTAGGGTATCAGTAAACGGAAAATGTATGGTGGCAATTTTACTTTTGGGTTTTTCAAAATGGCCGCCATCCAAAATGGTTTTTGCTCGTATATCAGTTTGCGAGGCTCACAAGGGGTTTGCTGTGGTGTCTATAACCATGAATTCAGGGTCAGTGAACATGACAAGAGCATTAATTATACTATTGGACAATTCTGAAGTCACAGCCATATTTTATTTCAAAATGGCCGCCAAAATGGCCGCCATCCAACGTCGTTTTTACTCATATTTTGGTTTGTGAGACGTGTAAAGCCCTAATTTTGGGGTTTGTACCTATGTTTTCAGTGTCAATGGACACGATAAGAACATTGTTAATACTATTGGATGATTCAGAAGTGACAGTAACATTGAATTTCAAAATGGCCAATCAAAATGGCCGCCATCTAGTCGTGTTTTTTTCTTTCTTATATATATCGCATTGCGAGGTTCGTAAAGCTGCAATGTTTTTGTCTATACCCATATTTTCATGGACAGTGATTAGAACAATAATGACGATATTGGATGATTAAAAAGTGACAGTCATTTTGATTTTCAAAATGGCGTCCAAAATGGGCACCATGCATACTCTGTTCAGGCACTGATCCTGGGGGTTTGTCCACCCAGGATCCGGATTCACGCCTACTTACAGTCGAAAATGTCCATAGTGCGGTAGTCTAATACTTTATTGACATTCTTTTCTGTTTTATGTCGCGTTTTTGTATTTCCGGAATGGTGGTGCCGAAAAGTAAGCGGAGGACTCTGTGGAACCTACAACAACAACAACAACATGACAAATTATTTTTTCTGGGAAGATTTGAAAGTTATCAATGCCAACGGTTGAGTAAGTTAAATAATTATTCACACATAGCTTGACCATGTTGTATTGCTTCGTTTTACCCATTGTACTGGAGAAAACTGAGAATGAGACCTATCCCAGTGGCCATTTCCATGATACACGAACCCAAATCCGTGTGGTACCCATTTCCGTGCATAGATTAGTCTACCCGGGCCAAGTTGGGGTATGATTATTGCAGAGAAAAAACTGTTTTGCTCTGTTGGGGGACCTCCCCTCGCCAATTTTTTTTTGGATGTTGTCTTTGCCATTTTCGGGCCCATTTTTATGCGGGGGGTGGGGCAGGGGTCAAATCTGTGTGATACCTATTTCCGTGCATAGTCTACCCGGGCAAAGTTGGGGTATGATCGTTACAGGGGTTCAAATTTGTGTGATACCCAATTCCGTGCATAGTCTAGCCGGGCCAAGTTGGGGTATGATCGTTACAGAGAAAAAAACTGTTTTGCTCTGTTATGGGACCTTCCCTCGCTATTTTTTTATGTTGTCGTTTTCGGGCTCTGTCGCATTTAAATTTGATCCATCTGATTTTTAGCATTTCTTGTATTTTCCACCCAAAAGTACAATTTGGCGGCCATCTTGGATTTCTTATTTTCCAATTGTCAAAAATGAGTCAACCAAATCATCCATTATTATTGGTATTGATGTTTTCTGTTACATGACACTGAACATTTTGGTATATGCACTAAAGAACTTAACCAGGGAATTTTGGGTCACCCTCCAATTCCTCTGTACTACAAAATGGGGGCATCACTGTGTCTTAGAGTAGCGCTTAAGCCGGTGCTAGGTGGCGTTTGTGTCATTTGCTGTGCCTATTTTGGCACAGTTTATGACAGAGATGAACGGACGGAATAAAACCCTGTCCGCTACGGATTTGTCTGGTAGTGGTGGCCGGCGGTATACAAGGATCGCCTGACTTTGTCATAGTTTGTTTACAATTTCTAGTGATAACTAATATGTTACTTGTGCTTTCAGGTGTATAGCTGAGATGGATACACAGGTGTGCGTTGTTTGTGAAAAGGGCCAACAGGATGGACGTCCATTTGTGAAGACCGTTTCATCAACATTGACCTCAAACCTCCTAGACTTTGCCGAAAAGAGAACAAGATACGGGGAAACACAATATGCTCCACTCACCAGCAGGTTATCAATGCTGAATCCATCTGAACTTGAGCATATAGCATATCACAGACAATGCTACCAGAACGTTGTTCATAAACGTATGAAGGAGAGAGCAGAAATGCGATTTCTTCAATCTTCCTTCACCGAAATCGTAAGTCCGGCAAAAATTGGGCGTCCTTCAACATCCAGTTATGCAAGCATCGACGGTGGCCGGGTGCGAAGACGTGGCAGCATTGAGCCCAAGCATAAGTCGTGTGCATTCTTGTGCTCAGAACCATGCGATGGCGATCTACACCTCGTGAAAAACGATGCTATGGGAAAGCGTTTCATAGAGATCAGAGACAAAACGAAAGATAACAGAATCAGATCAAGCCTCTCATTTCTGGACGAACCAGGCGATGCATCTGCACAGGAACTGTGGTATCACAGAGATTGCCTGAGAAATGCTGAGCGACGTTGTGACTCTCTGACATTGTATTGTCCAGGGTCAGATGACAGTATTGGAAAATGTATCTCAGACATTGACATTATATCACAAATGCTTGTGCAAAATGTCAAAACAAGCAGGCAGGTTAAACATAAGCCAAACTCAGATGTGGGGTTTGTGACTAACATCCAAACTCCACTTTCCATAGGTATTACACTAGGTGTACACAACAAAGTTTGTAGTAAGGTGCTAGTGAACCACCTGTCAGACCTACATATCGGAACAAGTTACAAAGGTGTTCTCGAACTGGAGAAAAGAGTCGAGTGTGCTGTAGTGGAGCGGATGTCGGCAACAGGAGGATATTGTCTACCACAGTTTGTCAAGAAGGGCCGATCCATCTTCTTTGCTGTTGACAATATCGACTTTCTAGAGGCAACCTGCGATGGACAAAACACATTACATGGTACAGTAGTTGTTATTAACCAAGAAGATACTAATGACGGACAGTTCATCAACAAGCCTTTACGAATTCCAGACAGGGTTACACATGTGAAACAGGCAATCGCCTACCATCAAGCCATCACCATTGTTCCAAAGCCAATTAAGTTCCCTTCATTTATCTTAGACTCCCGTGCAGGCATGCTGAAGAGGTACAACGTCATGGATAGAGCATGGATACTGGCATCACATTTTGGGATTGGAAGCACAACACCAGAAGATACGAACATGAATACACAGGAAGACTCTAGAATGTACGGCACTGGAACTGAAGAGAGCAGTGACGCAGAAGAACGACCTACAACTACACAAGAGTGGACATGCCATACACACTCAACAAAGAAGCTTGTCATGCCTACTTGGTCTGCAACAAACTCCCTAATAATGCAAATGAAGGAGGCTGATTTGTCCAAAACAAACAGCGAGGTTGTGGCACCTTTGTTTCGACAAGCTCCAACGGATTATGCTACACTGTACACTGTATAACACAAAACATATCAGCTGTTGTCATGGGGCCAGATCGGAAAACTGTCATCACTTTGGACCTAGACTTGTACGAGAGAGCCATCAAAATCCAGTCTGCTCAAGAAAATACCAACTGAGTGTTACGTGCCGGCGAGCTCCACATATGCTTCGCAGCACTGCATGCCCTTGGAAAGTACCTCGAAGAAAGTGGTCTCGACAACATCGCTGAAGAAAAGGGTATTTATTCGCCCACAACACTGCGCCAGATATTTGGGGGGAAGGCTTTCAAGCGTGGTGTGGAGTATCACACGGTGAACGCTCTAGCCTGCTACAAACTCCGATTCGAACAACTTCCAAGTACCAGCCCCAATGGACCCCTCACAGAACAGTGCCAACAACTACGAGAAGGTCTGCATAATCGTGAAAGAGGAGCTTTCGACGACATATGCCAGCAGTATTCTGATATCATAGAGCCTGCCATGACATGCAGCGATGGAAACGAAGTCGGTACCTTCCTTGCGAAGTACACAGAGCAAGTTGAGTGTCTGTTGAACATCATTCGGGCATGCAGACAAGGCGACTGGGAAGAGTATTTGACAGCCATCGACAAGCAGATCAAGTACTTCTTTGCACATGATTTATACCACTATGCGCGACTGATGCCATTGCACTTGGCACAGATGAATGAGCTGCAGACTCAGAGTCCAGAGACGTGGAAAGCTCTCAAAGATGGTGACTTCTGTGTCAAGAAATCGGGTACACCATTTACCAACCTCTTCGTAGACCAGACATTGGAACAGGAAATCAGAGGGCTGAAGGTTGTGGGAGGAATCACAGGACTGACACAAAATGAGTCAGCCCTGAATCGATTCTTGCTGGCCACACCGGAGTTGACACGGATCGTCACAGAGTTCCAACATCGATATTCGTCAGCTGCAGACACAACCCCGAAAGAACACTATCAACTAACAGGAACTATTGCAGAACGCATTGCGAACAATGCTGAGAAAATTTGATGCGGTATTGAGGAACATTGTGGAGGTTCTCCATTTGTGGATCAGAAGCCACTTGTAAATCTTGTGTCCATGATGGCTATACCAGACGCTATCAAGAACGACATCCTTGAGAGGGACGAAAAAGGACAAGCGCGGTATGAGGAGTTTGTGACGCAGAGAATGATAGATGGTTCCCCATTGTCTCTTTGGGATCGAGTTGAAAAACTAAAGTTGAAGACCTACAGCACTTGGATGAAGAAGGCCACCATTACTGTTGGCAACAAAGTTGTTAAACTCCGTGAGGATCGACAACTTCTTGCTCGGTTCTTGGTCATCCAGCAGTCACACCCACAACTAGTTGATAAACCATAGGAAATTATGAGATGGCCGTAACACCAAGATCACTCTTCGCCACAGATGGAACACTGTTGATTCCCAGTGATAAGAGTTCATTCATGAAGGAAATCGAGCAGTACTCCCGACAAGCATGTGGTGATGACCTGCAAATCGCAGTGTCTGGCGGCGATGATTCCAGAGAAGAAGCAGAACCCGAGATAGACGACCAACCTGTCAGCGATGATTCACAGTTAGACATGGAACATACGACAGAGGGAATGGCAGAACAAGCAGTTCTCAGTGAGATGGACAGACAGTCAAACGATCAAGGCTCGATCATTAGAGACAAAGTCATCATTATTGATGGACAAGCTGTCGTGCAGAGTATGACGAAACTCACAGGAATGGGCACAATATGTGCCTTGGGGGACGCCTTCGTAAAGCGAATCGATGGAATGACGAGGAGGTATGCAGAAGGCAGGGTGATATTCGACAGATATATCACCGGGTCGTTGAAGGAAAAAACACAAGCCAAGAGAGCCGGTTTTACACAGCCATCACAGCCTCATCATACAAGGTCAAATGAGCATTTGCAATGTATCGATGAAGATGCTACTCTCCCATACAGACACAAAGAGCCAACTTACCGAATACTTTGGGAAACGGTTGCTGGATCATTTTGCAGGGAGCAACAAAGGGTTTGTTGTTGTTTATGGAACATCAACATGGAGCAACAAAGAGGGTGTTTTTTATCCAGATCTATCGATGCATACTCACGAGGAGGCAGATACTCAAATCCCTCTTCATGTCATTGATGCCGCAGCACAGAGCACATCGATAAGAAACATTTATGTGTGGTCCCCAGACACAGATGTCTTTCTGTTGCTTATATACCTTGTTGCAACTTGTACAGTACAAGGTAATGTGAAGTTGTTGACTGGCAGAGGGAAATTCTACCGAACAATTGACGTCAAGGAAAGATGTGTTGTCATTGGGTCAGAGAGGTCTAAAGCATTGATTGGACTACATAACTTCACGGGCGCAGATTGGGGTGGGAAATTCTTCAATATTTCCAAGAAGTTTCTGGTATTGACACCAACAGACGATATCGTTGGGACATTTCAGAGATTTGGATCTGTGGATACTCCAGACGAACTTGCACTAAAGCACATGGAGAGGTTTGTTTGCAAAGTGTACTCCAGCAAAAGTTCATGCGTCACAGTAAGCGACCTCCGATGGGAACTTTTCAAGACGAAAAACTTTGAAGGAGAAAAACTGCCGCCAACACAGAACACTCTCAAGCCACACATCCAGAGAGTGAACTTTATGTCTAAGCGGGACAAATCGTACAAAGAGCCAAGACCAACCATTGTCAAGTGTGGCTGTAAAGGGTCATGTGGTGGGAAGGCCAATTGCTCATGTCACAAAAATGGTCTTTCTTGCACTGCACTATGCAAATGCGCAGACTGTGAAAATATGCCTGACTACAGGATCGTTCTTGATGAGGACCTGTGACAAAGATTGCCATGAAGCCAATGTACATTATATTGTAACATGCGTGACATAGCATGCCGAAAAACACTATTATGATAACTATGTTCAGATAATATACTCACCTGGTTCCATGCTCATGTTTCTGTGGTTAAGATGAATAGTGCTGAAATTAAAGGGCAATTAAACCCCAAAGTTAAGTTGGATTACAAAGATAGAAAATGCTGTAATGTCCATTAACCATGCAGTAACTCGGGGATGAGTTGTCGAAGGTTCATGTTAGAGAATGACTACGTGACACTAGCAGTGCCCATCGGCCTGCTAGAGAATCGCAGTGCCCCACCGGCCTGCTAGAGAACAACTAAACGACACTGACAGTGCCCAACGGCCTGTTAGAGAACGACTACGTGACACTAGCAGTGCCCATCGGCCAGCTAGAGAATCGCTCATTTACACTGGCAGTGCCCACCGGCCTGCTAGAGAACAACTATGCGACACTGAAAGTGCCCAACGGCCTGTTAGAAAATGACTACGTGACACTAGCAGTGCCCATCGGCCTGCTAGAGAATCGCTCATTTACACTGGCAGTGCCCACCGGCCTGCTAGAGAACAACTATGCGACACTGAAAGTGCCCAACGGCCTGTTAGAAAACGACTACGTGACACTAGCAGTGCCCATCGGCCTGCTAGAGAATCGCTCATTGACACTGGCAGTGCCCACCGGCCTGCTAGAGAACAAGTGCGCGACACTGACAGTGCCCAACGGCCTGTTAGAGAATCACTATGTGACACTGGCAGTCTCCGACCACCTGCTAGAGAACAACTACATGACACTTGCTAGAGAACCGCTTATTGACACTGACAGTGCCCACCGGCCTGTGAGAGAACCATTACATGACAATGGCAGTGCACATCCGCCTGCTAGAGAACCGCTTATTGATACTGGCAGTGCCCACCGGCCTGCTAGAGAACAACTACGCGACACTGACTTTGTGTTATCCAGATTTGGTAAAGACACATAATGCACAGCGTAATCAGAAGCTAGCAATACATAGTTAAATGAAGAATTGTTTATATTGTATCTGTCTTCATTACATTGCCAATACAAACTAAACATGAAAACATAGGTATATACCCCAAAATTAGGGCTTTACACGTCTCAGAAACCAAAATATGAGCAAAAATGACATTGGATGGCGTCCATTTTGGCGGCCATTTTGAAATAAAAAATGCCTGTGACTTCAGAATTGTCCAATAGTATAATTAATGCTCTTGTCATGTTCACTGACTTTGAATTCATGGTTATAGACACCACAACAAACCCCTTGTGAGCCTCGCAAACTGAGATATGAGCAAAAACCATTTCGGATGGCGGCCATTTTGAAAAACCCAAAAGTAAAATTGCCACCATACATTTTCCGTTTACTTATACCCTAATGATAACATTCAAATAAAAAAATTGCTTTTGGCAAGTGATTCTCACGGGATGACACGAGGAACCCGACTATTATGTGGACCTGTGCAGATATATGTAGATAAATATAGGACTATTAAAAAAAAATTCTGGGTTCCAGTAGCAAGCATTATTATTTTTAAACTTTTTTTTTTCATTTTTTTTTGTTCAAATTCTTTTTCAATTTTTGTCTAGTAGCATAAGGTCGTAAGTGCTATATACAGACTATTATCATATAATAAAACAATTATTGACTAGTGAGCCATAGAATATAATCTGATATTCTATGGCTCACTAGTCAATAAAAACCCAACAAGTATTCATTCGTAGAAACGTGCGTCCCATCCTCCCGTCCTCCCGTCGTCCCGTCCGTCCGTCACAAAACTTTAACACTCGGGTAAATGTCTCATAATTTCTTCATCCTTCGACCGATCTCCTTCATATTTCATATACCCATTGCTCTAATGGTCCTCTACCGCCCTGTGCCAAATCCACGTTCGTCCTGCCCCCGCCAAGCCCAGGGTTAAGATCACATACTTAGTGCTTCAAAAACTTTAACGCTCAGGTAAATATCTTATAATTTCTGTTTTCTTTCTCGGATCAGCTTCATATTTCATATATGCATTGCTCTAATGGTCCTCTACCGCCCTGTGCCAAATCCACGTTCGTCCTGCCCTCACCAAACCCAGGGTCAAGGTCACATACTTGGTGCTTCAAAAACTTTAACGCTCCGGTAAAAGAAAATTTTGACTTGGAATTTGGCCTCATTTATTATTAAAGCGATATGTGGGACATCCGTGTTCTATGAACACATGCATAGAAGACGACCCAAAGGTGTGTCGCACATAAGAATGACAACTCTTGCTTCATTAATTTCTTAGTTATCTCCCTTTGTTGTTTCATGCACTGATTTCGTGTCCGGAGCATAACTCGAACACCCTTTGGAATATTTTCATGAAACTTCACACATGCATAGACCACGACCCTAAATGTGTGTCATGCAAGAATGACAACTCTTGCATCACTAATTTTTTAGTTATCTTCCTTTGTTTTTCCGTCACTGATTTTGTCTCCGGAGCATCACTCGAACACCCTTTTTTCAAACTACTTGTGTATCTGGGGAGGGGGATACACATGCGCTTGTCGACAAGCGTCCATTTCTAGTTTTAACAATAAATGAGAAATAGACATACATATATATAGAAATACACATGTACACACACATGCATACATGCACATACATGTACACACATATACACACATATACACACCCATATACATGTATGTCTTCTTTCTAAATGTGGTATAGTATTACATGTCTATATACGTATATATAGACACATATACATATGTGTACATACACACACATAAAACACTGCAACAGTGGTAGCGTCATGGCATGAACATTCTTTTCCTCAAACAGAAATACTTTGATGATACATTGTATTCCAATTGTCGTTTTAAAGAAATAGTGCACATATAATACATGTATCTACTTTCCACACAAGTATATGATAATTTAACGAAGCAAAGCATACAAAGCTTACTAGTAGTTAAAGAATTTTTAAATTTCGGGAGAGTTTGTTTTTGGCAAATACGCTTTAAATCAGCATCACAATAGCGTAAAACAACTAGTCACATGAATAATACAGTCATGTACATTCACATATAATACATGTAATACTGTAAACAAACGGTATATGATTGTATGGTAGGAAATGACATAAATGCACATGTCGACTTGGCGATCAGCGTAGTCCCAGATCAGCCTGCGCATTCGCACAGCCTGTTCTGAGACTGTACTGTGCATTTTATATAAATGTATCTATCAATAATTATGCACATTTGATTTCCAGTTATTTCAAGAATAAATTACTACATATATCTGTTTAGCTGAGATATAATTTTGTTACGTTTATCAAACGCTCTGAAAACGAAATTATCAAGGTTTCTTATATAAGACGCTCTATCTGAGTGAAACATTGTTACTAATTTTAACATGTTAGGTCTACTTCTATAGTATTGGCCGATGTAGCGTACCCTCAAGTCATTGTAGACAGGGCATATAAACAAGAAATGAAATTCTAACACGTTACAGAATTTACATTTACGATCATCAAAGGGTGTACTAATTCGTCTATGCCATCTCAGGCATCTGCCGGTTTCAACCTCCTGTCTGTGGGCAGATACACGCAGTCTGGTTAGAGCCACTCTAAACTTTTTTACACTGATGAAATCGAGATAGAATTGATATTCAAAAGATGAAATATTTTTATAAAATAAAGCTCTACTAGATTCATTTATTCTAGTGTTCCAGTCTGTTGACTGTTGTTTTAATGTTGATAAAAATCTTATAATGTCACCCACACCTTGCGAAAGCCATACATGGTAAAAACCAAGCTGTGTTAACATAGATTTAATCAGGGAGGCCCAATTGTTCACAGTTGGTGACCGTTCAATATCATTAAGCATCATGTGATATATATATTTAATATATTTCCGGTCACTTGATCCGATTACTTTGAACCAATATTTAATTATATTATATAAACGACCTGTTCTAAGCGATGTTCTGCCTAGTTCACCGTAACAAAATCGTTTTGTGTTGATATTTTGACACCTAGCACGCGTTTACAAAATTGTAAATGCACTCTTTCAATTTGCATGGACTGAAAACCCCCATACTTCACCGGCATAATTCAGGATAGGGAGGACAATAAAGTTTATCAAATAATTCCAGCATATGCTTAGGGGATAAGTCAGTAAATTGTTTCAAATATGTATATAATTTGAAACTGGCCTTTTGTGCCTGTCCCAATAAGGTATTATTGGCTTTTGAAAAGGAGCCACCTGGCGTGAAAACCACTCCTAAGTATGAAAATTGTGTTACTATTTCTATTTCGTAATCGTTATAATAGAATTTCAAATTTCAAATCACAAGAGTGCTATTTTATCAGGAGCTAAACTGGTCACAAATCACATAAGCCCTGTTTTCCAGTTACAGTCATATTTAATTGACGACTGGGAGGTTGGGGGGGGGGGGGCTGTGGGTATGCATATCTGAAAGATGAATTCATCCATAGGGATTCATATCTTAGTGATGAATCTTACTGGGTTTCACACCTAGGACCAAGTGATTTAGTGTAGTAAGATCAGGACATTATCACACAGTGTTGAAGTTTTTTATTGTAATTTCAGTGCTGAATGTACAGAGCTCCCCATACAGGTGCATTCTCATCTGAATATGACTTTTTGCTGAACAAATGTAAAATACAAAGCCATCAATCAGCCAGCCAGCCAGCCAGCCAGCCAGCGAACCAATCTATCACTCAATTAGCAGTAAGGGTACATTATGTACCAAACACATTTTGTTAGATCATGTCCTATATGGATTAGCAGCTCATCTTTGTTTGAAGCGAATGCAGTACTTTATGTACCACATCCATTATATCGACCATAACTGAAAACCTTTTTTTGTAGTTGGAAGCCGATCGTGCAGTTCATAAACACTCAGTTCGACAGTTACTTCAAGGCAGAGAGCGGGCTGAATCGGAAAAATCTCCACGATACACGGGTCCATTGCTGTTTGTATTTCATATCGCCGTATGGTCACGGGTACGTATTGGATACACCATGACCTAGATCTGTTAGTATTTCATATCGCCGTATGGTCACGGGTACGTATTAGATACACCATAACATGGATCTGTTTGTATTTCATATCACCATATGGTCATGGGTACGTATTAGATACAACATAACATGGGTCCGCTTGTATTTCATATCGCTGTATGGTCACGGGTACGTATTAGATACACCATAACATGGGTCTGCTTGTATTTCATATCACCATATGGTCACGGGTACGTATTGAATACACCATAACATGGATCTGTTTGTATTTCATATCGCCATATGGTCACAGGTACGTATTAGATTAGATACACCATAACATGGGTCTGATTGTATTTCATATCGCTGTATGGTCACGGGTACGTATTAGATACACCATAACATGGGTTTGTTTGTATTTCATATTGCCGTATGGTCACGGGTATGTATTGGATACACCATAACATGGATCTGTTTGTATTTCATATCGCCGTATGGTCACGGGTACGTATTGGATACACCATAACATGGATCTGTTTGTATTTCATATTGCCGTATGGTCACGGGTATGTATTGGATACACCATAACATGGATCTGTTTGTATTTCATATTGCCGTATGGTCACGGGTATGTATTGGATACACCATAACATGGATCTGTTTGTATTTCATATCGCCGTATGGTCACAGGTACGTATTGGATACACCATAACATGGATCTGTTTGTATTTCATATCACCGTATGGTCACGGGTATGTATTGGATACACCATAACATGGATCTGTTTGTATTTCATATCACCGTATGGTCACAGGTACGTATTGGATACACCATAACATGGATCTGTTTGTATTTCATATCACCGTATGGTCACGGGTACGTATTGGATATACCATAACATTGATCTGCTTGTATTTCATATTGCCGTATGGTCACAGATACGTATTGGATACACCATGACACAGGTCTGTTTGAGGTTCATATCACCATATGGTCACAGGTACGTATTGGATACATATTGACACGGGTCTGTTTGTATTTCATATCGCCATATGGTCAAGGGTGCGTAATAGTTACATCATGACACAGGTCTGTTTGTATTTCATATTGGCATATGGTCACATGTTTGTAATGGATACTTCATGACACAGGTCTGTTTGTGTTTCATATTGGCATATGGTCACATGTAAGCAATGCATACATCTTGGATACACCTTGACACGGGTCTGTTTGTGGTTCATATCACCACATGGTCACAGGTACGCAATAGTTACATCATGACACAGGTCTGTTTGTATTTCATATCACCATATGGTCACAGGTACTTAATGGATACTTCATGACACGGGTCTGCTTGTATTTATACCCCCCATTGTGGGGGGTATACTGGAGTCAGGTTGTCCGTCCGTGCGTCCGTGCGTCCGTGCGTCCGTTAACTTAACATCAGAGAAATATTGTATTGTTATAACTTCTGAAATATTTCCTTCATCTAAAATGATAAATATTTCACACTTGTATTCCTGTAAGGCTCTACTTCCATGCTGTGCCAAATCCACGACCGTCCAACCCCCGCTGATCCCAAGGTCAAGGTCAAATACTTAGTCTCTTTACAAAACTTAACGTCAGAGAAATATTGTTATAACTTCTATTTCCTTTTTCCAAAATGCTTAATATTTCACACATGCATTCCTGTAAGGTTCTACTACCATGTTGTGCCAAATCCATGACCGTCCAACCCCCGCTGATCCCAAGGTCAAGGTCAAATACTTAGTCTCTTTACAAAACTTAACATCGGAGAAATATGTTATAACTTCTATTTCCTTCATCTAAAATGCTTAATATTTCACACATGCATTCCTGTAAGGCTCTACTACCATGCTGTGCCAAATCCACAACTTTCCAACCCCCGCTGATCCCAAGGTCAAGGTCACTTACTTAGTCTTTTTACAAAACTCAACATCTGAGAAATATGTTCTAACTTCTATTTCCTTCATCAAAAATTCTTAATATTTCGCGCATGCATTTCTCTAAGGCTCTACTATCGTGCTGTGACAAATCCACGACCGTCCAATCCCCGCTGATCCCTAGGTCAAGTTCACATACTAAGAATTTTACAGAACTAAACATCAGAGAAATATGTTGAATAGCATCTTCCAATAATATAATATTCCTCATTATTTCCTCAAAGGCATCGGATAGCTTTCTATAATGCATGCTAGACTAAGAAATGGCTGTAGTAATCTTAACAATGACCTATATAATAATCACTTAAAGGAAACACCTAATTCTGACAGTGATTATCTGCAGAACATTATTTTTTGTCGAGCCTGCTTGTGGAAAGCGAGACATAGTGATCACAATGACGTCCGTCCGTCAAACCGTCCGTCCGTGTGTCAGTCCGTCTGTCCGAAATCTGTGTTAAAGTTTTTAAATACCTTATATCTCTGCAGTCCTAAGTCACATTAACTTGAAACTTCATATGCTTATTAGTCATCATCCATATATTCATGCTGTATCCCACTTATGTGGCCCCTGTGCCCAAGGTCAAGCTCAAATGACTTAGAAGTTTGCGTCGGATTTGCTTGAAACTTTGTACGCTTATTGGTCATCATCCATATATTCATTTTGTGTCCCACTCATGCGGCCCCTGTGCCCCTAGGTCAAGGTCAAATGAAGTTTGGGTTAAAGTTTCTGTCAAAATTTGCGTTAAAGTTTTCACATACTTTCTATCTCTGTAACCGTAAGTCAGATTTGCGTGAAACTTTGTATACTTATTGGGCATCATCCATATATTCATTCTGTGTCCCACTCATGTGCCCCAACATCCAATACTTCCTTTTCATCATCCATATTTTCATTCCATAGCCTGCCCATGTGATCCACATTGTGTTAATGTTTTTACATACATTATATCTCCACAATACTTACTCCGATTTACTTCCAACATCCAATACTTCTTATTCATCATCCATATTATCATTCTATAGCCTGCCCATGTGGTCCACATGCCCAAGGTCAAGGTCAAATGACTTTGGAATATGTGTTAAAGTTTTTACATACCTTATATCTACACAACACTTACTCCGATTTACTTCAAACTTCAAATAATTCTTTATTATCTTCTATATTTTCATTCTATAGTCCACCCATGTGGCCCACATGCCCAAGATCGAGGTCAAATGACTTTAAAATTTGCGTTAAAGCTTTAACCCTTAATTCAAACTTCAAATAAATACACTCTGACCATCAAATGTCTCGGCGGGCTCGACATGCGGGCCGCGGCCATCTGGTTCCAATGTAGTAGATACATCCATGAGCGTATTGAACTGTTGCGAGCTACAAGAGAGTACCACCTATTATCGATTGAGAAATTGCTATCAGGAGGTGCTGACTTGGCAGCCTCTGATAACGCAATTTTTTCGAAGACATGTATATATATATATATATACATAAAACGCTTGAAATGTTTTCCATAGACGCACTATCTCTGCAATAATTTCTTGAAAGTTCAATATTATGACTAATAACATATTTATTTTATAGTAGTTACTTCCCTTCAGAGTTTATGATAATAATAATAATAATAATAATAGACTTTATTTTCAGAGGGTTACACATTTAGTACAAAACTAATCTTCCATGAGGCCCTCTATTATTTACAAGATGTACAAACATGACGAAATTCATATAAACATACACACTTATAAACAATCATTCAAAGCACACACCAACATAAACATACACATCGGTACAAGCATACATATACATGTATATATTTGTACATGTGTGTATGCTATTCCTGTTACACACAGTACATAAAACTAAATGTTACACATAATGAGAAATAAAGAGGGGGGAGGGGGGGCAGAAACAACTACCCTGCATCTTAAGAAATGGTGAGGGTTTATGCTGTCTGTCACTGAAACATACCTGATACTTGTAACAAACAGTATAGATATTCCATGGTGAAAGAGTGCAAAGGACTCTGCAAGCCCCAGTCCTTCATCACATGTCACAACAGAAATTAATACAACATCTATTAATATTTACAAACTAAATAGAGCTACACATACATGCCACGCATACATTCACATGAATAGACGTTACATATATAGTGATAGACCTAATAAGATGTTGACATGTAATAGCTAAGCAATTATTCTTACAGTTGAGACATCGTAACTACCGGTAATGGTATTTATATTTTACAACACACCATGTTAGGTTTTCATCCATTTTACCAAGTTATTGTGAAATGCATTTATTGTATCATGAATTTTTAATTCAGTTGGTAATTTTTTCCAGATAATAGATCCTGAGTAGGTTAAACTTTTAAAATTTCCCTATATGGACTGGGAATGGTGAAATTATTGGCTGTGACTGATCTTAAATGGGGCATGTTTGCATTTTCGATCCTGTAGTTGAACTTTTCAGTTATATAGCGTGGGATAATTCCGTTAGCAACCTTATACATAAATTTTGCTTTCCGAATGTATATTCTCTCAAAAATAGTTAATATTTTTAGATCTTGCATACTTTCAATTATATCTTCAAAGTCAAAATTTAAAATTATTTTACATGCCCTCTTTTGAAGGCGAAATATTCTATTGAGATTCCTTTGAGATGCGCCACACCAGATGATATTACAATAGTCAATGTGAGGCTGGATGCATTACGCAAACATTGTATTTGCGAGCCTACCTCACCAAACCCCCGGTTACCTATGTAAACAGCGGGTTTGGTGAGGTTGCCGCGCAATAGGTAATGCGGTCAAATAGGTCACGATGCAGTGACTATTTTCAATCAATAACTTATGTTGTAAGCGATTGTAATGTGTATTTTCAATATTTATATTATTAAAATGTATCATATCGGTACCCCTTTAAGTAATATTTGTATATTTTAAATGTAATGATGTTGTCATGAAGCGCATGAATATAAGTATTAATTAATCCAGTTTATATTGAGGCAAATCACACAGCCTAAAAACATATTGCTGGAGTATAAACCATAGTATCGTATATTATTCATAAGTATATCACTATTAAACATTAATTACAATATGTATGCATATTATTAAAACAGTAGATGCTACCGCTGTTTCGCTGTATGTGATATTTATAACAAAATATTTTTTTTATTCGTCCGCGTACGGATTTCTGTCACACAAAGCGCCATTTTCAGTTCATATTTTGACCTGTGCATATGAACCGGACTAAGTTTAAACAACGCTCGATTCCGTCCAATTCAGATTTCTCTGCAGAATGTTCAGACTAACTACATATTAAGTAATATTGCTAAATAAGTGTTAACGGCTGGAACATGGTTATCACTAAAAGGAAGAAACCACAGTCGTATTATTGAAAAATAAGATTTACCTGAGACCTCATGGAGGCCGCCATTAATCCAGTGTAAACAATAGACCGTGTGATCCCATTTCCTGAGTAGCCCCCGCTTAGTGAAACGATGTGCTAATCATGATATTATGTTCCCCAATAATTGGAAACGGTTTGAATTTCTCGGTAAAAACTACGAAAGTCTTAAAATAATAACGATGTATATTTAACATTGGATACGCTTAAACGGTATTACTCTCTCATCGGATCGTCAGTTGTCGTCGATAGCGATTTAACGTACTGATCTGGTCTTAATTTATTGTCAACTTTCAACGCCATTTACAGAATATATGGCTAATTTTGGAAATAAATAACGGCAAATTACGATGACGTCTGCTCTGAAATATCTGTCAACATGCGGACGTAATTTAAGGAAATCGATTATATTTTAAGGCTACATCTGTGACTAATTACGAATTTATGTATGGTCTTTGGCTACACCCGACACATTACACAGATCTAGTTGTAAATACACGTCGCTTTGTGTGGGGGAAAAATCGATAATGCGTAGTTGTGTGAGACGAGGTGTTGATCTGATGACACCACACAGCTGTGACCCTTAGGCAATGTTTTGAAATTGACGTGTCGTTTTGATGTGTGCCGCAACACCTCACTGTCGGAGACAACATGACAATTAACGATATACTCTCGATTATACACAGATCTATTAGACGGCTGGTTATTTAAAATAAAGAGTAGTTCAGTACACCTTCGCCGATATTGTTTTTAGAAAATCAGTAATATTTTCCGTAAATGGTGTTGAAAAGTTGACAAAAATTCTATCACCTTATTTAGTTGTGCCGATATTGTTTTAAAAAATCAGTAATTTTTTTCCGTAAATGGTGTTGAAAATTGACAATATATATAGCCGCATTTCTCCGATATTCATTTAGAAAATCACCAATATTTTCTGTAAATGGTGTTGACACAAAATGCAGCGTTCACGTGGAATTCAAATAAAATACAAAATAATAATTTAATAAATAGACGCTGATGGCTACTGTGTTTGCGGCCAGTGAATTCTGGTCGTGGTAGCCACAGGCGCAGTTCGAACAGTGTTGTGAGCAGATGGAGGACAATAATTATTTCAAATTCATCAAAAAATGTTTGCTGTCCGAAAATTAATTAATTGTGACAGCCAAAAAAAAGAAGATTTTGGGACAGTAAAACATTATATGGTATAGACAGTATAGACAGTACCTCAAACTTAAAAAAACAGTAACAAACTGTCTGTATATATTACTTAAACTTAAAACATCAGTAACAAACTGTCTGTGTATATATTACTTAAAGACAGACACTTTAATTGTTGGTAAGTTTCTATCAATTTATAGGTATTTTTATTAAAATCATAAAATTGTGAAAATATTAAAAAATATTAAAATCACAAAAATAATATATATGAGAATTTTTTTTTATACCACGTCGAGGTTTGAACCCCCGACCCTTTCGGGAATCGGTAATTAAATCATTGAAGTCGGCGACCTTAACCTCACGACTGTTGCGCCATTTATGACAATCACAGTTATACAGAAGTGCTATCAGTATTACGCCACCATTTGAACGTAATAATTATTAAATTATTTGCAATTCCATCTACAACAATACCGTTACAGAGATACGCTATTGAAACAACATGTATTAGTACCCATAACATAACAAAGTAATGTATCATTATATATCACAGGAGATAGCTTAAAACTATATATCCTAATCATAAACAGAACAATCCGCTTGGATCGTATGAAAATAGTTCGCGTGATATTGATTATCTCCCTTGCCGAAAGTAGTTCAGTGATTTATTAATTCCAAATAAGACGTGTTTGCGTAATGTATGTTTTGTAAAATTGAATCCTGTGTTCAATTCGCAGGTTGTCTTTTATTTGATAAAGAAGCCACAGATTAGATGAAATTTTCTTACAAACATGCTCTAAGTTGTTGGTCCATGTCAGGTTATTATCAACAAAATCACCGAGAATTTTGCCACTTGAAATCATATTAAGCAAATCATTATTTAAGTTTAAATTAAAAACTGTGGAAGTTAGTTTAGTTCTTTTCTGGTCAGTTGTGATCAGCATGACTTTTGTCTTTGAAGTATTTATTATCATTCATTACGCAAACACGTCTTATTTGGAATTAATAAATCTGTGAACTACTTTTGGCAAGGGAGATAATCAATATCACGCAAACTATTTTCATACTAGCCAAGCGGATTGTTCTGTTTATTAGTATATATAGTTTTAATCTATCTCCTGTGATATATAATGATACATTACTTCGATATGTTATGGGTACTAATACATGTTGTTTCAATAGCGTATCTCTGTAACGGTATCGTTGTAGATGGAGTTGCAAAATAATTTAATAATTATTACGTTCAAATGGTTGCGTAATACTGATAGCACTTCTGTATAACTGCAATCATCGTAAATGGCGCAATAGTCGCGAGGTTAAGGTCGCCGACTTCTATGATTTAATTATCGATTCTCGAAAGGGTCGGTGGTTCAAACCTCGACATGGTATATATTTTTTTTTCTCCATATATATTATTTTTGTGATTTTAATATATTCACAATTTTATGATTTTAATAAAAATAGCTATAAATATGTTTTTTTAAGTTTGAGGTACTGTGTATACCATATAATTTTTTACTGTCCCAAAATCTATTTTTTTGGCTGTCACAATTAATTAATTTTCGGACAGCAAACATTTTTTAGCTCACCTGAGGATTACAAAGTTGTTAAAATGACGTCATCACATAATCCAAGATGGCCACCGTCTAAAAATAGCACAAATTCTTCAAAAATCTTCTCAAGAACCGCCAACCAGATTTCGACAAAACTTGGTAGGAATGATCGATGTACAATGCTCTTTCAAAGTTGTTAAAATGGTGACCCCAGGGTCAAGAATGGGCGTGGCCCGTGGGGTCAAATTGGGGTCAAATTTTATTTTTGACCGAATATGGTCATATCATATATCAAATCGAAGGTATCAACGAGGCGATCACTCTGGTGCATTTATTGTCGAAATCGGATGGTTATGTCATCCAAGATGGCCGCCAAAAGGTCAAAAGATCGTTATTTTATTAGAGTTTTCAAAATTCTTCTTCACACGAACCGCTTGGCCCATGGTAGCCAAACTTCACAATTATGGTCCATGGGTGAAGCCTTTTCAGATTTGTTAAAACAGAGGTCGTCGCTAATCCAAGATGGCCGCCGTCTAAAAATAGCACAAATTCTTAAAAAATCTTCTTCTCATGAAACGCCAGGCGGATTTCGACGAAACTTGGTAGGAATGATCGATGTACAATGCTCTTTCAAAGTTTTTAAAATGGTGACCCCGGGGTCAAAAATGTGCGTGGCCCGTGGGGTCAAATTGGGGTCAAATTTTATTTTTGACCGAATATGGTCATGTCTATATCACATCAAAGGTATCAAAGAGGTGATCGCTCTGATACATTTCTTTATCGAAATTGGATGGTCATATCATGGGCGTGGCCCGTGGGGTCAAATTTTATTTTTGACCGAATATGCTCATGTCATATATAAAATTGAAGGTATCAATGAGGCGATTGCTCTGGTGCAACATTTGTCGGAATCGTATGATTATGTCATCCATAATGGCCTCCAAAAGGTCCATTTATTCAAGATTTTGAACGTCTTTTTCTCAGGAACCACATGGCCGATGCTGGCCAAACTTCATAGTAAGTTAAGATCCTTGGGTGAATCATTTTCAGATTTGGTAAAATGAGAGTCATCGCTTAATCCCAGATGACCGCCATCTAAAAATAGCACATCTCAATGTCACATTCTCCTCTGGTGTTCATGGAGTCAGGTGAGCGAATTAGGGCCATCATGGCCCTCTTGTTTATGAATTTGAAATAATTATTGTCCTCCATCTGATCACAACACTGTTGGAACTGCGCATGTGGCTACCACGACCAGAATTCACTGGCCGCAAACACAGTAGAATTTGGCGTCTATTTATTAAATTATTATTTTTTATTTTATTTGAATTCCGTGTGAGTGCTGAATTTTGTGTCAACACCATTTACAGAAAATATTGGTGATTTTCTAAACGAATATCGGAGAAATGCGACTATATATTTTGTGTCAATTTTCAACACCATTTACGGAAAAAAAATACTGATTTTTTAAAACAATATCGGCACAACTAAATACGGTGATAGAATTTTTGTCGACTTTTCAACACCATTGACGGAAATTATTACTGATTTTCTAAAAACAATATCGGCGAAGGTGTACTGAACTACTTTTTTTTTAAATAACCAGCCGTCTAATAGATCTGTGTATAATCGAGAGTATATCGTTAATTGTCATGTTGTCTCCGACAGTGAGGTGTTGCGGCACACATCAAAACGACACGTCAATTTCAAAACATTACCTAAGGGTCAGTCACCATTTACAGCTGTGTGGTGTCATCAGATCAACACCTCGTCACACACGACTGCTCATTATCGATTTTTGTCCACACAAAGCGACGTGTATTTACAATTAGATCTGTGTAATGTGTCGGGTGTAGCCAAATCTCATACATAAATTCGTAATTAGTCACAGATGTAGCCTTAAAATATAATCAATTTCGTTAAATTACGTCCTCAAGTTGACAGATATTTCAGAGCAGACGTCATCGTAATTTGCCGTTATTTATTTCCAAAATTAGCCGTATATTCTGTAAATGGCGTTGAAAGTTGACAATAAATTAAGACCAGATCAGTACGTTAAATCGCTATAGACGACAACTGACGATCCGATGAGAGAGAGAGTAATACCGTTTACGCGTATCCAATGTTAAATATACATCCTTATTTTTTTATGACTTTCGTAGTTTTTACCGAGAAATTCAAACCGTTTCTATTATTGGGGAACATAATATCATGATTAGCACACCGTTTCACTAAGCTGGGGCTACTCAGGGAATGGGATCACACGGTCTATTGTTTACACTGGATTAATGGTGGCCCCCATGAGGTATCAGGTAAATCTTATTTTTCAATAATACGACTGTGGTTTCTTCCTTTTAGTGATGACCATGTTCCAGCCGTTAACACTTATTTAGCAGCATTACTTATGTAGTTAGTCTGAACATTCTGCAGAGAAATTTGAATTGGACGGAATCGAGCTTTGTTTAAACTTAGTCCGGTTCATATGCACAGGTCAAAATATGAACTGAAAATGGCGCTTTGTGTGACAGAAATCCGTACGCGGACGAATAAAAAAAAAAATTTGTTATAAATATTACATATAGCGAAACAGCGGTAGCATCTACTGTTTTAATAATATGCATACATATTGTAATTAATGTTTAATAGTAATATACTTATGAATAATATACGATACTATGGTTTATACTCCAGCACTATGTTTTAAGGCTGTGTGATTTGCCTCAATATAAGCTGGATTAATTAATACTTATATTCATGCGCTTCATGAGAACATCAATACATTTAAAATATACAAATATTACTTAAAGGGGTACCGATATGATACATTTTAATAATATAAATATTGAAAATACACATTACAATCGCTTACAACATAAGTTATCGATCGAAAATAGTCACTGCATCGTGACCTATTTGACCGCATTACCTATTGCGCGGGTACCTCATCAAACCCCCTGTTTACATAGGTAACTGGGGGTATAGTAAGGTACGCTCGCTAATACAATGTTTGCGTAATGCCATTACAATTACACCATTCAGACAAAATTGTGAGTGCATTTTGCAAATTGGATTCAATTATTTTCTGCGATTTATTATCGTCGGCATACATGTCTGTTTGAATTCCTTTTGTACAAAGTGACAAGTCATTTATGAACAATAAAAGCCGTGGTGGACCCAAGATTGACCCTTGAGGCACGTACACCATTTACAATTTTCTGATCTGTAGACAATGAGTTGTTTAGAAAGACTTTTTGTTTTCTATTTTTCAAGTATGAAGAAAACCAACACAGTGTGTTCTTGGAAAATTTGAATAGTCCTAGTTTACATAAACGGATATTATGATCAACTAAATCAAAAGCTTTCTTAAAATCAACTAAAATGACACCCACCATTAATCCTTTATTGATTGCATCTAGCCATTTGCTAATTGTTGCAGTTAGTGCTGTTTCACATGAATGATTAGGTCGAAATCCAGATTGAGTTTTATGAAGTAAGTCGAACGATACTAAGTATTCCATCAATGAATCGTGTACATGTTTTTCCAATAATTTAGAAAGAACTGGTAAAATTGAAATAGGTCTGTAATTGTTGATGTCACATTTACTGCCACTTTTGTGAAGAGGTGTGACTTTAGCCGCTTTCCACTTATCATGAAAAATTGAGTTTTTGTCACGCCTGCTTTAGCAGAGGCGCGACTATAGTCGGCACTTTTTCCGTCGTCGTCATCCGCGTCATCCGTTTTTTTTGGAAGGCAAATGCGTTAAATTTATTGTTTTCTCAAGGTCAAGATCATTTATTTACTTTTAATGTTCACCGGTTTTGTAACAGAAATGCGTTATAAAGTTATTGTTTTTTCACAATATCTCTTTAACCCCTTGCCAGACTTTGATAATATTTCACATCAATGTTTGTCTAGGGATAATGCTTCATTACGCACACCCCCACATCCAAATTCTCAAGGCCAAGGTCATTTATTTACTTGTAATGTTCACCGGTTTTGTAACAGAAATGCGTTATAAAGTTATTGTTTTTTCACAATATCTCTTTAACCCCTTGCCAGACTTTGATAATATTTCACATCAATGTTTGTCTAGGGATGATACTTCATTACGCACACACCCACATCCAAATTATCAAGGTCAAGATCATTTATTTACTTGTAATGTTCACCGGCTTTGTAACAGAAATACGTTAAAGTTATTGTTTTTTCACAATATCTCTTTAACCCCTTGCCAGACATTGATAATATTTCATATCAATGTCTGTCTAGGGATGATGCTTCATTACGCACACCCCCACATCGAAAGTCTGAAGGTCATGGTCATTTATTTCCTTGTAATGTTCACCGGTTTTGTAACAGAAATGCGTTAAAGTTAGTGTTCTTTCACAATATCTCTTTAACCCCTTGCCAGACTTTGATAATATTTCACATCAATGTTTGTCTAGGAATGATGCTTCATTACGCACACCCCCACATCCAAATTTTGAAGGTCAAGGTCATTTATTTACTTGTAATGTTCACCGGATTTGTAACAGAAATGCGTTAAAGTTATTGTTTTTTCACAATATCTCTTTAACCCCTTTCCAGACATTGATAATATTTCACATCAATGTTTGTCTACGGACAATGCTTCATTACGCACACCCCCATATCCAAATTCTCAAGGTCAAGGTAATTTATTTACTTGTAATGTTCACGGTCAAATGCCCCGTGGCGGAATTCTTGTTTACTTTTAATGTTCACCGGTTTTGTAACAGAAATGCGTTAAAGTTATTGTTTTTTCACAATATCTCTTTAACCCCTTGCCAGACTTTGATAATATTTCACATCAATGTTTGTCTAGGGACAATGCTTCATTACGCACACCCCCACATCCAGATTATGAAGGTCAAGGTCATTTATTTACTTGTAATGTTCACCGGTTTTGTAACAGAAATGCGTTAGTTATTGTTTTTTCACTGTATCTCTTTAACCCCTTGCCAGACTTTGATAATATTTCACATCAATGTTTGTCTAGGGATGATGCTTCATTATGCACACCCCCACATCCAAATTCTCAGGGTCAAGGTCATTTATTTACTTTTAATGTTCACCGGTTTTGTAACAGAAATGCGTTAAAGTTATTGTTTTTTCACAATATCTCTTTAACCCCTTGCCAGACTTTGATAATATTTCACATCAATGTTTGTCTAGGGATGATGCTTCATTACGCACACCCTCATATCCAAATTCTGAAGGTGAAGGTCATTTATTTACTTTTAATGTTTACCGGTTTTGTAACAGAAATGCGTTAAAGTTATTGTTTGTTCACAATATCTCTTTAACCCCTTGCCAGACTTTGATAATATTTCACATCAATGTTTGTCTACTGATGATGCTTCATTACGCACACCCCCACATCCAAATTATCAAGGTCAAGGTCATTTATTTACTTTTAATGTTCACCGGTTTTTGTAACAGAAATGCGTTAAAAGTTATTGTTTCTTCACAATATCTCTTTAACCCCTTGCCAGACTTTGATAATATTTCACATCAATGTTTGTCTAGGGACGATGCTTCATTACGCACACTCCCATATCCAAATTCTCAAGGTCAAGGTCATTTATTTACTTTTAATGTTCACCGGTTTTGTAACAGAAATGCGTTAAAAGTTATTGTTTCTTCACAATATCTCTTTAACCCCTTGCCAGACTTTGATAATATTTCACATCAATGTTTGTTTAGGGATGATGCTTCATTATGCACACCCCCACATCCAAATTCTCAAGGTCAAGGTCAATTATTTACTTGTAATGTTCACGGTCAAATGCCTCAGCAGGCACGATACTGCTTCCGTGGCGGAATTCTTGTTTATACTGTTCTTACAAATGAAGGTTTATACTTTCTGCAATAACTGGAGCTGCAATTTTATTAATCTTGGACCTATATTATCACATCCTGTGGCTTTACTAACATTTATATACTTTTTAGATATTTTTCAACCTTAGCTTTGGAGATCTCAGGTATTGAAAAACTGGCGCCATTTGGAATTTTATAGTTAAAGAATAATCGAAGTTCATCAACGTTTGAGTTTAGCTGCTACAGAAGTGAAAAAATTGTTGAACTCATTGACCATTTCATTTACGTTGGTAATTTCAATTTGGTCTACTGTTATTGATGATATATTATTTGATTTGCATGTATTTTTACCAGCTCCTAATTCCTTGAATAACTTCCAAACACTACAAGGGTTATTATTATTTTCATCGACAATTGAGGCATATTGATTTTTCTTTGATTGTTAGGAGATTGACTACTTTATTTCTCCATATTTTATATTGTTCATTATTTGTTCACTTAAGTTTGTCTCTGCCTCATAGCATCGTTGATCTCTGGTGATAGCCATTTGGGTTGTGTGTTACGCTTGACTCCTTGTGTTTTAATTGGCATGTGAGCTATTGTTACCGCAATGTGTCCGTCGTCGTCCGTGAACATTTTCAAACGTCTTCTCCTCGGTAACCATTGGGTCCTATAGTCACCAAACTTCATGGTCATGGTAGGGGGATTACAAAATAGTTAAAATGACGTCGAATATGATCATGTTATATATCAAATCGAAGGTATCAACGAGGCGATCACTCTGGTGCATGTTTTGTCGAAATCGGATGGTTATGTCATCCAAGATGGCCGCCGAAAGGTCGAAAGGTCGTTCTTTTATTAGAGATTTCAAAATTCTTCTTCACATGAACCGCTTGGCCCATGGTAGCCAAACTTAAAATTGATGGTCCATGGGTGAAGCCTTTTCAGATTTGTTAAAATGGAAGTCATCACTAATCAAAGATGGCCACCGTCTAAAAATAGCATAAATTCTTAAAAAATCTTCTTCTCATGAACCGCTAGCCGGATTTCGAAGAAACTTGGTAGGAATGATCGATGTACAATGCTCTTTCAAAGTTGTGAAAATGGTGACCCCGGAGTCAAAAATGGGTGTGGCCCGTGGGGTCAAATTTTATTTTTGACTGAATATGGTCATGTCTATATCAAATCGAAGGTATCAAAGAGGCGATCGCTCTAGTACATTTTTGTCAAAATTGGATGGTCATGTCATCCAAGATGGCCACCGAAAGGTCAAAAGGTCGTTCTTTTATTAGAGATTTCAAAATTCTTCTTCACACAAACCGCTTGGCCCATGGTGGCCAAACTTCACAGTTATGGTCCATGGGTGAAGCCTTTTCAGATTTGTTAAAACGGAGGTCGTCGCTAATCCAAGATGGCCGCCGTCTAAAAATAGCACAAATTCTTAAAAAATCTGCTTCTCATGAACCGCTTACCGGATTTTGTCGAAACTTGGTAGGAATGATCGATGTAGAATGCTCTTTCAAAGGTGTTAAAATGGTGACCCCGAGGTCAAAAATGGGCGTAGCCCTGGGGTCAAATCTTATTTTTGACCGAATATGCTCATATCATATATGAAATTGAAGGTATCGATGAGGCGATTGCTCTGGTGCAATATTTGTCGGAATCGGATGATTATGTCATCCATGATGGCCGCCAAAAGGTCCATTTATTCAAGATGCGCAAAGTTTATTTCGATTTTTGAATCGACCCCGGAATCATAGATTATCTCCCCCTTTTGGACTTAGAATTTTCCAATTTTGGCTTGCAAGTCGTAAAACTTTGAAACCCTAATAGCTACACATCTTGGTATGTAGCTTCCTTATGATGTGTAGATGAGCCAAGTTTATTTTGATTTTTGAATCGACCCCCGGGTCATCGATTGTCTCCCTCTTTTTAGCTCACCAGAGCGAAGCTCATGTGAACTATTGTTACCGCAATGTGTCCGTCGTCGTCGTCCGTCGTAGTCGTCTGTCGTCCGTCGTCGTCCATGAACATTTTCAAACGTCTCCTCCTCGGTAACCATTGGGCCTATAGTCACCAAACTTCATGGTCATGGTCCTTAGGTAGGGGGATTACAAAATTGTTAAAATGACGTCATTACGTAATCCAAGATGGCCGCCGTCTAAAATATCACAAATTCTTCAAAAATCTTCTTCTTCAAGAACCGCCAACCGGATTTCGACAAAACTTGGTAGGAATGATCGATGTACAATGCTTTTTCAAAGTTGTTAAAATGGTGACACCGGGGTCAAAAATGGGCGTGGCCCGTGGGGTCAAATTGGGGTCAAATTTATTTTTGACCGAATATGGTCATGTCATATATCAAATCGAAGGTATCAACGAGGCGATCACTCTGGTGCAATTTTTGTCGAAATCGGATGGTTATTTCATCAAAGATGGCCGCCGAAATGTCAAACGGTCGTTCTTTTATTAGAGATTTCAAAATTCTTCTTCACATGAACCGCTTGGCCCATGGTAGCCAAACTTAAAAGTTATGGTCCATGGGTGAAGCCTTTTCAGATTTGTTAAAATGGAGGTCATCACTAATCCAAGATGGCTGCCGTCTAAAAATAGCATAAATTCTTAAAAAATCTTCTTCTCATGAACCGCCAACTGGATTTCGACGAGACTTGGTAAGAATGATCGATGTACAATGCTCTTTCAAAGTTGTTAAAATGGTGACCCCGGGGTCAAATTGGGGTCAAATTTTATTTTTAACCAAATATGGTCATGTTATATATCAAATCGAAGGTATCAACGAGGCGATCACTCTGGTGCATTTATTGTCAAAATTGGATGGTTATGTCATCCAAGATGGCCGCCAAAACGTCAAAAGGTTCTTTTATCAGAGATTTCAAAATTATTCTTCACATGAACCGCTTGGCCCATGGTAGCCAAACTTAAAAGTTATGGTCCATGGGTGAAGCCTTTTCAGATTTGTTAAAATGGAGGTCATCGCTAATCCAAGATGGCCGCCGTCTAAACGGATTTCGACGAAACTTGATAGGAATGATCGATGTACAATGCTCTTTCAAAGGTTGTTAAAATGGTGACCCCGGGGTTAAAAATGGGCGTGGCCCGTGGTGTCAAGTTTTATTTTTGACCGAATATGGTCATGTCTATATCAAATCGAAAGTATCAAATAGGCAATTGCTCTGGTACATTTTTTGTCGAAATTGGATGGTCATGTCATCCAAGATGGCCGCCGAAAGGTCAAAAGGTCGTTCTTTTATTAGAGATTTCAAAATTCTTCTCCACATGAACCGCTTGGCCCATGGTGGCCAAATTTTACAGTTATGGTCCATGGGTGAAGCATTTTCAGATTTGTTAAAACGGAGGTCGTCGTTAATCCAAGATGGCCGCCGTCTAAAAATAGCACAAATTCTAAAAAATCTGCTTCTCATGAACCGCCAGCCGGATTTCGACGAAATATGGTAGGAATGATTGATGTACAATGCTCTTTCAAAGGTGTTTAAATGGTGACCCCGAGGTCAAAAAATGGGCATGGCCCGTGGGGTCAAATTTTATTTTTTACCGAATATGCTCATGTCATATATCAAATTGAAGGTATCGATTAGGCGATTGCTCTGGTGCAATATTTGTCGGAATCGGATGATTATGTCATTCATGATGGCCGCCAAAAGGTCCATTTATTCGAGATGTTGAACGTCTTTTTCTCAGAAACCACATGGCCGATGCTGGCCAAACTTCATAGTAAGTTAAGATCCTTGGGTGAAGCATTTTCAAATTTGGTAAAATGAGAGTCTGGTGTTCATGGAGTCAGGTGAGCGAATTAGGGCCATCATGGCCCTCTTGTTTACTTAGAATTTGGCAATTTTGCCTTGTAACTAGGAAAACTTTTAAACCGGAAACTTGGTATGTAGGTTCCTTATGATGAGTAGATGTGCAAAGTTTATTTTGATTGTTGATTCAACATGGATTATCTCCCCTTTTGGACTTGGAATTTTGCCTAGTTTATTATCAAAGCGATATGTGGAGCATCCATGTTCTATGAACACATTTTCTAGTTTGAATGTAGTTCCACCCCTAAATGTGCTTTTGAATTGCGGCACTTTATGTGTTTGGCAGTTTAATATCAAACCATGAGTGTACACGTTGTAACAGCATACACCTCTCGTGAACTTCAGATACAAGGCGCGACCTTTGGTTCTAAATGTAATGTGCTTATTGGGAATTAAATGATAGATAGTGTTAAATTTCATAAATATTGGTGAAAGTCGCAATATGCGATTAATTGAGATGAAAAAGTTGAAATGCTGTGGTTTCATTGGTCGAGAAACTAGGGTACACAATAAAGTGACCGTGTCTCTGCAATATGTGATTATTGTGGTTAATAGTGGCCACTGATTTTTAGCACGTCGCGTAGTGAAAATGGGATCATTATATGGATAGAAAAGTTGTCTGTCCGTCTGTCTGTCAGTCATGTTTTCCATTCTGCTATAATTTCTTTACTGTTTGACCGATTTGCTTGAAACTTCATGTGCATGTTTTTTTATCATTCATATTTGCATTGCCCGCCCTACACATGCTCCCCTGTGCCCAAGGTCAAGGTCAAATAACTTTGAAATATCACATTCAGTAGATGTGTGCTCGTTTCTCTATTCTTCCATAACCCTTTAGTGTATAAGTGATTGGCTTTAAACTTCATGTGTATGATTCTCATCATTCATATTTTCATTCCTCGCCAAATCCCCATGTACACCTCCGTGCCCAAGATCAAGGTCAAATAACTTTCACATTCAGTAAATGCGTGCGAGTTTCTATATTCTATAATTTCTTTAATGTGCGAGTGATGTGCTTTAAATGTCATGTGTATGTTTCTAATCCAACCACCACAGCACTTAGATACTTGCCGTTGGTGGTGTTCTTGTTTTAGAAATTAAGGCAAATTATATTTTGTATTTGCAGGTTGCGACCAGTGGATATATCAGTCATGAAGCATCTCCATAACAAAGTCAACATTGTACCTCTCATAGCGAAAGCCGACATGCTTACGAAACCTGAAGTCAAACGATTGAAAGAGAAGGTTGGTTCCTTAATCCAGCTCGTCAAAAACATTGTATAGCATTGCAAGTCCTAGTACGGCAATTGAAGGGATCAGTGGATGAAGGGGACTAACTTATTTTTGTCTCACCCTCGATAGTGGAAAGTGAGACATAGCGGTCACATTCCGGTGCTAGCAGCGGTGGCGTTGTCGTCAACAATTTTGGATGTAAATTTTGGACTTTGTCCAAATTTCGCATATCTCTTGATCTGTTTGTCGGATCATTACCAAATCAATATGTTCCCCACAGTTTCTCCAATCTGCTACCGGTACATTCATGTGTCGATGGGCCACATTTCTTGAGAGGGGATTAGAGAGGGGATTAGCCTGCGTACTAATGCCAGAGAGGGGATTAGCCTGCGTACTAATGCCAGAGAGGGGATTAGCCTGCGTACTAATGCCAGAGAGGGGATTAGCCTGCGTACTAATGATGCCCTTGTTTTATATGTGATGGTAAAAAATGTGTTATATGTGTTACAACGTTATGAATGTTTGTAATCGGTAGTAACAACACACAATTCAAAGATTTTGGCAGCCATTTTTAAAATTGAATGCTTGATTTAATGAAGTACAAGATGTATTCTAAATCATTTTATATTCAAATTGTTAATGAATTACAGCAATTTACCCATTTAATGTTGACCCAATTGAAAGTTAATAGTCCTAATTAAAGCCATATAATACTGTTTTGTTCAGCCAGCGGCACAGACAACCAGCTTTGATAGGCTACTAAATCTGAAAATCATACTCACCAAAAGAGGGGGGTTCATTGTCCGCCCAAGGTGTATACATATATATTTAGTTTTTGACATACAGATTACTTAAATATAGCTCATAAATGTCTTGTGGTACTTGTTGCGAATGTTGTTGCATAGCCATCAGATATCCATTGGCAGAGTACTGTCGGCATCGGACGCAAGCAGACTATTATTATTAGTAAAATTTCCAAAAAGTTGTCTTTTTGCCACACCCACAAATATTAATCCAAAAACACACAGAGCACTAGACTAGGAAGCAATGTTTATAAACAAAATTTTGCTTTTTTAGCTCACCTGAGTGAAGCTCATGTGAGCTATTGTTACCGCAATGTGTCCGTCGTCCGTCGTCCGTCTTCGTCCGTCGTCCGTGAACATTTTCAAACGTCTTCTCCTCGGTAACCATTGGGTCTATAGTCACCAAACTTCATGGTCATGGTCCTTAGGTAGGGGGATTACAAAATTGTTAAAATGACGTCATTACGTAATCCAAGATGGCCGCCGTCTAAAAATAGCACAAATTCTTAAAAAATCTTCTTCACAAGAACCGCCAACCGGATTTCGACAAAACTTGGTAGGAATGATCGATGTACATTGCTCTTTCAAAGTTGTTAAAATGGTGACCCTGGGGTCAAAAATGGGCGTGGCCCGTGGGGTCAAATTGGGGTCAAATTTTATTTTTGACTGAATATGGTCATTTCATATATCAAATTGAAGGTATCAATGAGGCGATCACTCTGGTGCATTTTTTGTCGAAATCGGATTGTTATGTCATCCAAGATGGCGGCCGAAAGGTCAAAAGGTCGTTCTTTTATTAGAGATTTAAAAATTCTTCTTCATATGGAACCGCTTGGCCCATGGTAGCCAAACTTAAAAGTTATGGTCCATGGGTGAAGCCTTTTCAGATTTGTTAAAATGGAGGTCATCGGTAATCCAAGATGGCCGCCGTCTAAAAATAGCATAAATTCTTAAAAAATCTTCTTCTCATGAACTGCTTGCCGGATTTCGACGAAACTTTGTAGGAATGATCGATGTACATTGCTCTTTCAAAGTTGTTAAAATGGTGACCCTGGGGTAAAAAATGGGCGTGGCCCGTGGGGTCAAATTGGGGTCAAATTTTATTTTTGACTGAATATGGTCATGTCATATATCAAATTGAAGGTATCAATGAGGCGATCACTCTGGTGCATTTTTTGTCGAAATCGGATTGTTATGTCATCCAAGATGGCCGCCGAATGGTCAAAAGGTCGTTCTTTTATTAGAGATTTCAAAATTCTTCTTCACATGAACCGCTTGGCCCATGGTAGCCAAACTTAAAAGTTATGGTCCATGTGTGAAGCCTTTTCAGATTTGTTAAAATGGAGGTCATCGCTAATCCAAGATGGCCACCATTTAAAAATAGCACAAATTCTTAAAAAATCTTCTTCTCATGAACCGCTAGCCGGATTTCGACGAAACTTGGTAGGAATGATCGATGTACAATGCTCTTTCAAAGTTGTTAAAATGGTGACCCCGGGGTCAAAAATGGGCGTGGCCCGTGGGGTCAAATTTTATTTTTGACCGAATATGGTCATGTTATATATCAAATCGAAGGTATCAATGAGGCGATCACTCTGGTACATTTTTTGTCCAAATCGGATTGTTACGTCATCCAAGATGGCCGCCGAAATGTCAAAAGGTCGTTCTTTTATTAGAGATTTCAAAATTCTTCTTCACATGAACCGCTTGGCCCATGGTAGCCAAACTTAAAAGTTATGGTCCATGGGTGAAGCTTTTTCAGATTTGTTAAAATGGAGGTCATCGCTAATCCAAGATGGCCGCCATCTAAAAATAGCATAAATTCTTAAAAAATCTTCTTCTCATGAACCGCTAGTCGGATTTCGACGAAACTTGGTAGGAATGATCGATGTACATTGCTCTTTGAATGTTGTTAAAATGGTGACCCCGGGGTCAAAAATGGGCGTGGCCCGTGGGGTCAAATTGGGGTCAAATTTTATTTTTGACTGAATATGGTCATGTCATATATCAAATTGAAGGTATCAATGAGGCGATCACTCTGGTGCAATATTTGTCGGAATCGGATGATTATGTCATCTATGATGGCCACCAAAAGGTCCATTTATTCGAGATTTTTAACGTCCTTTTCTCAGGAACCACATGGCCGATGCTGGGTGAAGCATTTTCAGATTTTGTAAAATGAGTCATCGCTTAATCCAAGATGACCGCCATCTAAAAATAGCACAATTTTTTTAAAACACATGAACTCAATGTGACATTCTCCTCTGGTGTTCATGGAGTCAGGTGAGCGAATTAGGGCCATCATGGCCCTCTTGTTTAGCTCACCTGAGCGAAGCTCATGTGAGCTATTGTACCGCAATGTGTCCGTCGTCGTCTGTCCGTCGTCGTCCGTGAACATTTTCAAACGTCTTCTCCTCGGTAACCATTGGGCCTATAGTCACCAAACCATGGTCATGGTCCTTAGGTAGGGGGATTACAAAATTGTTAAAATGACGTCATTACATAATCCAAGATGGCCGAATGATTGATGTACAATGCTCTTTCAAAGTTGTTAAAATGGTGACCCCGGGGTCAAAAATGGGAGTGGCATGGCAGGTGGGGTCAAATTGGGGTCAAATTTTATTTTTGACCGTATATGGTCATGTCATATATCAAATCAAAGGTATCGACGTGGCGATCACTCTGGTGCATTATTTGTCGAAATCGGATGGTTATGTCATCCAAGATGGCCGCCAAAATGTCAAAAGGTCGTTCTTTTATTACATTTCAAAATTCTTCTTCACATGAACCACTTGGCCCATGGTAGCCAAACTTAAAAGTTATGGTCCATGGGTGAAGCCTTTTCAGATTTGTTAAAATGGAGGTCGTCGCTAATCCAAGATGGCCGCCATCTAAAAATAGCACAAATTCTTAAAAAAATCTTCTTCTCATGAACCGCCAGTCGGATTTCGATGAAACTTGGTAGGAATGATCGATGTAGAATTCTCTTTCGAAGGTGTTAAAATGGTGACCCCGAGGTCAAAAAATGGGCGTGGCCCATGGGGTCAAATTTTATTTTTGGACCGAATATGCTCATGTCAAATATGGACCGAATGAAATTGTCATATATGAAATTGAAGGTATCGATTAGGCGATTGCTCTGGTGCAATATTTGTTGGAATCGGATGATTATGTCATCCATGATAGCTGCCAAAAGGTCCATTTATTCGAGATTTTGAACGTCTTTTTCTCAGGAACCACATGACCGATGCTGGCCAAACTTAATCATAGTAAGTTAAGATCCTTGGGTGAAGCATTTTCAGATTTGGTAAAGTGAGAGTCATCGCTTAATCCAAGATGACCGCCATCTAAAAATAGCACAATTTTTTTTAAACACATGAACTCAATGTCACATTCTCCTCTGGTGTTCATGGAGTCAGGTGAGCGAATTAGGGCCATCATGGCCCTCTTGTTTATTAAACCATTCAAACATCGCAGTAAACTATTTCACCGACGACAGTAACTTATTCTAGACACTATAGGCCTATAGTATACAGCATTCAGTGACCGGGGCTGTCATAATCCGTAAGATCCTCCTGGCTATCCGTATTGTCCGCGTCACCGTCATACTCAATGTCGCCAGATGCAGAGACGTTCTCCATGAACTGCTCTCCCATGTCCACATCATCACGGGTGAAACCTTCAAACTCGTCTGCTTCCTCATCGTCAGACTGCTGGAACAAACGGTCCTCCGAGCTATCGAGGGCTGAGTTGATGCCACACTTTTTGAAAGACTTGCGCACCATCTCTGGAGTAATAGTGCATCACGCATCCTTAATCCTTCCTTCGGTGCCTTCCTATTACCTGCGGCAGTATGTTCGACTGGTCCTTCAAACATCCACTGATCATACAACTCAGCCATCCGCGCCTTAAATGGCTTGTTCCATAACACGTTGGCAGGCTGCAGACGACACGTATGACCACCAGGTATCATGCAAATGCCTGCGTTGCAGACATGATGGACATGCTTCTTCACCTTAGCTGTTAAGTGTCCGTGAAATGCATCCCAAACTAGCAGTCTGTGTCTCCTGTTATTTTTGCCAAATAGTTTGTTGAGCCAAAAAACAATGCTGTCTTCATTGGCCCATGACTTCTTTCCGGACCCACACATGTACAGAATAACACCACTCGATACATCCTGTTTGGGAAATGGTCATACCCCGATGAGATGACCGAGTGGCGCCATTTTGGTGCCATCAGCATACGCGCCTAACGTGACAGTCAGTTTTTCCTTCTCATGCCCGGTAGACAACGCAGTAACACTACTGGCTCCTTTATTATCCAAGGTCACCTTTCCCGGCATCTCCATCCACACCGGAGTTTCGTCCATGATTGCAATCTCAGAGTTTCCGCATTCTAATAGTAAAACATAAAAACGGTCATCAAATAGTTCTCCCGAGTGCTGGACCAGGTGCGTCGTCCGCCTGAATGAAATGTTTTTTCACTTTTTAAACCGACGAAACCATCATCACGATGCTTTAAATGACTGATTTCCGCCAGCCTTGTCTAGGTGAAGAGCCTCGTACTTCAGGGCTTTACCGGTCACACGTACACCTGCGGATCTCCGGTCATTAAACCAAGTCAGTAGCTGTTCTTCAATATCCGGGTATCCCACACATTTGCCTGCACCAGTAGCACATTTCCGTGATTTTGCGAATGTTTCTAGTTTGTCTTTTGTCTGGACCCATTCGCAAACTCGTTTTCTGTCCACATTAAATAGTTTACTGGCAAAATGTTTGCCCTTTTGTTCGGCCACTTCTATGACTTTCAGTTTGAAAGATGCCGTGTACGACTTTAGTCCAAGTAAGCACTAACTGACTAAGGAAATTATCACTTATAATCAACATATTTTTACATTAATCAGTGTACTAACGATTAATATTCCGGTTACGAACACCGTTATCTTTGTTGTGGTGCGCCTAGTGAGAAGCGGGTAATACAGAGACTAGAAGCGTGCAAAAATAAAGTCATAACTTTTGGCTACAATCACTAACACAGAAAGAATAATAACACAAAATATAATTGCATTTCCTAAAGTAAAAACATGTAGCGAGTGGGATTATTTATCCCAATACAACATTTGTTCCCATTATTGTTAGTACTTTGTTTGAACTTCGAAAAATTTCAGTTAAAGTTTTTAATGGTGGGGGGGGGGTGGGGTCTGCTCCGACAATGGCCGACAGTGTTACGTCTGGACTCTGGACCGATTGGCATTCTGAAATTTTAGAAGCCCTGGTTGATAACATTTTGTAAATTAAAATGTAACTTATGTTCATGAATGTTCTCATATTTACCATGCTGCTGCATATGTTCATTCCATAGCCTACACATTTGGCCTCCATGTCTATTGCAAGACTAAATTACCATAAAGTTTTGGTTTATCATTCCAGGGAGCGGCTGGTTACTTGCTGTAGTCTGTAAATGACCTTGCTATTGAACGGATGTAAACCCCAACAAGTCAGTCAATAAATCAGTTGTCACCATTATGTCCCCCACTGTTACAGGTGCTGCGGGAGGTGGAGCGCCACTGTATCCAGCTGTACCAGTTCCCCGACTGTGACAGTGACGAGGATGAGGACTTCAAACTCCAGGATAAGGAACTAAAGGTGGGCCACAGTTGTCTCCCTTGACAGGACACGGAATGTAAGGTTGCCGATAGTTCTCTCCCTTGACAGGACACAGAACGTAAGGTGGGTCACAGTTCTCACCCTTGACAGGACAATGAACTTAAGGTGGGTCACAGTTCTCTCCCTTGGCAGGACAAGGAACTTAAGGCGCACATGCCACAGTTCTCTCCCTTGACATGACACAGAACTTAAGGTTGCCCACAGTTCTCTCCCTTGACAGGACACAGAACTTAAGGTGGGTCACAGTTCTCTATCTTGACAGGACACATAACTTAAGGTGGGTCACAGCTCTCTCCCTTGACAGAACACAGAACTTAAGGTTGCCCACAGTTCTCTCCCTTGACAGGACACAGAACTTAAGGTGGGTCACAGTTCTCTCCCTTGACAGGACACATAACTTAAGGTTGCCCACAGTCCTCTCCCTTGACAGGACACAGAACATAAGGTAACGCCAACAGTTCTAACCCTTGACAGGACAAGGAACTTAAGGTGGGCCACAGTTATCTCCATTGAAAGAACATTAAACTTATAGCCCGTGAGCCAATAACCGAAACCCTCCCCCCCTGTGGGATTTTTGCAGACATATATTTCCTGAAACTACATTCAATTATGAGTGTTAATCCGTTGTCTGCGCTCTGTAACCCGATGGATGAACATATGGCGCCGTTTTCAAGTATGTCACCCTCGGTATTTTTAGTATCTTGAAAAATCACATTTTTTTATAAAAATTGCCTAACTTATATCCTTTTGTTCGAATAAGATGGTATTTTCATACGTTTTCCGACATTTTGAACACCATGGAATAGAATAATATACAATTGAAATAAATTTGACAATCTAGAAGTCATATTTTACAGGTTTTATTACCACCCACCCAATTTCAATGGTAAAATATACATGTTAATAACTTTATGAAAAGTTGGCGTTTTTTTCATTTTATCAATGTCAATGTAGTCTAGTAGGGCCAATTGAACATATCCAATGTATATACGTCGACTATTTAGTGTCTACCACAAAATATACAAAGTGAAAAATAACGTATTTTCGACCATTCCCCACCCACTAATTTTACAATGGCAATTTAACAGGTATGTAATATTATGCAATTTAACAACATTATAACCGCTTACTATGGATTGAAAACAACTCAAATATGTAACATTATTGTCCATACTTACTAAATACACCATGAGTCCGTGTTTTCGTCCGTCTGTACGGACATTTCTCAAATAAAAAATGACGCTACCGATTTTGAAATATATCCGAATATTCAAACATTTCGGGGCACTAGATCATTATCGGCAACAGTAGTTGATCTACAACATTAATAATCTCGTTATAGTGGCGAGACAATCCTCACAGCATCAGGCAAGATGAAACACAATAGGCAAAAACTGAAACCACATATAATACAATTCAAGAGGCAACATACATCATGGTTTACAGTATTCAACTTGCAATACAAAATATTCTACATGTTGTTCAAGTCAAAACATCGCACCTGTGGCGAGGCAATCCTCACAGCATCAGGCAAGATGAAACACAATAGGCAAAAACGTAATCCACATATAATACAATTCAAGAGGAAACACATGTCATGGTTTACAGTAATCAACTTGCAATACAAAATATTCTACATGTTGTTCAAGTCAAAACATCGCACCTGTGGCGAGGCAATCCTCACAGCATCAGGCAAGATGAAACACAATAGGCAAAAACGTAATCCACATATAATACAATTCAAGAGGAAACACATGTCATGGTTTACAGTAATCAACTTGCAATACAAAATATTCTACATGTTGTTCATGCCAAAACATCGCACCTGTGGAGAGCAATCCTCACAGCATCAGGCAAGATGAAACACAATAGGCAAAAACTTAATCCACATATAATACAATTCAAGAGGCAACATACATCATGGTTTAAAGTATTCAACTTGCAATACAAACTATTCTACATATTGTTAAAGTCAAAACATCGCACATGTGGCGAGGTAATCCTCACAGCATCAGGCAAGATGAAACACAATAGGCAACAGCTTGATCCACATATAATACAATTCAAGATATATATCATGGTTTACAGCATTCAACTTGCAAAAGAAAAAAGTATACATTTTGTTAATGTCAAAACATCGCATCTATGGCGAGGCAATCATCACAGCATCAGGCAAGATGAAACACAATATACAAACGTTCCAGCCACATATAATACAATTCAAGAGGCAAAATACATCATGGTTTACAATATTCAAATTGCGATCCTCACAACATCAGGCAAGTTATGTGAAGTTCTAATTGTAAGAGTTGGTTAAGATAAATTCAGACTAGTCATACGCGTCATCAGTGTCAAACATGGCATCAAGTAGGCTCTCTGCTTCAGGATCTTCTATTTCATCAGTATCAGGTACGTCATCCCGTTCCTCTATTAACATGCCCCATGCAGGCACCGGGGCGGGATCAACTGATCCTGAGAATAGTGCTGCAGTAGCCATTGCTTGTCGTAAAAGGCGACTAAACTGGCTTAACGATTGGGTTCATACTTTCCGGAACCCACTATACCAGATTTGGCCCTCACGTACATTTTTGGCTTTCTTGTATGTGAGAGTTGAGTCGGGCTATGCCCCATATATAAAAGTAAGATTAGCGCTAATCCTATTACTTTTAGGGGATGGGATAAATGATGCTGGTGTGGCGAGGGCCTGGCACCAGATCAGGTTGTTCTAATTTCAGGACTGAATATATATTTTGATTGTAAATATTGAGTTCTGAAGTTGGGATTTACCCCCCTTGGACAGGTGGATATGGGACTCGACCCCCGTTGACCCGTCTGCGTGTAGACTCCCTGAGGCTTGTACCTCTATGTCAGAAAAGCGGACGTTAAACCCTATTCACTCACTCACTCACTCCTCTATTAACAGATCAACCATTTCGCTTGGCAGGTGATCTCCTTCTGTCCACTTGCATTCTAACAAGCCATTGTTAACTTCCCATCCATGTTCATCTGGTGGCGGTATGTCTGCATCACGCCGGTCAGCATTGTTCCAAATGAGCGTTTGATAGTTGGCTCTTGCTACATGCATTTTCAGTGACGATCTGCATGGTGGTAAAAGGCTCAGGTCAGCCCCATTGTACGTCGAAAGAAGATCGCCAGACCTGGGGCTACACTTTTGTAGAAATAGCTCAATTCGTAGCTTGTTGATATCTGTAATGTCTGATTTGTTGTACAGCAAGCATACAAAGTGTTCAAGCGTTTGAAATAGCTTTTCATCAACAGACTGAGACATTCCCAACTTCTGGAAGGCTTCAATAAACTCTGGATACCGCTGGAGTGTAACACATCCGTGTCTGGGGATCTCACAATAATGGTGCTGTTCTCTGGTGTATGCAGTGCATGATACTCACAATGCAGGATTAGCCGTGTATCCGCCTCCTCTTGCGATGAGTGCAACTCCTCTATCTCAACAGTTTGTGTAGTCTTACCATCAGTGCTAGTTAGCTGCATACATTGCTCCCCGCTTACAAACTGAATAGTCTTGCCGATCAGCTTTGGAGCGTACTTATCTTGCATCCATTCAGATATGAGAAGTCTAATTAGTTGTGTTTTGTTTGAATTGTTTGACAAGAACAGTTTCCAATCTCGTGGAACTTTTGTGAGAGGCCCTTTTATAATGTAAGTCTTTGATGTACCCCTGCGTAGTCGCTCACATGCTTTTATTGACAAGTCTTGGTATGTATCTGTCACAAAATCAACACGCTCAACTTTCGGGAGCTGATGATATATGTTATCTGCAAGATCCGCGAATGTGTTTGGCAAAGCGGTCTGCATGTGTAACAGTGCATTGCCGTCTATAATATAGCTCACTTGACCCGTCGGAGGTACATCAACACTATGTGATTGTCCTTCAAGCTGGTGCATGAGTTTAGCTTTATCAGTGGTGAGCGACCATGGCACAGGTCCCAATGGGTAGCTAAGCACCTTTTCCATGTCAATGTTATGTTTGAGAGCAAGTGAAATTAGCTGCCCAAATATATTTCGTTCAGTTACTAAATATTTTGTCTTTCTCTGCGTACCAGTGAGCTTCACAGCTTTAGCGAGTGATGCAAATGTTTTCAGGCACAACTGTTTTATTGGTGCATGAAAGCTGACTGACGTTTCAACAAACCGCTCCTGGACAAACCGCGCAAACCTTTGTTTTCCTGTCATTTCTGCAGACAGTAGATCGTCAACGACATCTTTAGGAGCTGGCGCCCCTGAAGATATGCAATAGAGCGATTCATCTGATACTTCACTAACCCTGTCTCGAAACTCCGAGTATGATGACAATGCTTTCATGCATTTGTCATTTGTCATGAACTCCAATAATCTGTCATTACTGGGCTCTTTTGCAAGAGCATCCAATATGGCTCTTTCATCTGGTCCGAACATTTCCCCCTCTGAAGCTTCAAACGCCCGTATCAATTGACGTTCTAAACCCTCGAGGAAAAGTTTGTGGAACCGCAAAGCGCGGTTGTAATGTTTTCCTGTCATTACCTTGTTGATATATCCACTAGCACATATACCCGATTCGATTATGATTTCTTCGAAACCACTTCCCTTCAGATACTTTCCAAGAGCTCCTAGATATGAACATGTCGTGTGGAATATGCCCATACGGACAAACACATCACTGTACCGTTCTGGGTTTTTGCCAGATGATGGCATATGCTTTCCGTGCACGGCCAAATCAAATGTAACTATTGAACTGTGTTGTCCAACTTCTTTTGTTGCAGCCCGTGTAATGTTCAAAACATGCTGAACTGTTTTTATTTAACGGTCTTTATCTGCTGCAGCAACAAACCAACTCAAACAAAAGTATAGGTCGCAAGCGAAACATGCATGCAGCCCCCTTGTAATATTACTAACACAGACATGTATCCGATAACCGCATTCTCATTTCGACCTAATTATATTAACTTTATGTAATTTTCACAATTAACAAAATGGAATTGCGCCATATGCTTGAACAACGACAAAAATACCCGAAATGGCCATCATATAATACCTGTTTCGCGGCCATTTTGAAAATAATTACCGTTGATAGCACACCAGACATAATTCAAATCGATGTGAAAAAGGATCTGCCATGTGAATATGTTGCTACTGACATGATTACATTGTAGGTAGCTCATCGTGTGGTGAAAAAAAATGTTGCAAGCATAAACAATTAAGTATTTTGGCGGCCATTTTGATAATTGTGGCTATTTGAGGATCGTATCCAATATAAAACTTATTGTAAGTCATTTTATACTCAATTGGTGAAAAAATGATATCGCTTAACTTGGAAGAACGTGATTTAAATGACACATATCGGCCTGAACTAAAACCACCCAGTTTTGTATGGCGGCCATTTTGGAAAAATGGCCGCCATTTGTTCATCCATCGGCTTTGTAGGCGCAGACAATCAGGTTTGATAGACAATAGGTTACTGAATCCGAAAATCATACTGACCAAAAATCCCACAAGGGGGTGAGGGGGGGTTATTGGTGGCTCAAGGTCTATTAAGGGACAGTTGAAAATGGCCAAAATTCACTGCTTTTCTGAAGGCGTCGGGTGACATATAAAAATCACTGTCTATTAAAAAATACTCGCAAATGAAATACAAATCAAATAAAAATGCAGTAACCGCACCAGATGTGTATATTTATTTTTTTACAAAGTTACCCCACCCACCTATTTTTGGCCAGAAAAGCTTCCCAAAGTCAAGAAATCTTCATAAACCTATTTATCTGGACACACTGGTGTAAGAGTCGGTTGCAGAGTCGGTAGTGAAGTATTTAGAAAATCGTCCACCCCCTGTTTAAGGCTAGCCACGCAATGTCCTGTGAGACCTTAATGGAAAATGTTTTTTCCCCGAAACTGCTTATCTCGCTCTATATTGCTAATTTCATCAATTTTATGTAAAACGCAGCCAAAGAAAAATGTACGAAATGAATCTGCTGTCGAAATGGGGCGCGGATATCGCCCCGCCATCCCCCCCCCCCCCCCCCCCACCCAGAATGGCGAAACACGAAGTTTCCTTTCGGTCTATCGACTTTAAAATACCATGCTTACCTCGAGCCCTGCTGAACCCTGCATATTTGAGTGCAGTAAACTAAAACTGCTGGATGTTATCTTGGGACTTGTTCTTCGTCAAACAATACTGGTTACAGGTAAAAAAAGACACCTTGAAAATAGTTGACAGTTGAAAATAGCCAAAATTGACTGCTTTTCTGAGGGCGGCGGGTGACTTATAAAATTACCGCATCTCACAATCAGTTAAGGAGGCTCTTGCGACAAATATTGAAAAATACTCGCAAATGAAGTAGAAATAGTGTGCCACAATAAAAATGCAGTAACCGCATCAGATCAAAGTTAACCCACCCCCACCTACCTATTTTTGGCCAGAAATTTCAACTGAATTTGTTGGAATTATTTTCATGAAAATATGAGGCACAGGGGCTTTGTTATGACTTGTTCTGACTTGTTAACACCACACCATTTACTGAAAATGATTCCAAATTTGAGTCATAACCACCTCAAATTTTCGCAACAAATGCCAAAAAATACCTTAAATTCTGACGCTAAACCATAACGGTGAGACAGCATAGCATGCGCCATTTTCCAAGATGTCAAAATCAACCGAAGCTAACATTCAGTTTCGTAGAATTATGAAATATTCTAAGAAATACACCTAGTCAAGCTTCCCAAAGTCAAGAAATATTCATAAACCTATTTTTCTAGACACACTGGTGTAACGTGCAGAGTCGGTAGTGAAGTATATAGAAAATTGTCGACCCCCTTTTTAAAGCTATCTGCGTACTGTCCAGTGATAACTAAGGTGGGCCACAGTACTCTCCATTGACAGGACAAGGAACTTAAGGTGGGACACAGTTCTCTCCCTTGACATGACACAGAACTTAAAGGCCCTGAACGGCTCAGTATTACAATATTCCGATTTTTTCAAACACAAAAACATGTTTGCCAACTGATTTAGTACACAAAACTAACATATACTGCCTAATAGATACATCTCAAGTCTTGAGATTTACATCTTAATCGCAATGTGAACACAACAAAAACTTTTTTTGTGTACCACTCAGTGCAAAATGTCAATATTGACAATTTCGGAAAACTCGGAAGCGAGTCGATAAACTCCGGCTATTGGAATTCATCGGCCGCGAATCGGGGAGTTGAGGAGTTGACCCGAGCGTCTATCGGAAAATCGATCGGGCTTTGAAACACGCATCTGCTGTTTGTTTATCAACAAATATTGATATTTTCATCGACTACAAACTCATTTTTGTACCAAAATGAATGCAAACATTTTCAAAGTGTGTGTAACTAGAAACCTGTTGGATTTATGTGTGGGAAAACCCAATAGGAGGCCAAATTCGGCAACTTGAGCCATATAGGGGCTTTAAGGTGGTCCACAGTTCTCTCCCTTGACAGTACACAGAACTTAAGTTGGCCACAGTTCTCTCCCTTGACAGGACACAGAACTTAAGGTTGCCCACAGTTCTCTCCCTTGACAGGACAAGGAACTTAAGGTGGGTCACAGTTCTCTCTTGACAGGACACGGACCTTAAGGTGGGCCACAGTTCTCTCCCTTGACAGGACAAGAAACTTAATGTGGGCCGCAGTTCTCTCCCTTGACAGGACACAGAACTTAAGGTGGGTCACAGTTTTCTCCCTTGACAGGAAACAGGACTTAAGGTTGCCCACAGTTCTCTCCCTTGACAGGACAAGGAACTTAAGGTGGGTCACAGTTCTCTCCCTTGACAGGACACAAAACTTAAGGTGGGCCACAGTTCTCTCCCTGACATGACAAGGAACTTAAGGTAGGTCACAGTTCTCTCCCTTGACAGGACACTGAACTTAAGGTGGGCCACAGTTCTCTCCCTTATCTTAAGGTGGGCCACAGTTCTCTCCCTTGATAGGACACAGAACTTAAAGTGGGCCACAGTTCTCTCCCTTGACAGGACACAGAACTTAAGGTTGGTCACAGTTCTCTCCCTTGACAGGACACTACTTTAGATGGGCCACAGTTCTCTCCCTTGACATGACACAGAACTTAAAGGTCGCGTTACAAACTATCATTTATTTTCCTCAAAACGCTCTAAAAACAACAAAGGCGACCCTAATAACAGACATGTAATTTAATATATATACGTTAATCGTTATTTTTTCCTTCGCCTAGTTATACTTGGATTATTTATAATTGTCAGCAATGACTATCTGTGCGGAAGTCGGTTGTAATTCACGGTCAAACAGACGATCGAGCCAGAATCAGAAAAAATGTAAATGTTTCTATTTTTTTTACACAATGATGACATAATCTCCGACATTTCGTAAATTGATTCTGCAATGCTTTACAGAATGTTACTTCGGCATACTTGTGTTTTGACAATTTCGAGTTGAAATGAATTCTTTATTTTGAGATGAAATAATCAATGACATGCGTGTGTAGGTATGTTCAAACAGATGCCACCGGACGTCATTAATAGTTTGGCATAGCATTTTGTTTATCTGTCCTAGTCAGTGACAGACGTGTGAAGATACGTTCAAACGGTTGCCCGCCGGATGCTAACAATAATGTGGCAGGTGTATATTGAATCCGCGAGGCCACACCTATGCCAAGCTGATTGGTTGAGTCCAGTTTGACAGACATGGAAGAATAGATACAGTGTGCACATTAGGATGCTTTCTACAGTTCCGAAAATCCAATCTTGATGTGTTTGTTTTTACACATGGATGAATGTTATATTGCAGGACAAAAATTGTGTAACTTGAATGTCCACTCGCTTATTTTTCCGTAAATACTGTTTTTGAATACTGAAATATAACTAAATCACATATTTTGTTCTTTGACAGATAAAAAGAATTAAAAGTATTATATTTAATTTTCACATCGACAGTAAACTCTTTAATATTTCCTATCTATTTGGCTACTGACTTGTTTCAAATAAATAGAAAATGTTTGGACTTGATGTTAAAAACTAAAGATGTTTTCCAGAAGAAAATTGTTGTTTTGCCAAATGGGGGTTATGTCGATTAAACATAGCTTGGTCCTATAATTATGTGGCTGTGACTGGAGAAATGGGGTTTGTGTGATTTGTGACCAGTGTAGGTCCTAATCAAATATAACACTCCTGTAGTCGAAATACGATCTAGATTGCATGTTAGTGTGTTTTATTGAAGGAATGCCGAAAAGTGCAGATCCTGTTCAGACTGAACTGGATCTACACTGGTTGCAAACGCCCTATAAGCCACGTGTTGTGTTTCGCTTATTGCCCCTTCTCGGTGCCCGGTGGCAGGGACCATTGGCGGGGCAATTAATCGCTCTGATAAGTACAGCGGATGTTGACACAATCTTCATACAACACCCCACCCCCGTGGCAATTAGAGCGACTAATCTTCCCACTGCTGTCACCCTGGGCATTTGGCGATCCCATGTACAGCATTGTTTCATTGTAAGTGGACAATGGCCTACAAGAATGACGTTATGACAGTTTGACCAACATAGCACCAGACCCATCTATGCACCTGACAGCTCTGATAAGTGTCTACTCTGTTGCCCGTCTGATTTAGCATTATATATAAGTACTATCGGGGGAAAAACATAGATTGTAACCTGACGATGTAAATATAAATACATCTATATACAGACTGGTATCCTACAGCTGTTGAAAATTGCACAGTATGTCCATTTTGTCACCCACTGTCGCATTTCAGTATGTAGTTTGTAACTAGATCATTCTTATATTTTTACAGTACAGTACAGTCCCATATATTTATATCAGCGCTCTAATAAACTGGAGTTCTAAGTAGTCTGTTGAACTATTACGTGTAATAATCGTATTATTCATTCATTTCGGAAGTACTACTAGACCAGGCATTATTTGATATGACCTCGGACAAATAGCAACAGAAAGTGTCTCAACTGTTTTATGTTCTTGGATGTGTCCACTATAACATATAAAAACTCTTAAGGAATCCTGGTGGTGGAAGGTTCCATGGTGGCCATTTTGAAAATTGGCCGCCATAAAACTGATATTTCCCTATATCCCCACTTCTAAATAACATATCGCTTTCATTTTAAGTGCTAAACATACATTTACTGGGGCCAGGAATCCAATGAAACACATTTCAATCAGCTAAACGTGAACAAAAAGCCGAAATGGCGGCCATAAAACTGATATTTCCCAATATCTCCACTTCTAAATAACAGTTATACGTCCTTTTGGATTGTGGCATATGCAATGTTGTCATTAAACAGTCTGTGTTGTATTTACAAGTGCAGCTTTGTACATATACATATAATACAGACATACAATGAATGTATTACAATGCAATCAATGAAGATGACATTGTCAAATGCCCACGTAATTAATCGGTACCAAGTAACTGCTGGGTGAACTGATCAGGGTGCATAATACGTCTTGTTCAACGACTCAATACCTCAGATGGTGCATGAATAACCTGCCCGTATGACCACCGTATATGTGTAGGAACGCGCTAACTAATATGAATAACAATTATACAGTATTTATAAAGCAGAGTGCGGTACGGTACGTTGTTTCCCCCATTTAATGCTAGCGTTTAAATGCTAGCGTTGTTGAGCATACAGCGGCCAATGAACGGCTGCGCTTGATTACATGGTTGATATTTTCTGTCGTCTGATTGCAGTCCTTTCCCGATTGCCGTAGTAGCAACTTGTTTCTTTGGTACTGTCTTGTTCAACCAAGAAAATAGTTTAAAATAGACAAAGTAGTGTGTTAGGCATATACGTATAGTGTAGTGCCTATTGTCGTCCATTCTGTACTTTCGTTTTCGTTCACCTGATTTAGTAGTTGTATATAAATGCTGTTCTTCGTGTATGCATCTGTCATTTGTAGGTACGTGTGATACCTGCATTCCCTACAGTTCTTTTTATCCAATTATTTTTGTACTCGTGCTCTCGGAGAATAGAACATACCTGTAATACGTTTACAAGTAATATACAGCATGGAACCTGTAGCAAGTACGTCTGCAGACATGTCTACTTATCATACCCTGTGTCCCATTTGCAAGAAGCCGACAGTGGGTGGGGAGCGACCACCAGCAACAATTGGTGAGAGGGGTAGCGACACCATCACCAGGGCAAGCGCAGACAGAAAGGATGTGATCCAGACACTTCCTGGCCAACTGGTACATGAGGACTGTCGCAAGAAGTACTGTAATCCACAGCAGATCACCAAGGCAGTGAAGGAAAAAGAAGAAGGCCCTTCTATCCAATGTATACCTGTACTTCGATCTACGGAGAGAGAATTCAACTATCCGACGGACTGCCTTTTCTGTGAAGAGGAAGTGAAGCTCGGGGGCAAGAGAAAGAGTACAGATCTATCATCATTCCCAGTGCGGACTGTTGCATTCAAGGACAATATCTTGGAATCATGTGACGTAAGGATGGATGCCTGGGCAGAAACAGTCAAAGCCCGTGTCCTCCATGTGCACGACCTTCATGCTGCGGATGCAGTGTACCATCAGGTCTGCAGTGTTAACTTTCGCACCAACAAACAAATACCCACTGTCCATCACACCGACAGAATAAAGCCAAAAAAACAAAAACTTGGTTGGCCCAAAGATGAAACACGGGGGGATGCATTTTTCAGAGTTTCCAATTTCCTTGAGGAAAATGATGATGAGCAGATAACAATCAAAGACCTAGTTAGCCTGATGGAAGATAATCTCCATGGATCAGGGTTTTAAGCATATAGCTACAAACACATGAAGATGAAGCTGGATGAACATTTTGGAGACAAAATCTTGCAAACAGAGGTCAATGGGAAGCCAAACGTGTTAACATTCCGGAGCACAGCGAAGGTGGTTCTTCAAGATTTTTATGGCCATGCACAGGCCGCTGATACTGAAAAAGAGAAGATGAGAATAATCAAAACGGCAGCTAAACTGATCAGAGATGACATAAAAAGTGTCATGACATCACATGAGCTGTACCCTGACATGCTGTCGGAGGAGGAAAACGTCAATTTCGTGCCAAAAGCCTAAGGCTACTGCTGGGAGGATTGTTTGTCGGGAAGATTGTGCGCATGAAGACGACCTCAAATGGGCAAGCAGTTATGCAAGCAGCCCGACCTCAAGTTCTCCTGGCTCCACTGCAGATTGGACTGGGGATCCAAATGCACCATCACTTTGCATCACGCTTCTTGATTGATTCCCTCCACAAACTTGGCTTCTGTTGCTCCTATCAGGAAGTTCAAAGGTTTGAACGGAATGCTGTGATGTCAAATGGAACAGACATGCCTAACTTCAGTTCGGAGTTTGTTCAGTATGCTGCAGACAATGTAGACCACAACATCCGTACCCTGGATGGTAACAATACCTTCCATGGCATGGTGATGATTGCTGCCATAACTCCAGCCACCAAGACCAGCAGACCTATCCTCAGGGCGCAGGTCACCTCCATTGATATCTCCACGGTGGGACGAATTCCTATCCATTACCACAAAGAAGAGAGCCGCGGTATGACAACACTGGCATATCAGAAGCTGGTCAACATGAAGGCAAAGGATCCAACAGCAGACCTTGATCTCCTCTGGAAGACATCCATCATATTCACCTCACCAAGACCCGCATGGTCTGGACTGATGCAGCTAGTGCATCATGGTGACCACCCCGGGAAATCATCGGTGATGTTTCTCCCAATGATCGACATGAATCCAAGCGATGTCACGTGCATCTATTCCACACTGAAGTTCGTGTGTGAGCATGCTCGTCGCCATGGTGTTACGCACATCATCACCTTTGACCAACCACTTTGGTGGAAAGCCCTCATGATCATCGAGACTGAGCCCACAGGAAGTGTCTTGAATGACATAGTCTTGCGCCTGGGGGGCTTTCACACAGAAATGAGTTTCTTGGGAAGCATCGGGCACCTCATGGCTGGATCAGGACTGCAGGAAGTATTGGAGCTAATATATGCAGACAACGCGGTGGTACACATGATGACAGGCAAGGCTATTGCACGAGCAGTACGAGGACATCTCATTGTTGATGCAGCACTGAATGCCTTGATTTTGTCAGACGTACTTGATGTGCCACTCAATCAACCATCTGCAGAGCCACATGAAGTGGAGGAGACCAATGAGGCAGCAGTTTCACCAGATGATGAGCCTACGGCAGACGGAACTGGAAACACTGATCTTGATGAACTTGCTGCCCTCTACAAGAACCTGATGGAAGGTTCCCTGTCTGCAGAAGAGTTCTGCCAAGCTGATGTGTTAACCAGCATCAAGGAACTCCTCAGGGCCAAAACCGAATCCTTGAAGTCCTATAGGACTGCCACACTTTGGCTACAGTACATGGAGATGGTGGACATATTACAGACGTTTGTCAGAGCAGAGCGCATTGGCAACTGGGCGTTGCACCTTGAAGCTGTGTCAGAAATGCTGCCCTACCTGGTAGCCTCTGGGCACAATCTCCACACCAAATCAGCCCACCTCTATGTGCAGCGGATGAGCAAGCTCAAGGATGAACATCCTCAGAATAATGTTTTTTGGTTAGGTTTAGCTGATTGAAATGTGTTTCATTGGATTCCTGGCCCCAGTAAATGTATGTTTAGCACTTAAAATGAAAGCTATATGTTATTTAGAAGTGGAGATATAATAGGTTAGACACCACCAAATAGTTTTACTATATAATTTAACCGAATGCCATCCAATAAGGCCAGTCTCTCCTACTTTCACTATTCGTATGGATGTTGTGGGACCCACTTGTACATGACCTGCAGCCAGTCTGTACTGGTTCTGCATGAACTAAACAATAGGTTCACTTACTCCTAAGAAAGAAAAATCCAACCTTGTCATATCCTCCAATATTGTGTATGTGTACATTTGTTGGCCACGGAAACTCCGTGTACATCAAGTGACCAACAGGTTCAGTGTTTTCTTTTAAATGCTACAAATATGCTGAAAACTGGTGTTAAAGGCACCCCAAAATGTTCCTCAAGTGAAACTGGGTAGTAATGGATCAAGATTTGCAAGCAAACGGTGTCTGTGACCTCAAAACACCCGCACTATTTTTTTTATACCGGACTACTTTTGCATACACCCTGGGCGGTTTCGCACCATTTGGTGTCTTCTAACCTATAAGTGTACCGGTCCCACTACAACTCATTCTACAATATTCACTATTCAAAACTAGCTTCTATTCCTGGATACAGTACCAAGTTTGGAGCAAATATCTCAAATGGTTGTCACACAGCAGCTATGTAACTCCACCATGTGACTGTCCACATTCTGCCTTAAATTGAGCTACTACAGAACTATGGGGAATTTTAATAGATGATGAATTAAAAGCACAAATCTCCATAAAATCACATAACATTACCCTAAATAGTGTTATAGCTAACCATTCTACATATAAAGACTCATCACTGAAACTATACCAACATGTATGCCACTCTGGAATGGTCGACAGACAAAAGGGTACTGGCTTGGAACGGTCAGTCAAGAAATTTGCTTTATGACGCAGGAGGAAAGGAAAAACAATGTTTTTTTGAGTACTAGTGTATTGGTACTATACCGATATGCGAAAACAATACACTTACGCCTAATTTTGGCAAATTTTGGAACAGCGTCGCGATGTCGCACCACTTTCCCGAACTTCTTAATTGTCCATCAGAAGCCAATATCAATGAAAAAAAAAGAAAAAAACACACTATAATGACTGTTTTGGTGTATATTACTGTCACATTCCAAGCCCAATCACCTACAGGTAATTTGCATACACTGGTTTATTATATTTGACTAAATAAAGCTGAGAAATCAAGATTTTAGAAGATTTTGAAGCCGATAACTGTCCGTCTGCGATACAAAAAGAACAAATGTGTTGCATCGCGGAGTCCGCTCGATTACTCTTGTCGCAGTAACTTTAAATTATGTTCCCAGAGACATAGCTACAAGAAACATAAACTTCCAACTTCAAATTCTACAAAAAAACATATCTCACATAGGGCCTAGGCACACCTTATAGGTTAGACACCACCAAATAGTTTTACTATATAATTTAACCGAATGCCATCCAATAAGGCCAGTCTCTCCTACTTTCACTATTCGTATGGATGTTGTGGGACCCACTTGTACATGACCTGCAGCCAGTCTGTACTGGTTCTGCATGAACTAAACAATAGGTTCACTTACTCCTAAGAAAGAAAAATCCAACCTTGTCATATCCTCCAATATTGTGTACATTTGTTGGCCACGGAAACTCCGTGTACATCAAGTGACCAACAGGTTCAGTGTTTTCTTTTAAATGCTACAAATATGCTGAAAACTGGTGTTAAAGGCACCCCAAAATGTTCCTCAAGTGAAACTGGGTAGTAATGGATCAAGATTTGCAAGCAAACGGTGTCTGTGACCTCAAAACACCCGCACTATTTTTTTTATACCGGACTACTTTTGCATACACCCTGGGCGGTTTCGCACCATTTGGTGTCTTCTAACCTATAGGGAAATATCAGTTTTTCAAAATGGCCACCATGGAACCTTCCACCACCAGGATTCCTTAATAGTTTTGATATGTTATAGAGGACATATTTCTGGGTATAAAACAGTTGACAGACTTTCTGTTGCAATTTGTCATAGGTTGACCCCATTTTTTACACGAAATGCCTGTACTGTACTGAAACGTCATATACCCACATGACCGCAAAGGGAAAGAACTGTGGTAAGCAAAATAAGGGGAAGTTAGTCATGCAGTGACGGTAGGAAAAACTGGCTGTCCGGAATATGAAATCCACAAAAAAACGGCACATACTGATCCGATTACTGTGAAAATTGTTTTATTTGATATATAAATGATGAATACATAAGCGTATCTCGAAAACAGAATCTTGTTATATCTCCTTTAAGTCATCACGGGACAGTTGAAAATAGCCAAAACTGACTGCTTTTCTGAGGGTGGCGGGTGACTTATCAAACTCACCGCCACTGACAATCAGTTAAGGAGGCTCTTGCGACAAATATTGAAAAAATACTCGCAAAGGAAGTACAAATCGCGCGCCAAAATAAAAATGCAGGGACCACATCAGATGTGTGTATTTAATTTGCCCCACCCACCTATTTTTGGCCAGATTTCAACATGACTGAATTTGTTGGAATTTCTTTCATAAAAATATGAGGCACTGAGGCTTTGTTATGACTTGTTCTATCACTTGTAACACCACACGATTTCCTGAAAATAATTCCAAAGCATCTCAAATTTGCGCTACAAATGTGCGAAAAATACCTTAAATTCTGATGCGAAACTGTACCGGCTAGACAGCACAGCATGCGCCATTTTCCAAGATGTCAAAATCAACCAGAGCTAGCATTCAGTTACGTAGTATTATGAAATACTCTAAAAAATACAACTTGTCAAGCCTCCCAAAGTCAAGAAATATTCATAAACCTATTTTTCTAGACACACTGGTGTAACTTGCAGGGTTGGTAGTGAAGTTTTTAGAAAATCGCTGTGCATTGTCCCGTGAGACCTAAGGTGGTTCACAGTTCTCTCCCTTGACAGGACAAGGAACTTAATGTGGGCCACAGTTCTCTCCTTTTACAGGACAAGGAACTTAAGGTGGGCCACAGTTTTCTCCTTTTACAGGACAAGGAACTTAATGTGGGCCACAGTTCTCTCCTTTTACAGGACAAGGAACTTAATGTGGGCCACAGTTCTCTCCTTTTACAGGAAAAGGAACTTAAGGTGGGCCACAGTTTTCTCCCTTGACAAGACACAGAACTTAAGGTGGGTCACAGTTCTCTCCCTTGACAGGACAAGGAACTTAGGGTGGGCCACAGTTATCTCCCTTGACAGGACACTAAACTTAAGGGTGGGCCACAGTTTTCTCCCTTGACAGGACACAGAACTTAAGGTGGGCCACAGTTCTCTCCCTTGCCAGGACACGGAACTTAAGGTGGGCAACAATTCTCTCCCTTGACAGTACACAGAACTTAAGGTGGACCACAGTTCTCTCCCTTGACAGGACACACAACTTTAAGGTGGGCCACAGTTCTCTCACTTGACATGACAAGGAACTTAAGGTAGGTCACAATTCTCTCCCTTGACAGGACACTGAGCTTAAGGTAGGTCACAGTTCTCTCCCTTGACAGGACACTGAGCTTAAGGTGGGTCACAGTTATCTCCCTTGACAGGACACAGAACGTAAGGTGGGCCACAGTTCTCTCCTTTGACGGGACACAAAACGTGGGTCACAGTTCTCTCCCTTGACAGGACATGGAACTTAAGGTGGACCACAGTTCTCTCCCTTATCTTATGGTGGGCCACATTTCTCTCCCTTGACAGGACACAGAACTTAAAGTGGGTCACAGTTGTCTCCCTTGACAGGACACATAACTTAAAAGAGAGGAACGGACTCGCTGGATTCATATTAAATCAATAAATCATATTGAAATAACATGAACACGGTAGATAACGTCGCCAAAAAAACGATCAATGCCATTGCGTTTTTTAAAATTCGTCTGATGTTTTCGAGTTTGTGTGTAAAGTGATTTTTATAGTGACCTTCGTACCCTTCGCGAAAATTATGAAGGGGTTATAATTATCATAATTGTGCACGGATTTAATACAAGAGTGTTCGGAACTGTTGAGGAATTCGCGTTCAACAGTGGAACAAAAGTCCTTCTTACCCTGCGTGGACTGGAGGCAATTTTGAAGAATTCTAAGACCTAAAATCTTACCCTCAGGGGACTGAGGGCAACTGTTTTTGTTATAACCGTTATGTTATACAAAACATTGTGACTGTCGGCAGTCTCTGGTCCTTTAGATCATATTCTGATGACAGTCAATTAACCGAGTATGTATACGGCGGAAAATTAGGGAGTCAGTGCAAGGCTCCTCGTGTTCGACAGGAGAGGTCACCGCTGAGCCGGTGTTGTTTATGTCAATAATGCCTAGTCAACAAATCGTCGACGCTCCCAGCCGCCTGGATGACACTATGATTAGTCGGCATGCATCTGTCAACAGGCCTCCGCTGTATCCAATGGGACGAGCAGCGGCGGTTACATGGGAATTCCCTTGTGAGCTACGTGAAAGTCAATGTGAATTGTCCGATATATCGTCATCATCGGGCGATAGTGATATTGAAGAAATGGGGTTTAATTACCAATCGATGAAAAAATCAGATAAATCTACAGCTACAAGTAAGTTAGACAGGTTAAACTTGTTGTCACAAGAATTTGAACAGAGGGATTTACTCGGCCCTCCGGTGAATGAAAAATTGGGATTAACTATCAATAGAGCGATGCAAGTTTCAAGTGCAACGAAGAGTGTCAAAGATTTAGTTTCTAAATATAAAGTTCCAGAAAATTGCAAGAATGTGCGCGTGCCATTAGTCCATCCGGAACTTTGGAATAATATTCCTGATGATTATCGTCACAAGGACAAAATGTTTTTCTCAGAAAATGGTAACTAATGCAATGCTGCCGGTGATCCAGCTCATGAATAGTTGTTTGGAAAATGACAGTGAGGAGAACACAAAATGTTTTGATATGGTGTGTGACACTTTTCAGTTGTTAGCACATGCACACCGTGATATGTCTATCATGCGCCAATACATGTTGAAACTAGCTGTCTCACAACAGTATCGCAAACTGTGCAGCACAAAAACATCTGCATACGAGTTTCTGTTTGGTGATGATTTAAACCAGCAGATGAAAACATTGTCGGAAACAAACAAACTGGGTAGTGAAATCGTATATCGACAGTCACAAAAAAGGAAGTTATCATCACATGCCATTAAATCTAACCATGAATTTAAGAAGCCAAAACAAGCGTATTACAACAAGGATTTCACTGGAAAAAGTGGTTCTTTTTTTAGAGAAGCAAGGTCGCCCTGGCATCCGCAGCCGCGGAAAGACCAGAGAGGTTGGCGCGGCCGATAATATTAGAACAAAGAACAGCAATTGATGATGGCACTGTAAGTACTAGTCTGGGCTCTTTAAAAACAAGCCTGAAAATTTTATAGCTGGAAAAATTTCAGATAATTACACATCTTGGTTAGATATAACTTCTGATAAATGGATTCTGGACATTATTAAAAATGGTTACAAAATTGAATTTCTGGAGCAGAATATACAAAATATAGTTCCTAGATGTATTTGCTTTAATCATTCAGGAATACTTCATTAACTTTGAAATAAATAAATTGTGAATAAACATGTTATTAGGCCTATTCATGCTTGTAAAGTTAAAGTCTTGTCTAACATTTTCATTCGGCCAAAATGTGATGGGACTCATAGACTGATTTTAAACTTTCGTACATTTAATGAACATGTTGAAAACCATAATTTTAAAATGGAAACCTTGAAGTCAGCATTGGCATTTGTATGGCATTTGTGACACAGAATTTTTATTTTGCGCCAATTGATCTTTGACATGCTTACTATAGTGTTTCAGTGGCTGAAGCATATCAACCTTGGCTAGCATTTAAATGGAAGTCTCAGTTTGTCTGTTTCACTTGTCTCCCAAATGGATTTGGTCCAGATTTGTCTCACAAATGGTCCAGTACACCAAGAGTGTTCACAAAACTGTTGAAACCATTGTTTTCTTCAATGCGAAAACTTGGACATTGTATTACGGCATACAGTCGAACCTGTGTTAACGACCACCTGGGAATAGTGACCACCTGTCCACAACGGCCAGTTAAAACCCCCCCGTCCAATTTTGTTCTTTATAAGACCTTGGAATAACGACCACCCCCGAACTGCGACCAGTGACCAGCTATTTTCATTCCCACACGGCATTTTTGTATGTGAACAGCGACCATGTCATGTTTTTGTCTGCAAAAATAAATAGCACCACAATCGCTATTTTCCTTTCATCAAAATCTGGTTGCTATCATCTGAATTGCAACTGGTCGTAACCAATTAGTCATCAATTACATTCACATTCTTTTGAAAACATTTACCTTGCCCGATATGGTCGGTGTCATTTTGGCGACAATAAACATTTTCCATGAAAAATATTGCATAACTCCATTAACGGTAATTCCCGATATGTATTCCGTGTCGTGTATTCCAATAGGCATAATGCAATTCCGTGCAAGTCATAAAACTCCATCATTAGCTGGCACGATGCTGAATCGTCTACAGGGACAAGACTAAGACTTCAAACACACCGCGAGTGGGTGGAAGGTGGGTGCAAGCGATGGGTAATTTAACGATTGGGGTTCATCCTTACCGGAATTCCGACTGGAGACCTGGTTTGGCCCTCACATACGTCTTTGGCATTTTGTATGTGACAGTTGAATCTGGTTATACCCCTTATGTGAGTATTACGATTATTCGTAATCCTATTTTAGGGGAAGGGGCCAAGTGACTTTGGTGTACGTGGTATGGACCTGCCACCAGGTCAAGGTTATTCTAATTTCAGGGCTGAATATATTGTTTCTCGATGTAAATATTCAGTTCTGATTTTGGAATTTCCCCCCCAATGCAGCAGGTTAAAACGAGATCGAACCCGTTTGCCTGACCTTACATGAACTTAGCTGTTGATAGGCCGTTAAACACCAATAAACAAACAAACAAACAAAACACACAGTGCTTGTCAAGTGTAAATTTCACACCACGGGGCACAAGGTCATATCAAAGATCCAATACACGCGATTGCTGACATCAGTCACGTAGTCACTAGACTGGTACCCTGTCGACTTGTACTGGTACCCTAGCGAAACAATACTACCGGGAACCAGTCTAAAGTGACACGACAAACGTGTTTATATGAATTGGGTCTCGATCTCCGACAAATCCCGGGTTATCGCATTATGGGTTATGCTCGCGAATCTCTAATTAAAAACATCAGCAATTACGTCAGCGGACATTGCCAATTCGTCATAGGCTGCTTAAATATTCGGGCTTGACCAGGATAGTATATATTGGACAGAAAGCAAATAAGCCTGGTGTTCTCTCCTGACTTGGACACCTATCTCGTGTGGGTTACTCGACTTGACACATTCAAATGAAATATTTTTGTAACAAAAAAAATCGCGGTTTTCACAGGCCGCGCCACATAGGCTATCGTTTTAATGACCGTTATTAATTTCAACTGATGGTGTGAAATTGAGAATAAGAAAACAAAATACTAATGGTCATGCTAATTAAACCACTTACATGTAATGACGACAAGCTATTAAATGGTGCACCAAAGCAAGCCGCGGGATATACTTATTGTGAAGATAATTACTCCCCTTTGTATATAATTTCCAAAGCGAGGCTGGGTTCAGAACACTAACAACTAGATGACAAAACAAAATAAATTGACTATTTTTTGCCATTTTCATGCAATTTTTAATTGATGAAAAGCAGATACACTCCATGATCGTGCAATAGCGAATCGTCAGGTGGAATTGTATACAGCCAAGACGTTTTCTATGCGAACATATAGATTACAATAGAATGCTAAATACATGGCCGACTTTGTTGTGAAACCGGGAAAATGTTCGACCCTTGGAACAACGACCACCTGTCAACAACGACCACTTTGGCCACTTCCCTTTGCCGGTCGTTGTTCACAGGTTCGACTGTATATTGATAACAGTTTGTTGAAAAGTGACACAAAGGAAGAATGTTTGGAAAACATACATGAAACATTACAATTAGTGGATAGGTTAGGCTTTACAGTACACCCTGATAGGTCTGTAGTAAACCCCACACAAGAAATTGCTTTCGTGGGGTTTGTGATAAACTCTGTATCCGTGACAGTAACTTTGCCTGCTGAGAAGGTTGTTGAAATAGTTGAACAATGTTATTGGCTGAAACAAAGAACATATGCTACAATTCGGGATTTGTCCAAGGTCATAGGCAAGTTAGTAGCAAGTGAACCTGCTGTTGCTCATGCACCTTTGTTTTACAAACAAATGGAAATTATATGTGATAGTGCATTGAAAACGCATAGAGGTCATTTTGATGCGCATGTTATACTGAATAGGGAGGTAAATAGGGAGGTAAAATTATGTCTGCAAGGTTGGATTGATAATGTTAGTTCAGCTTATCGACCAATTGTATTACCTCAGGCAGCAATCATTATTGAATCTGACCGTTTAAAATTAGGATATGGTACTGTAAATAAGTCTACTGGAGAGACCATTAGTGGTGTTTGGTCAGAACAGGAAAAGCAGTATCATATCAACTTTCTGGAAATGAAAGCTGCGAATATAGCTTTAAAACAATTTTGTTATAAATATTCATATCAAACTTTATCTCCACAATACTGTTGCTATAAAGTATTTGTAAAAAATTGGAGGTAGGAAATCCCTGTTGAACAGGTTGGCACAGGATACATGATTTTGGTTAAAGCAACGAGGTATATGGATCAGTGTGTACCATATACCAGGGAAACTCAATGTTACCGCTGATAACCTGGGTCGCAGGAAAAATGAGGATATGGAATGGATGGTCAGTGATGAAGTGTTCAGTAACATTCAATCGGTGCTAGGGAAATGTACTATTGATTTATTTGCATCAAAGGCAAACCATAGATTTCCCAGGTATGTGTCGTACAATCCAGATTTAGAGGCGGTTGCTATCAATGCATTTTCTCTGACATGGACTAATCATGTTGCATATTTGTTCCCGCCTTTCAGTATTTTGGGACAGGTGCTCCTAAAGATACAACAAGAAAGCACAACAGTCATCCTGGTTGCACCAACATTCCCGACACAGTCGTGGTTCCCAACATTACTACAGATGATATGCCATCAGCCATATATTCTGCCCAAAACAAACGACTGCCTGCAACATCCGCAGGACAAGGACAGACAACATCCATTGCAGAAAATGCGGCTGGGGGTTTTCAGAATATCCGGGAGGCGCTGCTTGGTCAGGGATTTTCAGCGGCATCTGTCCGAATCATCTTGGAGGACCGCAACAAAGAAAGAATATGGGACGTATATCAGAAAGTGGATGCTATTTTGTGACAGGCAAACATGTAATATCTTTAATACCGATGTAAAGACTTTTATCACTTTCTTGTCACAATTATATGACAGTGGCATAGGTTATAGTACAATTAACACTGCTAAGTCTGCTGTTTCCAGTATGATGTCTACAGTTACAAATGACAATATTGGAGAACATATATCAGTGAAACGCTTTATGTAATCAAATTCCGAACAAGCAACCACAGATTGCCCATTGAAACTGGAAGATGGAACGGCATAGAAGTATCTGAAAGGAAATGTTTAATATGTAACTTAAATACAATAGGTGATGAATTTCATTATCTCCTGGAATGTCCATACTTTAGTAATGAGCGTGAATTATACATCCATAGGAAATACTACAGCCATCCAAATACATGTATACCTAAATTTCAGCAACTGATGCAATCAAAGAGTACAATAGTATTGTCTAAACTATGTATTTTTGTTAAACTTGTAATTGACAAATTTAAAACATAGATCAGCAGTTTTAATTATATACACAGCATCATTTTAGGGAGTAAATAAAATAAACAACAAGTGGTCCGCAAACAGTATTTATGGGTATTTATGCTACATATTCTCCCTGCCACAACTGCTACGGTACATCAGATTATCTTACCATCCGTACATTGTACATTACCTTGTCTATATTAATGAAACAGCATGTTCTCACATGCCACTTGCATGTGGCCAGAGGTGACTTTGCTTTTAATAAATGATATGATATATGATATGAAAGGTATATTCAATGAACGTCCATGTTTACCACGTTATAATGTCACTTGGGATGTTTCTATTGTTTTGAATTACCTAAAAACATTAGATATCACTGTGCCCTTACGGCAACTGTCAAAAAAACTGGCCACACTTTTGGCTCTTACGACTGGACAACGGTGTCAAACATTTCATTCACTGGAAGTGCATAACATTGTGATTACGGATAACTATGTAAAGTTAAGAGTTGGGAAATTGTTAAAACAGTCCACACCTTCTAATCATTTGAATGAACTATACAAATGTATGTGGAAAGTTATCGTGCTAATGCTTCATTGTGTCTGGTGGTGTGTATTAAACAATATTTGCAATCCACTGCCCAACTGAGGTCAGATGATGATACTAGATTGTTCATCACCACACAGAAACCATATTCTGAAGCTACTAAAAACACTATTAGTAAGTGGATTCGCGAATCCCTTAATGATGCGGATTGGAAATTTGACTGTGTGTTCAGAAGACATTACCAGCGTCCAATTAACAACGACAGTTCCTTTGAGTGTATGACATAATCCCCCCGGACATAATCCCCCCCCATGTTTTTTGACACAGGCGGTCAAAATACACCCCCCCCCCCCCCCCCCCCCCCCGTCTAAAATACATGTAGGACATAATCCCCCCCCCCCCCAATTCAGATTCACGGTAGGACAAAATCCCCCCGCTATAAATTAGCAGATAGGACATAATCGGCCTCAGGACATAACTCGACACCCCCCCCCCCCGCCTCCGCGCCAAAAAACATGTGTAAATATGCGAGAGTGATTATGTAAATCCTGTATTTTAAAATGATTGACGAATGAACTGTATATAATAAATAACAAATCGGGTGTCGAGTACAACACACATGAAACAAGCACATTAATAATTCAGCACAATATTAACCAAAGCACATATATTACTTTCTTTCTGAGGACTACACCTTAAATGAGTTGAGTGAAGTGAGATATCTCATAATTCTCAAATACTTAATACTAAATAATCCTAATTAAATTAGCCTGATTAACATGATGTGAAAGAGCATCAAAGAATCAAGAAATCAATGATTCAAACAATTAAGATCAAAGTGACCGTAAACTATAGACGAAAATTACCTGATCTGGGTCTACACTGCTCGCCCTAATTGTTTGACAAAGCGGGGGGATTATGTCCTACCTGGGTTTTTATATGGGGGGGATTATGTCCTGTATTTTAGACAGAGGGATTTTGTCCTCCTGTTTTAAAAAGCATGGGAGGGGGGATTATGTCCAGGGGGGATTATGTCCATATCCCGTTCCTTTAGCCACTGTGTGTTGTCACAAGTCGACAGCTGAGGGAACAACCGACCCCGGTAAAGGTAGTTGCATGTAATGTGTTGTTAAAACATTTAGTTCAGGGTGATGAGTCATATAAATTATTGCAGTTAAATGACTTACCCTAAAGAGCATATAGTGGTGTTCTGCGTGCGCCATGGACTCTAAAGATTCCAATAATCCCGAATGGCAGTTTAGGTGACAAAATTGAATATTAAACGAGACTTACCTAAGTCGACGTTTGCTTAAGATTTTGTCATCCTAAACTGCCAGGGATTATAGGCCCTCCCACCCACCCGGGTGAGATGATATCCATGTCGAACGTATAACACCACTGTTTTATTGAAGCCGATCACGTGACCTGTCACATTCCTCACTCCTATAATCCCTGGCAGTTTAGGATGACAAAATCTTAATCAAACTTCGACTTAGGTAAGTCTCGTTTAATATTCAATTATTATTCATGTTTTGTAACTGGCTTCAAATCGCCTGTAATTCGCCATCTTGGATAGCCGTGGCGTTACAGTGCGGGGCCGTGTACAAGCACATCACGTTATCGGTAAAATGGGAGCTAGTCAAAACGGCCCCGGGTCAAAACCATCCCAGGTAAAAACGGCACCTATTTGACCAAAACATTCCGCAAGTTTTAATTAATATATAATCAGATTAATAAAGTAACAAAATCAATCTCATAATACGAATGTTGATAAAATCGAACTATTCCATTCCTGTATATCTTGTCCACAAGTCAACACTTGTTGTTCACACCTTTATCCAGACGCGTATGACATGTCTACCATTAATAATTAATTTAACTAAGCCATGCTTATTGTGCTTACAATCAGTGTAGACCTGGACTAGTCTGCACCCTGTGCTGTCTGATCAGCGTATGCCAGTCAAACAATCTTTACAATTTGCAGTATAATACATTACTCATGCATTGAAATAATCATATCCATGATATGGTGGGTGGCTGGTGGGAGCACGTGATGGGTAATTTAACGATCGGGGTTCATCCTTACTGGCGCCCCGTGCAGGCACCGGGGCGGGATCAACTGATCCAGAGAATAGTGCTGCAGTAGCCATTGCTTGTCGTAAAAGGCGACTAAACTGGCTTAACGATTGGGTTCATACTTTCCGGAACCCACTATACCGGATTTGGCCCTCATGTACATTTTTGGCTTTCTTGTATGTGAGAGTTGAGTCAGGCTATGCCCCATATATAAAAGTAAGATTAGCGCTAATCCTATTACTTTTAGGGATGGGATAAATGATGCTGGTGTGGCGAGGGCCTGGCACCAGATCAGGTTGTTCTAATTTCAGGACTGAATATATATTTTGATTGTAAATATTGAGTTCTGAAGTTGGGATTTACCCCCCTCGGACAGGTGGATACGGGACACGACCCCGTTAACCCTTTTCACTCACTCACTCATCCTTACCGGAATCCCGACTGGAGACCTGGTTTTGCCCTCACATACATCTTTGACATTTTGTATGTGACAGTTGAATCTGGTTATACCCCTTTTGTGAGTATTACGATATTCGTAATCCTATTTTAGGGGAAGGGTCCAAGTGACTTGGTGTGGTATGGACCTGGCACCAGATCAGGCTATTCTAATTTCAAGGCTGAATATATTTGTTCTCGATGTAAATATTCCATTCTGATTTAGGGATTTTCCCCCCAATGCAGCATTTGCCCAGCCTTACATGACCTTGGCTGTTGATAGGCCGTTAAACACTAATAAACAAACAAACAAACATATCCATGATAACGGATGATCTAATGCTCTGGTGTGTTTTCTTTATGTACCATACTGAAATTTTAGTAACAATTATGTGGGAAATTTCCACCTGAAAAAAAATATGACCTATACTGGTCCATTAAAAAACAGACAGGATCATGTGTGCAACCAGCAAAATACAAAGTCTACAGTACAAAACCGTACCATACAATGTCAAATGAATGGTGTAGTCCCTAATCAGATTTTATTTTATTTATTTGCTGAATATAACTGAAATGAAAGTAAACATTAAATTTTGCAAAACCCAGAAGCAGGATCTACCTAATGAACTATCTAATTATTATGACACAGCAACAAGTTGTGTTTTCTCATGTGCTGTGTAAATATGTTTTACAACCAGCAGAAACATCGCTGGGGCTAACCAGGGGACTACAATGCCCGATGCTGGGTCGAATATTAATTGATTGGCCAATCAATGTTTAATCAACGTAACCCCAATTCGGCAAAACAACTATTTTATTATCATGTCCATACATTTTCTATTTATTTGAAACAAAACAGTAGGCAAATATATTAGAAATAGTAAAGCGTTTAACTATCACGGATAAGTATATAAGCGTGGTGATATTAATATTCAAGTTACAACATGTTAGTCATGTAATCTAATAATAATGCATGTTTAGAAACAACATTCCCATCAATAATTGATTTTCGAATCTGTAGGAAGCATCCTGATGTGCACAGTGTATCGATTCTTCCATATCTGTCAAAAATAATCCCTATCTGTCAAACTGGATTCAACCAAACAGCTTGGAATAGGTGTGGCCTCGCAGATTCAACATACACCTGTCCCAACATCCACTCACCTAATTAATCCCAGCGGTCAAGTCATCAAATAAGTGGTTTGCTATGCTGCATCAGCGGATAAGTTGTTTGATATGCCGGACAATTAATGACATCCAGTGGCATCCGTTTGAACGTAGCTACACACGCGTGTCACCGACACAAACACTGGCAGCTCAAAATAAAGAATTCATTTCATCTCGAAATTGTCAAAACATAAGTACCGGTATGCTTAGCTAACACATATCTGCAATACATTGCAGAATCAATCTGCGAAATGAGACATTCTGTAACAAAACAAAACAAGACAATGTGTAACAAAATACCAATTAACATTGAATTCCTCATTTTTCTGACTCGGCTATCTGTTTGACCGCGATTTACAACCGACTGCCGCACAATTTGTCATCGCTGACCATTGCAACCAGCGTATAAATAAACCAAGTATAACTAGGTGAATGAGTAATCTCGATTAACAAATGTATTAAACGATAAAAACAAAGAAATTATGCAACAAATAAATGATGTCAGTTAAATCCACACTTTATTCTATAAGAAACCTGTATCGACCAATCAGGGAAATTGTACTACTGTTACTTCATAGCGATTTTTTTACAGCGCCACCTCGCGCCAGTAGGTCGCATAAACAGGAGAGATAAGCGATGACTAGTTCCTTGCTTGGCTCATCATAGGTATCATATACGGTGCGATATGAGAAATCTCAATATCACAAAAAATACAAACGAACTGGAAATCGGTTGTTAGGGTCGCTTTTGTTGCTTTCAGAGCATTTTGAAGGAAATACCATAAAGATTCTAATAGACGCCCATGCTAGGGGGTTTAGGTATTTGTTTTCTAGTTGAAATATACATTAAAATTTGGTACATCCATTTAGGGCATGGCGAGAACTTTACAATGAGCTATAGATTTTGAAAATCGGATAAGCGGTTCAAAAGTTATTAAGGTTTGTAAATCAGAATTTTGCAACATATTGTGCTAATTTCCTCTATGTATTTGAATGGCAACCGACGGCACCGATATCAGCTAAAATAACAGCTTTTATGTTATTATTATTAAAATAACTTGAAAACTAATGGAGATAAATGCATAAAACCAAGATTTTTTTTAAATAAAATACAATTTTATACACATATGTTCCAAAGGGATCTTTATGTTTTATGGAAAATAACTGATTTTGGGTGGTAAAATATGACGAAAAGACAGTTTTTGCCACAAAAATGTGATTATTTTGAATATTTATCTTATTTGCTATACATTTCATTACCATGTCACATAAATCAATATATACCCATATTTTCTTGTAATTTCTACAATTTAAATGGTAAAAAATACCATGTAAATGCTTTATTTTTGCCGAAATTGGTTACCATGGCAACGGTTTTGAAAAAATGTGTTTCTGCACATAATTTTAACATTTTAATAAAAAAAAAGGACAGCGACATATAAACAGTTAATTAATATTAATTCAGTAACAAATCTACTATAACCATAGTAATCTGAGTTAATTGGTTACCATGGCAAAGGTTTTAAAAAAAACTAATGTAATTAGGAATCTGATTTTACATTTTGAGCAATGTAAATATTTCTATGACAACATTAAAAACATATGTTACATGAAATTAATGTTACAGTCATTCTGTAACTTAACCTAATTTCTGTAGAAACCATGTAGTAATCAATCGGTTACCATGGCAACGACTTTGAAAAAATGTGGTTTCATACACAACTCGACATTTTGAGCAATTAAATAATGTTAGGCGACATAAAATACACACATTACATCAAATTAATGTTACAATCATTCTGTAACCAACATACTGCTGCCATGGTAACCACTTTATTTGGTACCATGGCAAAATAGTGAAAGTGAACGGGTTTAACATCCCAGAAACAGATAAGGTCATATAGAAACGGAACCACAGTTTAAATTCTCAGCGGTTTTGTATAAATGTATTTTCTTACATTTTGAGCAATGGGAACATGCATGGCCATAGACACCACCCTGCGGCACTATTTTGGCTCTAGAACGCAGGAAAAACCATTTTGATGTTTTAGATTGATTTTTATTAATATGTGTGAACAACTCCCCACCCATCAATCGTCTGCCATGGCATTATTTTTTCCACCGCTACGGGCCTGACATAATCATGTCGCAACATAATTGAAATATTAGTTACATTAAACTACATGTAGTATTATATATATCATTCTGTAACAAATAATGTATACCATTAACATAGTAACAAATATGTAAGCAAATGCACATACATGTATGATAACAGCCGTGTAATTTTCTACCTCAAGACAACTGCGATTTTTCATGAAATAGATCTTCAAAAAAATATTTTCTTTAAACGACATAGAGGATATTCCATCGGACATTTTGAATAGCGGGAAATAATATATGAGTGTGCGTCGGCTTCCACGTAAGCAAAGAGTGAGCGTAGCGAACGAGTTGCTTGCATGGAAGCCGACGGACTGTATTATTTCCGCTATTTAAACATGTACAATGGAATATCCTATTTATTAAACTTCACGGCGATATATATGCATATTTTTTGAGAGTGTAAGCAAAAGAATCGTGCTGTGCGTATGAATAGTTACACAGTGACATGTTTCGCGCGTTGTGACGTCACGTTGTATGACTTCAAACGTCACGTCATCTAAACTTTTTGAAATCCAAATTACGCAGCTGTTTCTAAGAAGTAGAAATATTTTAGTGCATGTTTGGAATGTGTTCAATCCTATTAACATTGTACATTAGTCGAGACTCCAAATTTTGAAATAAAAGAGGGTGCAATGACGGGTGTTCTCTTCACGGTGTATTATTTGTAAGGAGTTGATTACAGGTTTTCGCTCGGAGCGAAACCCATGCAAATAAGTCGCAAGAGTGTAATAAAAGAGAATATCGAACTATTTTCTGTTATTAATGACCAGAGAATATTGAAAAATCACATTAATCGCACAAGGTCGCCCAAAAGTGTTACGGAATGATGAACTGACGAAAGTAATTTGACCTTGGGCAAGAAGGCCACATGAGTGTGGTATAGAATGAAAATATGGATGATGATAAAGAAGTATACGCTGGAAGTTTCAAGTCCATCCGACGGCTGCAGAGATAATGGGAACCTTGCGGACGGATGAAAACTACATATAACTATGTTACGTATAACTATAGTACATGTAGCTAATAAATGATTACTGCACTTGCACGCATCAATGTACAGACTGTAAGAGGTTTTTAAACCTCACCAGCCAAGCGAATAGCGGGGCGTTTACCAGGGACGGGCGGTGGTACGGCTTTATCTTTCTTTGCGCTCGGCAGTGCAGGGACACCACACGTTCCCAGGCAAAGTACTGCCACGGAATGGATCATCGAGCTCGTGCAGAGCAAAATGGAAACATAAGCCGGAAGACATACCAATGGATAGACCTGCCCAACTACATCTAAATATGACTACATCACATAGGTGAAGTGGCCAGAATATCCCCACCACGACTATGAACATGCGCAGCCTTTTCTGCTTCTCTGTTGGGTAATGGGGGGGGGGGGGGGGGGGGGGGGAGGGATGGGTGGGGGTATGCAGTTATAAAATTAGTAACTTAGTCTACGATATATGAAATTATATTTTCAGTACTAGTAGTGAAACACCATCCATTTTTATGTCGATCACAGTGCCAGATCATTATTTGATGTAAATAATAATATACCCCACCCACTATTTTACTTGTATTTACTAATACAAATACATGTAATTAATAAGGACAATAGTCAATACATTAAACTTGAAATTAAAGACAAAATACAGTGTAAAAACACATGTGATTAAGTATTGACAAACAGTGGTGTATCACAATGTATGGTAAAATCGAAGCGACGTTATTGGGTGGGGTAATTTTCCCGAACGGCCGAAGTTTCGACGTCTGCGATTGGGTTGGTAATGCTGGTTTCCGCGTAAGATGTGATGGGTTAGTGTCATGCCCTTTAGTTATTTATATGGAAAACATGTCAATCATTCCATTTATGATTGAACATTGAAGAATAACATTCATTTTACCGTAAAAAAAACACATTTTTTCCTTTCGGTACGGATTGTCAACAGACGAACTCTTCAATGTTTGGAGGTTCACATACCAAAATGTTCAGCATTATGTTATCTTCATGGTGATTGGTCAAAAAAATATCTCCAGCCGGAAACGGCTTGCGGAAAATCGATTAAACCACACCGCACCGATCCAAATCGGCTAAATTCGTGTGCCGTGTTTAGACTTCGTCGAATATTGGGCGCGAACATGGTGTAATTGTTTCAGCGATTTAAGTCATTTTATAGAAAGTAATTATAATATTTTTTATATAAATCAAATAAATAATGATTAAATATAATTCTGGTTAAAAATTATTTAAAAAAATGTTTTTAATTCATAACGTTTTTACAGTTTAAAAAGAAGCGAATAACCGCTAAATTATCGATAATTTCACGTAAAACTGACGCAACTGAACCCTCTACCCATGCTCTAATAGATGCCCACCCCCCACTTTTTACGTTGAAAATGACACATTTTTTGGCCGATTTTCACGAAATTAGTGCCTCTAATAAACGCCTAGTACCGACTGGAAACATAATCAGAGCTAATTGTCCAATTAGATTTTTTTCTTTCCATTATTTCGAAAGCAACTTCCTTTAAAATCGGGGAAAAAACATAATTGCTACTTTCACTTTCAAAAGCGGAAGCGAAATTCGACTGTTTCCGGTGTCACAGTAAATTCCTCATCAGCAGTAGCTATTTGCACGGACACAGGGTGATCAGAATTTACACGGTTACGGAGACGCCATTTTCAAAGCATCCCAAACCCGACAGATCCGAAACGCTGACGCTGGTGAAACGTCCGTAGGCGTAAATCTGATCAGCATTAATGATTGACGCTGTCTTGATATACATTACCATTACATTTAACATTTCTACCGACTGTACCATAATGACCAGAGTGGGCCGAAACGTCTTGACCCAAATGTTTATAAACTGACAGACAGTACAATCAAGTCTGGTGTTTGAGAGTAACGTCCCTTAGTTATGTTTTTGTTCAGATAGAAGAACATCGTATATTTTTTTTATCATTTTCCCTTTGCTGAATAACACTTGCCTCTATTAAACGCCCACCCTGGACTTCGGAGCCAGTGGTGATTCTAATAGATGCCCGGGCGTCTATTAGAATCTTTACGGTAAGTGATATTTATTAATGTGACCTTTAAGATTGGCCACAGTTCTCTCCCTTGACAGTACACAAAACTTAAGGTGGGTCACAGTTCTCTCCCTTGACAGGACACAAAACTTGAGGTGGGTTACAGTTCTCTCCCTTGACAGTACACAGAACTTAAGGTGGGTCACAATTCTCTCCATTGACAGTACACAGAACTTAAGGTGGGTCACAGTTATCTCCATTGACAGTACACAGAACTTAAGGTGGGCCACAATTCTCTCCATTGACAGTACACAGAACTTAAGGTGGGCCACAGTTCTCCCTTGACAGGACACAGAACTGAAGGTGGGCCACAATTCTCTCCCTTGACAGGACACAGAACTTAAGGTGGGCCACAATTCTCTCCATTGACAGTACACAGAACTTAAGGTGGGCCACAGTTCTCTCCATTTACATGACACACAACTTAAGGTGGGCCACAATTCTCTGCCTTGACAGGACACAGAACTTAAGGTGGGTCACAGTTCTCTCCATTGACAGTACACAGAACTTAAGGTGGGCCACAGTTCTCTCCCTTGACATGACACGGAACTTAAGGTGGGCCACAATTCTCTCCATTGACAGGACACAGAACTTAAGGTGGGCCACAATTCTCTCCCTTGACAGGACACAGAACTTAAGGTGGGCCACAATTCTCTCCCTTGACAGGACACAGAACTGAAGGTGGGCCACAATTCTCTCCATTGACAGGACACAGAACTTAAGGTGGGCCACAATTCTCTCCCTTGACAGGACACAGAACTTAAGGTGGGCCACAGTTCTCTCCCTTGACAGGACACAGAACTTAAGGTGGGCCACAATTCTCTCCATTGACAGGGCACAGAACTTAAAGGTGGGCCACAATTCTCTCCCTTGACAGGACACAGAACGTAAGGTGGGCCACAATTCTCTCCATTGACAGGGCACAGAACTTAAAGGTGGGCCACAATTCTCTCCCTTGACAGGACACAGAACGTAAGGTGGGCCACAGTTCTCTCCATTGACAGTACACAGAACTTAAGGTGGGCCACAGTTCTCTCCATTGACAGGACACAGAACTTAAGGTGGGCCACAGTTCTCTCCCTTGACAGGACACAGAACTTAAGATGGGCCACAATTCTCTCCCTTGACAGGACACATAACTTAAGGTGGGCCACAGTTCTCTCACTTGACAGGACACAGAACTTAAGGTGGGCCACAGTTCTCTCCCTTGACAGGACACAGAACTTAAGGTGGGCCACAGTTCTCTCCCTTGACAGGACACAGAACTTAAGGTGGGCCACAATTCTCTCCCTTGACAATATACAGAACTTAAGGTGGGCCACAGTTCTCTCTCTTGACAGGACACAATAAGTTGGAACAAACAAAATTTGTGTTGAATTAATTAATTAATTGAGCTGGATAAACGCTTTTCAGTCACAGAATTGCAATTTGTTGGTCATTTTGTTGTTTTCAGACATATTGGAAAGTATTGTAGTATTAAATTAGATAATATAGAATGCATACACCACACTTCTGAAATTTCAAGTAACAAAAAGGCAGAAGAACAATTACAATGTACAATGTATAATTATCCTTATTATAATGGCAAGTATATGGGAAATAAAGCTGAATTCAAGATGGCCGCCAAATGTCCAAGATGGTGGCAAAAAAAAAAGAAAAACATTTTTTTCTGCTCAGCATATGCTGGAGAACAAAGTTAGACCATAAAATTGTTTTCTATATGGATATAAAAAGGTAAGCAATACTTGTTTCCCTACATAATAAGGGGTAAGTCATTGATCGTTGGTTGTTTTAGGCCTCCATACCATTTGCTGTGGTGGGCAGTAACTCTATATCAATATAAAAAGGAAGGCAAATACACTTGTTTCCAGACATAATAAGTTGTAAATTATTGATTGTTTTAGGCATCCATTCCATTTGCTGTGGTGGGAAGTAACACAGTGGTGGAAGCTGGAGGCAAGAAAATCCGGGGCCGCATGTATCCATGGGGCATTGTCGAAGGTATCACACATGAAATGGCGCATTGTATCCAATGTATCACACATGAAATGGCGCATTGTATCCAATGTATCACACATGAATTGGCGCATTGTATCCAATGTATCACACATGAAATGGCGCATTGTATCCAATGGCCTGTGGTTATAAACTTTTATTTTGAATCAAGCAGTTTGAGCACATAGGTCAGTTTGACACTTCTTGATTTCGCAGCACACTATAATAGTTTTATAATTATGATCCCAGATGTCAATACTATATGCCTTTATAAAGCATTCTGTTTTTACATAAATATTACCTGCTGATTGACTTTTGATATCTAGGTTATTGGGCAAGGCTGGGAAACACGTAGGAATTTCAAGGTTCGGCAAGAAATTCCGTCCGTTTCCAAGCCGATACTGATAAACATATGATATCAAAAGAAACTTGCCTGGTATATTATTTATCAGGTAACATTTTCCTATAAGAAATATACAGGCATAATGTTGTTTTCATTGAAAGGAACACAGACGTCATTCAGTAACGTCATGTGACATTATTCAACCAATTCTGGAAGTCGGCGTGACGTATCACAAGTCACGTGACACGATATGGTTCGGGGTAAGTCGATACATTTCGCTCTAAAATATATAATTTTTATGCCAGATTATTTCACATTTAAAACTACATGTACTAAAATACTAAATGGTGATAAGAATAGTTTTTAATGACCATTTAACATTATAAATCTGCATTTAAATTTGATTTTGCGATTGGAATTTAATTGTTTGAAGCATTATTATTAAATTATTAAATTACATGTATGTAGGAAACGGGTCAGATTTGCCCCTGCGCTCCTCAACGGGAGATAATTATAACCTGCAAGTGTGCGAAATAGACGAAGTGTGACTTCCAGAATGAAACATCAGCGATAATAGTTTTCAATCACGATTATCATTGACCATTTTACATCAGTGTCGATGCCTGATACAGCATTTTGTTATCCGTCGGCATGTACTTGGTCAGTGTGCTACTAGGTACAGTGTGAACCCAGTATTGCACTCTTCACTATAACACGTGCTCGGTTAGTACACGGTTGTGCCTTGGCTTCCGATTATTTTTGCCTATTTGTATATCAATATCGTGTTTAGTTTTCGTATCAAAATCATATTAAATTTGTAACAGACTAAATTGTCAGAAATTGTGTTAAATTGTTACAACACTGCTGTTTTCAATTTAGCTCCCGGCATATGTACACTGTGTACGTGAGAACTGGCATGGTTTCGCTACGTCATAATTGAACCAGTGCATGAGATAATCAACTTTATTATATGCGGGATTTTCGCCCCAAATATGCGTAAACACAAATGACACGCGCGCATAATCATTCAAGTATTTCGTCCAATAATTGATGCAATCTATGAAAATGTATTTCCGCGATCATAAATCTTGCAAATGCTTTGAACTGTAACGTCAAAGAATACTACAATGTCCCGATTTTCTTTTGAAGTCTGCCAGTAACCAGAGCACACACATATCATCAGACGATTACGCCACGACCCAACATTCCTTTCATTCTAAAGCCACCGACAATTCCGCATGAACTCTGATTTTGTTCAACTTTTCAACACCATATACGGAAAATATTTTCGAAATCAATATCGGCGTGTATCTTTAACCCATTCCTTTCGGAACACACCTTTATGAGTATGAAATTTATTAAATATTTTATTTTTGTTATTTCCCAATGAAAGTATATGTTGTGACCACTCATTTGAGGAATGGTGGTCGCGATATATACTTCTGAGTGCATAGAAGGAAAATATTTAGGATTTTCAGCAAACACAACAGCGTATCCTCAGCATGAAATGCTCAGTGCGAGGATGAAAGTCGCACGTTCGCGATGACTGCGGCACATCAAACGACATGTTGACCAATCAGTGCAATTTCAAAACATAGCCTAAAGGTCACACAGTTTATAGTTTACAGCCTAGGCCATGGGCGTACCGGTGTAAACGAATATTTTCCCCCCAGAATATTTCCCCCCCCCCGGGGGCACAATATTCGCCGAATATTCTCCCCCCCAGGCGAATAATCTCCCCCTCATTACGAATATTTTCCCCCCCGGGGGTAGAATGTTCGCCGAATATTTTGCCCTCCACCGGAATATTCTCCACCCCCCCTTTTTCCTGACTTTCATTACTGTTACTGTTGGGGGGGGGGGATAATATTCGGCGAATATTTTGCCCCCCGCCCCGCAGTAAGCCAAACCCTCTGTGATATGAGTGTTGTGTAGAGGAGAGGTGGGGGGGGATAATATTCGGCGAATAATTTGCCCCCCGCCCCCCGGTCAGCCAAACCCTCTGTGATATGAGTGTTGTAGAGGAGAGGTGGGGGGGATAATATTCGGCGAATAATTTGCCCCGCCCCCCACCCAGTCAGCCAAACCCTCTGTGATATGAGTGTTGTGTAGAGGAGAGGTGGGGGGGATAATATTCGGCGAATAATTTCCCCCCCCCTCCCAGTCAGCCAAAACCTTCTGTGATATGAGTGTTGTGTAGAGGAGAGGTGGGGGGGATAATATTCGGCGAATATTTGCCCCCCGCCCCCCGGTCAGCCAAAACCGTCTGTGTATGAGTGTTGTGTAGAGGGAGAGGTGGGGGGGATAATATTGGGCGAATAATTTGCCCCCCCCGCCCCCCGCCCCGGTCAGCCAAACCGTCGGTGATATGATTGTGGTGTAGAGGAGAGGTGGGGGGGGGGGGTGGGGGGGGGATATATTCGGCGAATAATTTGCCCCCCCCCAGTCAGCCAAACCTCTGTGATATGAGTGTTGTGTGAGGAGAGGTGGGGGGGATAATATTCGGCGAATAATTTGCCCCCCACCCACCCCCCCGGTCAGCCAAACCCTCTGTGATATGAGTGTGTAGAGGAGAGGTGGGGGGGATAATATTCGGCGAATAATTTGCCCCCCGCCCCCCAGTCAGCCAAACCCTCTGTGATATGAGTGTTGTGTAGAGGAGAGGTGGGGGGGATAATATTCGGCGAATAATTTTCCCCCCCCCTCCCAGTCAGCCAAACCTTCTGTGATATGAGTGTGTGTAGAGGAGTGGGGGGGATGAATATTCGGCGAATAATTGCCCCCCGCCCCCGGTCAGCCAAACCGTCTGTGATATGAGTGTTGTGTAGAGGAGAGGTGGGGGGGATAATATTGGGCGAATAATTTGCCCCCCCCGCCCCCCGGTCAGCCAAACCGTCGGTGATATGATTGTGGTGTAGAGGAGAGGTGGGGGGGGGGGGATAATATTCGGCGAATAATTTGTCCGCCCCCCAGTCAGCCAAACCCTCTGTGATATGAGTGTTGTGTAGAGGAGATGGGGGGGATAATATTCGGCGAATAATTTGCCCCCCACAGGTCAGCCAAAACCCTCTGTGATATGAGTGTTGTGTAGAGGAGAGGTGGGGGGGATAATATTCGGCGAATAATTTGCCCCCCCGCCCCCCAGTCAGCCAAACCCTCTGTGATATGAGTGTTGTGTAGAGGAGAGGTGGGGGGGATAATATTCGGCGAATAAATTTCCCCCCCCCTCCAGTCAGGCCAAACCTTCTGTGATATGAGTTGTTGTGTAGAGGAGAGGTGGGGGGGTATAATTATTAGGCGAATAATTTGCCCCCCTGCCCCCCGGTCAGCCAAACCGTCGGTGATATGATTGTGGTGTAGAGGAGAGGTGGGGGGGAGAATATTCGGCGAATAATTTGCCCCCCGTCCCCCAGTCAGCCAAACCCTCTGTGATATGAGTGTTGTGTAGAGGAGAGGTGGGGGAGATAATATTCGGCGAATAATTTGCCCCCCACCCCCCGGTCAGCCAAACCGTCTGTGATATGAGTGTGGTGTAGAGGAGAGGTGGGGTGGATAATATTCGGCGAATAATTTGCCCCCCACCCCCCGGTCAGCCAAACCGTCTGTGATATGAGTGTGGTGTAGAGGAGAGGTGGGGTGGATAATATTCGGCGAATAATTTGCCCCCCGCCCCCCAGTCAGCCAAACCCTCTGTGATATGAGTGTTGTGTAGAGGAGAGGTGGGGGGGATAATATTCGGCGAATAATTTGCCCCCCGCCCCCCAGTCAGCCAAACCCTCTGTGATATGAGTGTTGTGTAGAGGAGAGATGGGGGGGATAATATTCGGCGAATATTTTGCCCCCCGCCCCCCAGTCAGCCAAACCCTCTGTGATATGAGTGTTGTGTAGAGGAGAGGTGGGGGGGATAATATTCGGCGAATAATTTGCCCCCCGCCCCCCAGTCAGCCAAACCCTCTGTGATATGAGTGTTGTGTAGAGGAGAGGTGGGGGGGATAATATTCGGCGAATAATTTGCCCCCCACCCCCCAGTCAGCCAAACCCTCTGTGATATGAGTGTTGTGTAGAGGAGAGGTGGGGGGGATAATATTCGGTGAATAATTTGCCCCCCGCCCCCCAGTCAGCCAAACCGTCTGTGATATGAGTGTTGTGTAGAGGAGAGGTGGGGGGGGATAATATTCGGCGAATATTTTGCCCCCCGCCCCCCAGTCAGCCAAACCCTCTGTGATATGAGTGTTGTGTAGAGGAGAGGTGGGGGGGGGATAATATTCAGCGAATAATTTGCCGGGGGGCGGGGGGCAAATTATTCGCCGAATATTATCCCCCCACCTCTCTACACCACACTCATATCAGACGGTTTGGCTGACCAGGGGGTGGGTGGGGGGGGCAAATTATTCGCTGATATTATCCCCCCACCTCTCCTCTACACAACACTCATATCACATAGGGTTTGGCTGACCGGGGGGCGGGGGGTGGGGCAAAATATTCGCCGAATATTATCCCCCCCACCTCTCCTCTACACAACACTCATATCACAGAGGGTTTGGCTGACCGGGGGGTGGGGGGCAAATTATTCGCCGAATATTATCCCCCCCACCTCTCCTCTACACAACACTCATATCACAGAGGGTTTGGCTGACTGGGGGGCGGGGGACAAATTATTCGCTGAATATTATCCCCCCCCCCCCACCTCTCCTCTACACCACAATCATATCACCGACTGTTTGGCTGACCGGGGGGCGGGGGGCAAATTATTCGCCTAATATTATCCCCCCCACCTCTCCTCTACACCACACTCATATCATAGACGGTTTGGCTGACCGGGGGGCGGGGGGCAAATTATTCGCCGAATATTATCCCCCCCACCTCTCTTCACAACACTCATATCACAGAGGTTTGGTATGGGGGGCGAAATTATTCGCGAATATTCTCCCCCCCCCCCACCTCTCCTCAACACACTCATATCACCGACGGTTTGGCTGACCGGGGGGCGGGGGGCAAATTATTCGCCTAATATATCCCCCCCACCTCTCCTCTACACAACACTCATATCACAGACAGTTTGGCTGACGCGGGGGGCAAATTATTCGCCGAATATTGAATTTCACTCTTCTCTACACAACACTCATAAATTCAACCCCCCCAACAGGTTTGGTGACTTGAAAGCATATTCGCCGAATATCCCCCCACCTCTCCTCTCACAACACACATTTCATATCACAGAGGGTTTGGCTGACGGGGGTGCCAATATTCCCCCCGCGAATTATTCACCCCCCTCTCCTACACAACACTCATATCACACAGTTGCCATGAGGGCATATTGCCGAATATTACCCCCCCTCTCCTCTACACAACACTCATATCACAGAGGTTTGGCTGACGGGGGGTGCAAATATTCGCCGAATATTATCCCCCCCACCTCCTCTCACAACACTCATATCACAGAGGGTTTGGCTGACTGATTCCCCGATATTACCCCCCCACCTCTCCTCCAACACTCATATCACAGAGGGTTTACGGGGGCGGGGGAAATTATTCGCCGAATATTATCCCCCCACCTCTCCTCTACACAACACTCATACACAGAGGTTTGGCTGACTGGAGGCGGGGGGCAAATTATTCGCCGAATATTATCCCCCCCACCTCTCCTCTACACAACACTCATATCACAGAGGGTTTGGCTGACGGGGTAGGCAAATTATTGCGAATATTATCCCCCCCACCTCTCCTCTACACAACAGCGATATATCAACCACCTCTCTACACAACTCATACACAGAGGTTTGGCTGACGGGGGGCGCCAAATATTCGCCGAATATTATCCCCCCACCTCTCCTCTACACAACACTCATATCACGATTTGGCTGACCGGGGGGGGGCAAATTATTCGCCGAATATTATCCCCCCACCTCTCCTCTACACAACACTCTATCACAGAGGGTTGGCTGACTGGGGGGCGGGGGGCAATTATTCGCCGAATATTCTCCCCCCCACCTCTCCTCTACACCACATCATCACGACGGTTTGGTGCTTGAAGGGGGGCGTTTGGCATTAAAATTCGCCGAATATTATCCCCCCCACCTCTCTCTACACAACACTCATATCACACAGGGGGGGGGAAAGTGCTGACCGGGGGGGCGGGGCAAATTATTCGCCGAATATTATCACCTCTCCCTCACACAACACTCATATCACAGAGGTTTGGCTGACTGGGGGGAGGGGGGCAAATTATTCGCCGAATATTCTCCCCCCCACCTCTCCTCTACACAACAATCATACAGAGGTTTGGCTGACCGGGGGGCGGGGGGCAAATTATTCGCCGAATTACACCTCTCCTCCTACACAACATCATATCACATTTGGACGGGTGGGGGGGGGGGGCTCCGAACACCTCTCCTACACAACACTCATCAGAGGGTTTGGCTGACGGGGGGCAGGGGCAAATTATTCGCCGAATATTATCCCCCCACCTCTCCTCTACACAACACTCATATCACAGAGGGTTTGGCTGACTGGGGGGCGGGGGGCAAATTATTCGCCGAATATTATCCCCCCACCTCTCCTCTACACAACACTCATATCACAGAGGTTTGGCTGACGGGGGGGTCAAATTCATTCGAATATTATACCCTCCTCTACACAACACTCATATCACAGAGGGTTTGGCTACTGCGGGGGGCAAATTACGCCGAATATTACCCCCCCCCAACCTCTCCTCTACACCAACATCATATCACGGGGGTGGCTGACCTGGGGGGTAAATTATTCGCCGAATATTATCCCCCCCCACCTCTCCTCTACACAACACTCATATCACAGAGGGTTTGGCTGACTGGGGGGCGAACCCCCCCACCTAATCGCTGAATATATCACTCCTCTCTCTACAACCACAATCATCATACACCGAGGGGGGGGGGGCTTGTTTGGACTGACGAGGGTTTTGGCGACTGGGGGGGGGGGAAATTATTCGCCAAATAATATCCCCATCTCCCACTCTCTTTACAAAGCCCACCACTCATACATTTAGGGGAAACGTCGACGGGGGGCCAAATTATTCGCGAATATTATCCCCCCCACCTCCTATCACAACATCATATCACAGAGGTTTGGCTGACCGGGGGGGCGGGGGGCGGGGGGCAAATATTCGCCGAATATGATCCCCCCACCTCTCCTCTACACAACACTCATATCACAGATTTGGCTGGTTTGGCTGAAACGCCGAAGCGGGCAAATTATTCGCCTAATATTACCCCCCCTCACCACTTCACGCACAAATTATTCGAATATTCCCCCCCCCACCTCCTCTACACAACACTCATATCACAGTTTGGCTGACTGGCGGGGGGCAAATTATTCGCCGAATATTACTCCCCCCCCACCTCTCTCTACACAACACTCATATCACAGAGGTTTGGCTGACGGGGGGGGGGGGGGAGGGGGGGGGGCAAATTATTCGCCGAATATTATCCCCCCACCTCTCCTCTACACAACACTCTATCAAGAGGGTTTGGCTGCGGGGGGACATGGGGGTCGGGGGGCAAATTATTCGCGATATTATCCTTTTTACCACCTCTCCTCTACACAACACTCATATCACAGAGGGTTTTGGCTGACGGGGGGGGGGGGCAAATATTCGCCGAATAGTGTGCATTAATTCGCCCGAATATTCTCCACAATCTCCTCTACACAACACTCATATCACACCGACGGTTTGGTTGCTGACTGAAATTATTCTCTTAAATATTATCCCCCCACCTGGCTCCTCTACACAACACATCATATCACAGAGGGTTTGGCTGACCGGAGGGCAGGGGGCAAAAATATTACGCGCAATATTATCACTCTCCTCTACACAACACTCATATCACAGAGGGTTTGGCTGACTGGGGGGCGGGGGCAATATTCGCCGAATATTACTCCCCCCACCCCTCTCCTCTACACCACACTCATATCACAGACGGTTTGGCTGACCGGGGGGTGGGGGGTGGGGGGCAAATTATTCGCCGAATATTATCCCCCCCCACCTCTCCTCTACACAACACTCATATCACAGAGGGTTTGGCTGACTGGGGGGGCAGGGGGGCAAAATATTCGCCGAATATTATCCCCCCCACCTCCTCTCCTACTACACAACACTCATATCACAGAGGGTTTGGCTGACTGGGGGGCGGGGGGCGGGGGGGAAATATTCGCCGAATATTATTCCCCCCCCACCCCCCACCTCTCCTCTACACACACTCATATCATCACAGACGGTTTGGCTGACGGGGGCTGGAGGGGGGCAAATTATTCGCCCGAATATTATCCCCCCACCTCTCCTCTACACAACACTCATATCACAGAGGGTTTGGCTGACTGGGGGCGGGGGGCAAATTATTCGCCGAATATTCTGCCCCCCACCTCTCCTCTACACCACAATCATATCAGGGGGGCCGACAGGTTTTGGCTGACCGGGGGGCGGGGGGGGCAAATTATTCGCCAATGCATTATTATCGCCAATATTATCCCCCCTCACCTCTCCTCTACACAAACACTCATATCACAGATGGCATTTTTTTGGCTGACCTGGGGGGCAGTAAATTATTCGCCGAATATTATCCCCCCACCTCTCCTCTACACAACACTCATATCACAGAGGTTTGGCTGACTGGGCAGGGGGGGGGGGCAAATTATTCGCCGAATATTATCCCCCCCCCCCCACCTCTCCTCGTACACAACACTCATATCACAGAGGGTTTGGCTGACTGACTGGGTGGGGGGGCAAATTATTCGCCGAATATATCCCCCCCACCTCTCCTACACAAACATCATCACAGAGGGTTTGGTGACTGGGGGGGGGGGCAAAATATTCAATTATCCCCCACCTCTCCTCTACACACATCATATCACCGAGGGTCTGCTGACTTGGGGGGGCGCCATTATTCGAGGGTTTCCGAATATTATTCACCTATTACATCTCCTACACAACACTCATATCACAGAGGGGGTTTGGCTGACTGGGGGACTGGGGGCATTATTCGCCGAATATTAACACCTCTCCTCTACACAAAACTCATTCACAGATTTGGGACTGGGGGGGGGGCAAATTATTCGCCATATTATCCCCCCCCACCTCACCTCTACACAACACTCATAAATCACAAAAGTGCCGGACTGGGGGAAAGGGGGGGGGGGGGGCACTATCGCGATATTATTCACCCCCCTCTCTAAAATACACAACACTATATCAAAGAGGGTTTGGCGACTGGGGGGGCGGGGGGCAAAATAAATTCGCCGAATATTATCCCCCCCACCTCTCCTCTACACCACTCATATCCCACGGAGGGCTGGGGGGCTGCAAATTGCGGGGGCATTCGCCGAATATTATCCCCCCCACCTTCCCCCCTATACACTACTCCCCCCATATCCCCACGGAAGTTTGGGGGGGGGGGGGCTTGAACTGGGGAGGGGGGGGGGTGATAAAATCGCCGAATATTATCCCCCCCCCACCTCTCCTCTACACACAGGGGGGTCATATCACAGAGGTTTGGCTGACTGGGAGGGGGGGGGGGGTGGGGGGGCAAAATTATTCGCCCGAATATTATCCCCCCCACCCCCATCTCCTCTACACAAAAAAACACTCATTTCACAGAGGGTTTGGGCTGACTGGGGGACGGGGGGCAAATTATTGCCCTAATATTATCCCCCCACCTCTCCTCTACACACATCATATCACAGAGGGTTTGGTCTGACTGGGCTGCGGGGAGCAAATATTCGCCGATATTATTCCCCCCACCACCTCTCCTCTACACAACACTCATATCACAGAGGGTTTGGCTGACTGGGGGGCGGGGACAAAATTTATTCGCTGAATATTATCCCCCCCACCTCTCCTCTACACCACAATCATATCACCGACTGTTTGGCTGACCGGGGGGCGGGGGGGCAAATTATTCGCCTAATATTAAAATCCCCCCCACCTCTCCTCTACACAACACTCATATCATAGACGGTTGGCTGACCCGGGGGGCGGGGGGCAAATTATTCGCCGAATATTATCCCCCCCCACCTCTCCTCTACACACACTCATATCACAGAAGGTTTGGTCTGACTGGGAGGGGGGGGGGGGTGTGCAAATTATATTCGCCGAATATTATCCCCCCCACCCCCCCCCCACTTCTTCCTCTACACACACTCATATCACAGAGGGTTTGGCCTGACTGGGGGGCGGGGGGCAAATTATTCGCCTAATATTATCCCCCCCACCTCTCCTCTACACAACACTCATTATCACAGAGGGGTTTGGCTGACGGGGGGGGGGGGGGGCAGGGGGGGGGCAAAATATTTCGCCGAATATTATCCCCCCACCCCCCCACCTTCTCCTCTACACAACACTCATATCACAGAGGGTTTTTTGGCTGACTGGGGGGCGGGGGGCAAAAAGGGGGGCAAAAAAAATAATTACGCCGAATATTAATCCCCCCCACCCCCCCACCTCTCCTACACCAACACTATATCACAGACGGTTTGGCTGACCGGGGGCTGGAGGGCAAATTTTATTCGCCGAATATTACCCCCCCCCCCCCCCACCCCCCCCCCCACCTCTCCTCTACAACACATCATATCACAGTTTGGTTTGGACTGACAGGGGGGCGGGGGGCAAATTATTCGCCGAATATTCTCCCCCCCCCCCACCTTCCTCCTCTACACCACAATCATATCACGACGGTTTGGCTGACCGGGGGGCGGGGGGGGCGGGGGGGGAAAAATTATTCGCCTAATATTATCCCCCCACCTCTCCTCTACACAACACTCATATCACAGACAGTTTGGCTGACCGGGGGGCAGGGGGTAAATTATTCGCCAGAATTATTATCCCCCCCACCTTCCTCCTCTACACAACATCTCATATCACAGAAGGTTTGGCTGACTGGGAGGGGGGGGGGCAAATTATTCGCCGACTATTATCCCCCCACCTCTCTCTCACAACACTCATATCACAGAGGGTTTGGCTGACTGGGGGGCGGGGGGCAAAATATTCGTCCGAATATTATCCCCCCCACCTCTCCTCTACAACAACACTCATAATCCACAGTTGGTTTTGGTGACTGGAACTGGCGGGGGGCAAAAATATTCGCCGAATATTATCCCCCCACCTCTCCTCTACACAACACTCATATCACAGAGGGTTTGGCTGACTGGGGGGCGGGGGGCAAATTATTCGCGAATATTATCCCCCCCACCTCTCCTCTACAACACTCATATCACAGAGGTTTGGTTTTGGCTGACTGGGGGGCGGGGGGCAAATTATTCGCCGAATATTATCCCCCCCACCTTCTCCCTCTACCACACTCATATCCCAGACGGTTTGGTCTGACCGGGGGGTGGGGGCAAATTATTTGTTTCCGAATATTATCCCCCCACCTCTCCTCTACACAACACTCATATCACAGAGGGTTTGGCTGACTGGGGGGCGGGGGACAAAATTATTCGCCGAACATATTATCCCCCCACCTCTCCTCTACACACACTCATATCAACAGAGGGTTTGGCTGACTGGGGGGCGGGGGGCAAATTATTCGCCGAATATTATCCCCCCCACCTCTCCTCTACACCACACTCATATCCCAGACGGTTTGGCTGACCGGGGGGTGGGGGGCAAATTATTTGCCGAATATTATCCCCCCACCTCTCCTCTACACAACACTCATATCACAGAGGGTTTGGCTGACTGGGGGGCGGGGGACAAATTATTCGCCGAATATTATCCCCCCCCCCCCCACCAATCTTCCTCTACACCACAATCATATCACCGACTGTTTGGCTGACCGGGGGGCGGGGGGGGGGGGCAAATTATTCGCCGAATATTATCCCCCCCACCTCTCCTCTACACAACACTCATATCACACAAGGTTTGGCTGACTGGGAGGGGGGGGGGGGGGCAAATTATTCGCCGAATATTATCCCCCCCACCTCTCCTCTACACAACACTCATATCACAGAGGGTTTGGCTGACTGGGGGGCGGGGGGCAAAATATTCGTCCACCGAATATTATCCCCCCCCACCTCTTCCTACTACACAACATCATATACAGAGGGTTTGGCTGACTGGGGGGCGGGGGGGGGGCAAATTATTCGCCGCAATATCCCCCATCCCCCCCCCACCTTCTCTACAAAACACACTCATATCACAGAGGGTTTGCTGACTGGGGGGGGGGGGGCGGGGGGGGCAAATTATTCGCCGAATATTATCCCCCCCACCTCTCCTCTACACCACACTCATATCCCAGGGCGGTTTGGCTGACCGGGGGGTGGGGGGCAAATTATTTGCCGAATATTATCCCCCCCACTTCCTCCTATTACACAACACTCATATCACAGAGGGTTTGGTTTGGCTGACTGGGGGCGGGGAGCAAAATATTCGCCGAATATTATCCCCCCACCTCTCCTCTACACAACCCACTCATCATCAGAGGGTTTGGTCTGACTGGGGGGCGGGGGGGGGGACAAATTATTCGCTGAATATTATCCCCCCCCACCTCTCCTCTACACCACAATCATATCACCGACTGTTGGCTGACCGGGGGGGGGGGGCGGGGGGCAAATTATTTCGCCTAATATTATCCCCCCACCTCTCCTCTACACAAACACTCATATTCATAGACGGTTTGGCTCTGACCGGGGGGGGGGGGCGGGGGGGGGGGGGCAAACAATTATTCGCCGAATATTATCCCCCCCACCTCCCTCCTTACACAACACTATATCACAGAAGGTTTGGCTGACTGGGAGGGGGGGGGGGTGCAAATTATCGCCGAAATATTATCCCCCCCACCTCTCCTCTACCACAACACTCATATCACAGAGGGTTTGGCTGACTGGGGGGCGGGGGCAAATTATTCGCCTAATATTATCCCCCCCCTACCTCTCCTCTACACAACACTCATATCACAGCGGGTTTGGCTGACTGGGGCGGGGGGTGGGGCAAAATATTCGCCGAATATTATCCCCCCCACCTCTCCTATACACATCATCCAATCACAGAGGGTTTGCTGACTGGGGGGCGGGGGGCAAATTATTCGACCGCCCCGAATCTATCCCCCCACCTCTCCTTCTACACAACTCTCATATCACAGAAGGTTTGGCTGACTGGGAGGGGGGAGGGGCAAATTATTCGCTGAATATTATACCCCCCCCCCCCCCCCCTCTCCTACATCAAACTCATATCAAACACGGTTTGGCTGACCGGGGGGCGGGGGGCAAATTATTCGCCGAATATTATCCCCCCCATCAAGATTTTACAATGAATGGAGGTGGGGGGAGAATATTTGTGTGGAGGGGAAAATATTCGGCGAATATTTTCCCCCCCCTGGGGGGAGAATATTCTGGGGGGGAGAATATTCTGTGACACCGGCATACATATGGGTTTTAGTACCATCTCTGCGCACCCAAGATTTTTGTTACCATTGTGACTAAACATATATACTCTATATATTTCCGCATGATAGACCTCCAGAAGTAGTAGCTTAAGTCTAGTAATTTGCATAAACAAGATGGCCGCCAATGAAAAGGGCATATCGTTTTGTGGAAGCAGTTTTAAAAGCACAAATACCCATAAACCTTAGGCATTTAATACTTCATAGACGACTAAATGTTTATCAATCCATTTTATTAGCGCGCCTTCCGAAGGAAGCCGTGCTTATGGCATACCCTCGACGTGGTAGGGCAGACATTCAGGTACTTATGTGGCTAGCCCCACAGGGTTATGGACTTGTTAAAGGATAGGGTTGGTTACAATTAGCCACCTAAGATATCGTTTTATGTGGCTAAAAGTGGTTTTATGTGGCTAATATTTAACATGCGATAAGCCACATAGTTACCTGAAAGTAAGAACGTCCGTCCGTCCGTCCGTCCGTCCGTCCGTCTGTTTTAAAAAATTATAATGGCCTATATTTTCAGTTTCCTTGCTTGGATTTGCTTCATATTTCACACACGCATTGCTCCAAGGGTCCTCTACTGCGCTGTGGCAAATCCACGTCCGTGCCGCCCCTTCTAAGCCCAGGGACAAGGTCACATACTTTGTGCATCTCGAAACCTTAACGCTCAGTCGCTTGGGTAAATAATGGCCTATATTTTCTGTTTCCTTGCTTGGATTTGCTTCATATTTCACACACGCCTTGCTCCAAGGGTCCTCTACTGCGCTGTGGCAAATCCACGTCCATGCCGCCCCTTCTAAGCCCAGGGTCAAAGTCGCATACTTTGTGCATCTCGAAACCTTAACGCTCAGTCGCTCGGGTAAATAATGGCCTATATTTTCTGTTTCCTTGCTTGCATTTGCTTCATATTTCACACACACAAATTTGCTCCAAGGGTCCTCTACTGCGCTGTGGCAAATCCACGTTCAAATGTGCCCTCGGTTCCTTTGCTGCCACCGGGCGCGCTTCGTTGTCCTCTGACAACTCTTGTTAGGAATATGATGTACAGAAACCAACATGGCTGCCATTTTACACGAATTCTATGAATTATTTAAAGAAACAGGCACGCAGGAGCAGTTAGGTGTTGACACTACACACATATATGAAACTAACATAGTCCCAATGTGTTTAGCATATTGGTATTAATAATAATACGCAACAAAAACATAACATGTGTGCTATAAAGGTGTTATATTGCATTTACAATATGGCCGACCTTATGAAATGCATACCCAGTTTCTGGGATATTTATATGAAACGGCGCTGTTTCAGCAGCCACGGAATGGTTAATGCAATCGAAATTCTGATATGTCATAGCTGACATGTTATACAGTGGCTATAAACCAATTTCATGATAAAAAGAGAAATGTGTGAATCGAAAATGGCTGCCATTTTATATGAATTTCGTAAACTATACTTATAACTTTGATATCAATGTCGGTATCACATACCCGTTCAAAACTGCAAAGATCACACACATTTTATAGACATTCGTTGATCTACAGCTTATTAAAAGCATGAAAAGGAACATACACATAGTAATTTGCATATTTATGATATCCATAACTGTAAAATTGGAACAGCAATTTCTGGAATTCAGTTCACGTATTACACAAAACATATCAGCCAAGAGCAAACCGATCAGCTTCGACGATTAAACCATTGGCATGTCTAAAGAAGTTTCTCAATACTCGTTTGGAGCAACTATGATTTGCATACTTTCAAAATGGTCGCCATTTCGTACAATATGTGTAGCAATGAAACTAAACCCCCATATACATTATATCGGTAGCGGCTGAATAAAAAAATGATAATTTTGTATTATATATCATTTTTAGTATTTAGTAATACATACCCGTTTTTACATTTACAATATACAAAATGTATTGTACTGTGTGCTTATCATGCGACTGTACAGGTGTTTGTTTCATGATTAAAAGTGTAATATCCTCTACCAACGCTCATTAGCAATATTATATCTGTCTGATTGGACATATTGTGGACATCATGTGTTATTCCATTTTGTGTTTTGTCTCATACATTACCATGCACGGCATACTGTGCAAGAAGAAACGTCAATATGAGTAAGAAAATAAATAAAATTCATATGACAAAATTAAATTTAAGCGAAATTATGTAACATAGCCAATTAATATAACATACATCATGCATGCACTTTCAGCGACAATTTAATATATGCACAAAATTACCGCCAAATAAGACTAAACGAAAGTTAGAATTGTCGACATTACACTATTGTTGTACACTGTTCTGTTATTACCACTTTGTGTACGTAAACAGGTAACATAGATGACTGTCCATGCAACCAGTATTTGATATGAATATCATGAGTACATATATATGAGTCAGACATACCTGTTTGAACATGTAGCGAACATTATATATCACTTCATTCATATAATAGTTTGTCCTGCCTCATTGCTTATTTTATGTTGATTACCGACCTCGGGGCAAAGCAAGCAAGAGGGTTAGTATAATGTGTGTTTTGATCAGTAACATTACAAACAATGTCAAGATACCCACCACAATCGCTGAACACGACTATAAAAACAACATATACTAAGCGGTTCACATTCTATGTCTTGCTGATTGCCTGAGTGTATATTTGTGGGACCGTGTACCGCTAATCATGGAATCCATTTTAGTGTCCATTCAATACTCTACCTACCTGCGCGTGTTTGGTGCAGTATCCTTATTTTCCAGGCAAGGAAGTGATGTTCGGTCTGTCGGATGTATTAATTACTATTTTACATGCACATGCATGCTTAACCGAACTTAAGTGGACCAATATATGTCTAGTGTTACTGCAGAATTAATCAATAATTACAACCCAATATGAAATGGATATGCCATTCGCTCATGTAGCACATTCATTGACATAACCTATGTGTATACACAGGCGAGTTTCAGACTAATCAACCATATGTATGTTAATTGTTCGACTTGCATACGGTACAAATTCCAAAGAAATGCAATATAAGAAGTCCTTCTCGTTGCAACTACACAAACACATTCTGGAATGGTACAATTTTTTCACAAGCATGAATTCCATGACCAGCAGAGTATGATTCCGAAATTTAGGTATATTTAATAATATAACAATGTTACATATTAAACCAATATAAATTAAATCAATACTCCAACTGTTGGTCGTGGAATGCATGTTTGTGTCACGTTGAAAGCTCCACCACAATGTGCGTGTTATGTGTTTAGCCTGATGCATTACGGTTCTTCATGTGTTTCTTTTGGGTATCTTGTTATATATTGTCCATAGCACAGCATGCACACAGATAATGAGATATGACAATAACGAAACATTTATGAAATGGCCACAGAAATAATTTATCCACATGGGTTGTTTATCATATCTGGAAAGATAACAAATAGAATTAGGAATACATGTATAAACATCGATCATGAAACATGAAGACTTATAGGCAAAATAAATAATGATGCTGGCGTATATGTGTCAACTAATTTCTTGTGACACATAATGGTCGATGCTGACGTGTTGTAGATAGAATGTATCACCATGCATAGGTTTTTCAGACACAGCTTGTCATACAGTGCACCTCTTTTTAGCTCATGTGAGCTATTGTTACCTCAATGTGTCCGTCGTCCGCCGTCGTCGTCCGTTGTCCGTCGTCGTCCGTGAACATTTTCAAACGTCTTCTCCTCGGTAACCATTGGGCCTATAGTCACCAAACTTCATGGTCATGGTCCTTAGGTAGGGGGATTACAAAATTGTTAAAATTACGTCATTACGTAATCCAAGATGGCCGCCATCTAAAAATAGCACAAATTCTTCAAAAATCTTCTTCTCAAGAACTGCCAACCGGATTTCGACAAAACTTGGTTGGAATGATCGATGTACAATGCTCTTTCAAAGTTGTTAAAATGGTGACCGCGGGGTCAAAAATGGGCGTGGCCCGTGGGGTCAAATTTTATTTTTGACCGAATATGGTCTTGTCATATATCAAATTGAAGGTATCAACGAGGCGATCACTCTGGTGCATTCTTTATTCTTTGTCGAAATCAGATGGTTATGTCATCCAAGATGGCCGCTGATAGGTCAAAAGGTCGTTCTTTAATTAGAGATTTCAAAATTCTTCTTCACATGAACCGTTTGGCCCATGGTAGCATGGTATGGTCCATGGGTGAAGCCTTTTCAGATTTGTTAAGATGGAGGTCATCGCTAATCAAAGATGGCCGCTGTCTAAAAATAGCATAAATTCTTAAAAAATCTTCTTCTCATGAACCGCTAGCCGGATTTCGACGAAACTTGGTAGGAATGATCGATGTACAATGCTCTTTCAAAGTTGTTAAAATGGTGACCCCGGGGTCAAAAATGGACGTGGCCCGTGGGGTCAAATTTTATTTTGGACCGAATATGGTCATGTTATATATCAAATCGAAGGTATCAATGAGGCAATCACTCTGGTACATTATTGTATTGCCCCCCACCACCCATACAATTTAGTTATTTCTTTGACCCCCAACCCCCATAATTATTTATTATCAAAATTATTTTATATATATTGCCAATATATCGGTAAATGGAAAGTGCGATTATTACGTTAGAGGTAATTAGAAATCGCATCGGTCCCGTTATTATTCCTTGATTATATGACCGACCTCCGTTTCGCCCTTCGACCAACTCGTCCGTCAGCCAACTCAAAATAATACACAATAGCGACATGATCAGTGGATAGTCGACAGGTTACAGCAGGCCCCATATGTAGCGGGGGGGGGGGGGGGGGGGGGGGGGGGGGGGGGGGGATGTTACAACAAAACATGAGAATCGTCTCGCATTTTAGCGATCTTGCCTTCCATTTTTGAAAATAAGTTTGGCTCCAACCCGATTTTTCTGTCTGTCACTTAGGGCGACTATCTCGGCATTACAGACAGAAAATTCTGGGTTATTTTGCTCATACATGTGTCAAAAGCATGCGTGTTGAAATTGAGACTTCCAACAGTCATACGAGATCGCGAATCAAAAACGCGCAATAGCGTGGCGAGGTTGCGAAATAGCGAGATTATTAGAATCTCGCGTTTTCGTCTCGAAATCTCGCTATCACACTTCGCGTTTTCGCGATCTCAACCTATGCGAGAAATGACAAAAAAGCGAGGTTGTCACATTTTCTTAACAGGACACGTACACGTTGTATTAGGAGACGATTCTCGTGTACTGCCAAAACATGTTTTTATTAAGAAATAGAACAAATGTGGACAAACTTCAGTATTTCTAAACATAATTTGACAAAACATGATAATCGTCTTAGGAGATGATTCTTATATACTGCCATGCCAATACAGGTTTATTGAAAAAAAACATATAATTATATGATACGTGTTACTGGTTACTGCATCGCATCGTCGACCTATACACAAGATCGCGAAAACGTGAGACCAAATCGCGAGGCAAAAACGTGATATTCTATTGTATTCACCCCACCCCCCCCCCAACTCTTGCGACATATCATTTTCGGTCTGGGTGCACACCTGATGCTGTTTACAATCATCGTCGGTAATCCAGTTTCACGTGCAAAGTGTGACTGTAGAATTTGGCGGGAATATCTAAACCACGCTATGTAATCGCTCACGTCATCTCATCGCCAACAAATAGATATTTATGTGTTAGCTCGACATACCATTTTGTCGATGTACAACAGTGGCGGATCCAGGATTTCACCAAGGGGGAGGGGGGGCATATGTGGAACTTGAACGAGGTATGCTCGTTCGTCGACTGAGCGGAGGGAGGGAGTTGACTAGGGGGGTCCGGGGGCATGGCCCCAGAAATTCTTTAAATTGAGGAAGTCATTTCCTGCATTCTACTGCATTTTTTCATAACACTTGCTCAATATTTCGTAATATTTTTAAAAAACTATTTTTTTTAATTTATTTATTCTAACCCCATATTTAGTTTATTTATTTCACACATGTAATAATGTTCAGGATACATATATCTGAACGACCTCTGACCGTATTACTTCTGAACTAGTGTTTGGTACCCACATTGATAGCACGTCTTTGTAAATTTAGTTACATATTTTATGAAATTCCTGTAAACTGGCGGCCATCTTGGATTTTCACAAGCTCGGTTCAGGCTTATATCGATTGTTATATATTCGGTAATGTATTAGCTATTAAAATAAATTAAGATGCGCCAATATGACCCTTCTAATATTGGTTCCACAATGTAATATATCTCTTACGGTACCCGATGCTTTTTTCACTGGCGGCCATCTTGTTTATGCAAATAAATGGGCTTAAGCTACTACTTTGAAAAGTCTATCATGTGGAAATATATACAGTATATGTGTCTAAACACATTGGCACCAGAAATCTTTGGTGCGCTCGGATGGTACCGACAACCCTAACGCGCCCTAGGGCCTAGCCTCGCACTGAATGATGTCACCAAATAAACACCTGTCAGTTGACACGGCTGAGCGTTATAAATTTGTTTACACAAGGCAACGCACAAATTTTGTCTGTATAATATATTTCGGGTGTAATCGCATCTGGGATTTGGAATTCATATCCCGTGGCAGATATTAAATAAAATACAATTGACTTCTGTAAATTACGTTGAAAACTGACATAAATTTCGGAGCAGACATCATCGTATTTGCCGATATTGATTTTCAAAATCAGTCCTATCTTCCGTAAATGACGTTGAAAGTTGACATCAATTTCAGAGCAGATCTAGAAGTGTCAGTTTAATACGTCAAATCATTATCGAAAAACGACCATGCGATATGGGTGGTTGTACCAGAGGCGGACCCACATTTACACATATATAATAATGTAAATTGGTGAATGGATTATGGACAGAACAGACAGTCGCGAGTCATCGTGATCACAATGACCCACGTTCGTCTGAAATCTGCGTAATATGAAGACGTATCGGCTGGCTTGATGTGTGTACTGCATGCTGCTGTTATATCATTGTATAAGCGAGTGGTAAATATTATTTACCTACTCCACGTTCTATACTCGTATTAATACATGTGTAGTGTCCGGGTGTGGTGGTGAGACACGATCGCCCGGTTAGCTCAGTTGGTAAGAGTGCCGTGCTAGTGTTACGGGGGTCGTGGGTTCAAACCCCACATAGGGCGACACTTTTCCCCTTTAGAAATACTTCAATGGTGTCAGAAGTAAACAGGATTGTGCCTGGTTATGGCAAGCCAAATGCACAATAATTCCTTAAACCATGGTTTGGAGCTCAAACCCTAGTTTAGGCTCCTCAAACCCTAGTTTGTGCTTAAACTGCCATTTGAGATCCCAAATGGTAGTTTTCTTAAACCCTGGTTTGAGCAATTATTGTGCACTTGGCGGCAGAAACCACCGTTTGGACTCTCAAACTAGGGTTTATGATAGCTTAAACCACGGTTTGAGCTCAAACCCCAGTTTAGACTGCCCAAACCCTAGTTTCGGCTCGCCAAATGCACAATAATTCCCTAAACCCCAGTTTGAGAGTCTAAACCAGGGTTTAGGCTCTCAAACCCCAGTTTGAGCAATTATTGTGCATTTGGCCAGAAACTGCCGTTTGAGGTCGTAATCGAATAAAACGCCTAAACCTTAGTTTGGACCCGAACCACAGTTTAAGAAAAAAACTGCCAATCGTGATCCCAAACGGTTGTTTTCTTAAACCCTGGTTTGAGCAATTATTGTGCACTTGGCGGCAGAAACCACCGTTTGGACGCTCAAACTATGGTTTCTGAGGTTTGAGCTCAAACCCCAGTTTAGACTGCCCAAACCCTAGTTTAGGCTCGCCAAATGCACAATAATTCCCTAAACCCCAGTTTGAGAGCCTAAACCAGGGTTTAGGGCTCTCAAACCCCAGTTTGAGCAATTATTGTGCATTTGGCCAGAAACTGCCGTTTGAGGTCGTAATCAAATAAAAAGCCTAAACCCTAGTTTGGACCCAAACCACAGTTTAAGAAAAAAACTGCCAATCGTGATCCCAAACGGTAGTTTTCTTAAACCCTGGTTTGAGCAATTATTGTGCACTTGGCGGCAGAAACCACCGTTTGGACGCTCAAACTAGGGTTTCTGATAGCTTAAACCACGGTTTGAGCTCAAACCCCAGTTTAGACTGCCCTAACCCTAGTTTAGACTGCCCAAACCCTAGTTTAGACTGCCCAAATGCACAATAATTCATTAAACCCCAGTTTGAGATCCTAAACCATGGTTTAGGCTCCCAAACCCCAGTTTGAGCAATTATTGTGCATTTGGCCAGAAACTGCCGTTTGAGGTCGTAATCGGTAGTTAATTTACTAAATCGGCCTAAACGGTGGTTTCTGTTACCCGTCACACCCCGAGTTACGATTGGTTAAAGTGATCACAAAGCCTGGTTATCATTGGCTGATCGCTTAAAATATGTTTTGGTCATCCGTCACACCCGAGTTACGATTGGTTCATCGATCTCAAAGCCTAGTTACCATTGGATGATCGATTTAGCCTACGGTTATCGGAGGCATGGAAATGCACGGCATCACTGAATGGCGTAATGATCGATTATTTGGATAAGGGTGAAAATACGGCGTAATGGGGGAAAGAAAATTGGCGTAATTATCTGAGAGAGGTGAATGCACATCCATCCATCCATCTTTTATTAGCCAGGTTTTTTAAAAAAAAATCCAGGCTATTGGATTGGCGAAAGCCGGGCGGGCGGGCGGACTTAACAATCAATGTTAAGTTTTCGTGTTTGAGTCCATTTCTTTGTTACTGTACCTACCACCTAGGACCACCAAACTTTCACAGCTTCATAATCAAGGGGTGCCCACCACATATCACTATCCAACATGTTACTTTTTTTTTAACTTGACCCATTTTTTCCGCGCAATCGACTTAGCCATTTTCAATGTTAACTTTTCGCGTTTACAATGTTAAGTTTTCGTGTTTAATTTAAGTCCATTTCTTTGGTACTGTACCACCTAGGACCACCAAACTTTCACAGCTTCATAATCAAGGGGTGCCCACCACATATCACTATCCAACATGTTACTTTTTTTTTTAACTTGACCCATTTTTTCCGCGCAGTCGACTTAGCCATTTTCAATGTTAACTTTTTGCGTTTACATTGTTAAGTTTTCGTGTTTAAGTCCATTTCTTTGGTACTGTACCACCTAGGACCACCAAACTTTCACAGCTTCATAACCAAGGGGTGCCTACCACATACAACTATCCAACATGTGACCATTTTTTTACCTTCACCTATTATTTCTACGTAATTGACTTTGGTTAAAACTTTTGTTATACTATATCTCTGCAACTGCTTCGCCCATTACCTTGAAACTTCACATGGGTGTTTATCATTGTCCATATTTTCACTCTAAACCCCAACCGTGCGGCCCCTGTGAGCAATGTCAAGGTCAAATTACATTGAATTTATTTGTTAAAGTTTTTTCGTGTACTATATCTCTGCAACTGCTTCACCCATTACCTTGATACTTCACATGGGTGTTTATCATCATTGTCGCACCCGCTTGCGGAAAGCGCGATATCGTCGGCATTTTGGCATACGTCCGTCCGTACGTCCGTGTGTCCGGTTAAAGTTTTTTCGTTAAAGTTTTTCCATCTACTATATCTATTTTTTTAGTGTCCATGCCTCGCCCCAAGGCGCGACATGCAGGCCACGGCCATCTAGTCTACAAAAAGTGGGTATAATTATGTTATCCAAGTGTCCATGCTTGGAAAAAACCTGGCCTTCGTGGCTTTGCCTCGTTTCTTGTTTTCTTTATTGATTTAAAATACTGACCCAAAACCATTTGCATGTAGTACACGGGATATGTGTAATGTGGTATGTGGCTCTTACTATTAATTTGTCCAGAAACACATATTACTTATGTCGCTGATGTGACATATAACATAATAATCCAAATAATTAATTGATTTGAATTTCAAGTTAACAGTTCTACTTATTTTTGCTGACGGACAAAATTAAATAGGAATAGAGCTGAATTAACTTCAATTTCATGTTAGCATTACCAAAAATTACTTACTTTTGCTTAATTTAACTTGCAAAATCTCCTACCATACCGACAGATCATAAATAAATTTGAAGCCACCTGAATTTATAGCATAATTAATTGAAGTAACGTGAAGTTACAATTCATAAAAATTACTTATTTTTGCTGACCAACAAAAAAATTAACTTCCGAAATCTTATATCATACCGACGAAGAATAATTAAATTGGAATACAGCTGAATAATAATTGAATTAACTTGAAGTTCAAGTTAGCATTCCTAAAAATTATTTATTTTACCAGACCGCCAAGAGATTTAACTTGCAATATCTCATATCATACCGACCGATGTTAATTAAATGTGTATACACCTGAAATTATAGAATAAATAATTGAATTAGCTTGAAGTTCAAGTTAGCATTCCTCAAAATTATTTATTTTACCAGACCGCCAAGAAATTTAACTCGCGATATCACATATCATACCGACCGATGTTAATTAAATGTGTATACATCCGAACTTATAGCATAATTAATTGAATGAGCTTGAAGTTCAAGTTAGCATTCCTAAAAATTACTTATTTTTGCTGACCACAAACAAAATTAACTTGCGATATGGCAGAAAATGGAGCTCGGAAAATCTCATTACATACCGACCGAGCATAAATAAATTTGAATACAGCTGAATTTATACCATATGAATTGAATTATCTTGAATTTCAAGTTAGCAGTCCCAAAATTTACTTATTTTTACTGACCGCCAAAACATTTAACTTGCGAAATCTAATATCATACAGACCGAGCATAACTAAATTTGAATACAACTGAATGATTAATTGAAATAATTTGAATTTCAAGTTAGCAGTCCCAAAATTTACTTATTTTTACTGACCGCCAAAACATTTAACTTGCGAAATCTAATATCATACAGACCAAGCATAACTAAATTTGAATACAGCTGAATGATTAATTGAAATAATTTGAATTTCAAATTAGCATTTCTAAAAATTACTTATTTTTGCTGACCACTAAAAGATTTAACTTGCGATATCTCATATCATGCCGACCAAGGATAACTAAATGTGTATAAACCTGAAATTATAGAATAATTCATTGAATTAGCTTGAAGTTCAAGTTAGCATTCCTCAAAATTACTTATTTTTCCTGACCGCAAAAAAAATTAACTTGCGATATGGCAGATCATACCAACTGAGCATAACTAAATTTGAATACAGCTGAATAATTAATTGAAATAACTTGAATTTCCAATTAGCATTCCAAAAAATTACTTATTTTTGCTGACCGCGAAAAAATTTAACTAGCGATATCTCATATCATACCGACCGAGGATAATTCAATGTGTATACACCTGAAATTATAGAATAAATAATTGAATTACCGTAGCTTTAAGTTCAAGTTAGCATTCCTCAAAATTATTTATTTTACCAGAACGCCAAGAAATTTAACTTGCGATATCTCATATCATACCGACCGATGTTAATTAAATGTATATACACCTGAACTTATAGCATAATTAATTGAATGAGCTTGAAGTTGAAGTTAGCATTCCTAAAAATTACTTATTTTTCCGGACCGCATAAAAAATTAACTTGCGATATGGCAGATCATACCGACCGAGCATAACTAAATTTGAATACAGCTGAATAGTTAATTGAAATAACTTGAATTTCAAATTAGTATTCCTAAAAATTACTTATTTTTGCTGGCCGCAAAAAAAATTAACTTGCGATATCTCATATCATACCGACCGATGTTAATTAAATGTGTATACACCTGAAATTATAGCATAATTAATTTAATTAGCTTGAAGTTCAAGTTAGCATTCCAAAAAATTACTTATATTTGCTGACCGCGAACAATTTTTACTTGCGATATCTCATATCATACCGACTGAGGATAATTCAATGTCATTATGTGTATGCACCTGAAATTATAGAATAAATAATTGAATTAGCTTGAAGTTCAAGTTAGCTTTCCTAAAAATTACGGTACTTATTTTACCAGACCGCCAAGAAATTTAACTTGCAATATCTCATATCATACCGACCAATGTTAATTAAATGTCTATACACCTGAAATGATAGCATAATTAATTGAATTAGCTTGAAATTCAAGTTAGCATTCCAAAAAATTACTTATTTTTGCTGACCGCGAAAAGTTTTACTTGCGATATATCATACCGACCGAGGATAATTCAATGTGTATACACCTGAAATTATAGAATAAATAATTGAATTAGCTTGAAGTTCAAGTTAGTGTCACAGGGTGTGTCGGGGTAGGGTCTTAAGGGAACAACAATCCCGTATCGACGGCGAGTAAGCCAAGCGATTTAATATCTGGAACAAGATATATACGATAATTTAATAAACAGATAAATTATTCGACTGGTTTGTAATGGCGTCTCTGGCGGAATGCCCGAATATTGAAAAAATCGTAGATCGCAATGCAATATGCCTGTGCATTCACGATACCATAAGGTATTGTGAATGGCAGAATCAATCTTATTGCATGTGGGTACAGTGTAGATCCTGATGAAACAATCGTGAATGCACATCTATGAATATTAATAATACGTTGCGCCATATAATCAAAATAACATTACACTGATAATGTAGAACACGAACGAGCACACAAGATCGTCGTAATACCAGTAATAGTTATTAGGTTATCATAATGTCGGACGTACAGAATGGATGAAAGTGAACAAAGTAGATACATGGGATTGAACGAAGGCGAATACGTAAGTGAATGGGACTGCATGCAGACTAAAATATACATAGATGAGACGAATCAAATGAATGGACGGACACTCTGCATTGGTAAATGAACATGGGAAATAACATGTATGAAAGTCGTGGTAGAATCATCTCCATGTTATAACAGTAATATACGAATATATCGCTCAGCTCAACCGTCATGACTATTTACAATGACAATGGATTACATGTACGTATATTATACAAATGATCGGTCGCAAGCGTGAAGTTATTTAGAATCGTCTATGGAGAGGATTCCCAACAACCACAACTTGACCGAAACATGAGAAATAATGAGGCAAGTGTATAGTAGGATGCTCCGCAGTATTAATATCGGTAATTATTAATAGGACGCTAATGTGCCATGAACATATCCCATCAGTGCATGGCATCAACATGCACAATGTGTGATGTCAATGGATCCATGAGGTCCGCGCATGGGTGAGGACAGGGAAAATACATATTTCCTGGCCATACAGGATAATTACACCATAAAACAGTTGACAAAATGTGGATGGGACATGTGCATGAATAACTGAAACTACTATACCAATATGTCTTACCTGGAACAAGATATATACGATAATTTAATAAACAGATAAATTATTCGACTGGTTTGTAATGGCGTCTCTGGCGGAATGCGCCGAAATCTCGCCGGTCGCACAATACATAACAATTTATCCGGTGAGATTTCACGAGACGTCACCACAAACCATATCTCTGCCCCAGGCAACGAAAGACTGGCCTTAACTCCTGCATGCATGTAATACCATAAAGTGCAAATACAAATACATGTGCCGAATATATAAGTATAGGATATAACTATATGGGATAGTATGAACATACTATATATGTGGGAATATAGGACATATATGTAGGCATATAGGGCAAATATGGGCGTCACGGGTTTGAAGTGGGAGCGAATTTAATATAAAACAAATACAATCAATCAGCTGCATATTGACCGGCTACACACTTCCCCTCTTCGGGAAATGTCGTCCCGACATTTATTATTAATACAAGTACAGTAAAAGTTAAAAGGACACAACTCATCAAATCATGTCAGATCATACGCTCCCGTGCGCATCCAGGATGGCTTTCGTCGCACTCTACTGGAT